>LS487830.1:29306-41042 GCA_900490705.1 Pristionchus arcanus
TATTAACACTTTCTTGAACTTTTTCAAAATTCATTTGTGTAATTCGAATATGTTTCAATGCAACATATATTTTAAAAATCGATTTCACTCATTATAAATCCAGTTTTGTCGCTCTTCTCACTTTGCGAAGACCGCGCTCTTCCCTCAGGAAGGGGAGGAATGAGAGAGCGGAAAAAGAGTCGAGAATTGACGTTTGCCGCGATTTTTTCTCAATGACACGCTGTGTATTATTTTTTTAAAGGTCAACCACGGACAAACACTGCAAAGATGCGCTTGCCCTATCATTCAAAGAGTCTATGAAACGCAACATTTCCCGAAATTTCAAAATGCAATAAATCGATCTCTCACCCTCCACCGCTGCCTTCTCTGCCTCGACGCTGCGCGAGTCGGCCGCTGCACACAGCTCGTCCCATCTGGAAATCGGAAGGGTACTGATCGATTATGAAATGGGAAATCGTTGTATCGACAACATAGCTGTGCGTATTACAAATCCACCGTATTCATCTAGCGTATCAGCTAGGGGTGATTAGCCCATCGCGGCGCCGTTAACGCCGTATTGCCAACACTAGTATCCACCAGTCAATAAACATCATTTGTTTGAGGGAAAAATCGATACCCCATGACTAACCGTACCACACCATAACCTAAAAGCTAATTTTGAACCATGACCCCCCTTTACAATGGTAGGCGAGTGCCCACTCGCGCCGACCATACCTCTTTGCCACAGCCTCGTCCCTCTCCTCCATCTCCATCCTCTCATTCTCCGGCACGACCTTCCTTAGCACTGCGGCTTCTCCTCTCATCACATCGAATTCGTACTGCCGCGAGGAAAAGGCGGCTACCGTACTCTGCAATGTCAAGGATGCCTATTTTTCCAATTCGCAATTCATTGTTTCCGAGATTAACCAAAATTCGAACATGGCACATTCGCGCTCAACCTAATCGTTATAATCAATGTAATTTTCATTTCAATGCTTCACTTGTCCTACGGCATTCAAAAAAATTCGAACATGGAAAAACTGTGTTTCATGATGTAGGCATATTCGCACATCTTGATGTTGGGATAATCAGTCTCTTTTATCGATTAAAAAGCCCCTCACCTTGGCCTCCTGCAGTGCCTCCGTCAGTCGATCGCCGTCCACAGTCTTCGCAGGGGCGACAGCCATCTTCCTGCAATCGATCGATCGATGACTACCGTAACCCCCTCGCCTACCGTATCATCTAATCCATTTCAATTTTAATGACTTCCGCAACCTAACCTGCATTAGTACCAAACAGATATCTAAGCCGATCGATTATTCTGGCTACCGTACATCTCCACCACTTGCATCTTCTTCTCAAGTGCGCGCACACTTCAAAGTAATCGAGAGGAAGAAAAATCGATAAAGTAGCCACCGTACCCCTCCTCCATACCGTACTTCTCCCCCCCCTCATGCCGTACCTCTCCGTCTCTTCCATCCACTCCTCGAATGCGCGCACATCACTCTGCCATGCGGCAGTCCGCTGTGCCACCTCGGCCAAGTGCTGGAAATTTTTTTATTGAGATTTTATTGAGATTTACGTCAGTTACGTCGCATGAATTAAATATTCATCGTCCCTCGAAGTTACGTATACTTCTTGAAACACAAACGTTCCCACTCCCTCTTGCTAGCTTTCAATGCATTCAGAACGCAGGAACAAGTAAAACAGGGAATGATTTACCTCCTCCACAGCTTTCCGCTCCTCATCCATCGCTGCCTGAATAGCAACAATAACAAAAATAAAAACAATAACACCAATAACAACAACACCATACCTCGCTCGCCCTCTGCCTCTCCTCCTGCTCTATCATCGATTCCTCCTTTGCCGCCGCGCGATCCTCCACTTGCTTCAAAGATCAAAGTTCAGACTACAAACTAGACGACTTCCACATCTTAGCTTCGAGATATTCCAAGACTAAAGATCAAAGATCAAAGATCAAAGACTCCTCCCTCACCTTCCACTTTCCCTCTATCACTCTCCTCCACTCTCGGAGTGCCGGTTCTGCTGCCGGATGGCATCCATTGAGGAGTGCCTCGCATGCCTCACTCACTGAGTGTAGACGGGGTCGCTCGACTGCAAGTATACATTAGGTATGAAACACAAAGTCAGCCAGAGTTTTTAGGCTCTGCTAGTATGCATCTATTTCATGGCAAGGAAATTGAATGCCGACTGCAGAAAGGGTCGCCCGACTGCAAATATTGATCAAGGTTGAAGCTCGCGACCACCTAGTGGTTATTATCCGGCTCCAACTAGTACTACCCTTTTCTCGAGCTTTAGTGATTCTAACCCGGCGCCTCTAGCATGCATGGAATGAAAAAAACAATACAAATCAAATAACTGACCACTGAGCGCGGCGCGCACGGCACCCACTGCCGCCAGGCCGGTCGAGAGGTCGGACGAGGAGGGAACTGCAAGCGATCATCGATAATTCGTGTAATTAATTAAATAATTAAAGTTAATTAAGATAACTATACAATAATATAAATATTACCCTCGAGCTGCTCCTCCAGCTTGCCCAGCCACACGAGCAGACTGCACACCTGAAGCATTCGCGTTTCAACGATAATACAAACCCTCACATTTTAAAGCCAATTGATCAAGCCACCGTTTCTGTCAGTAAATTTGAAATTAATATCAGTCCAGTTTAGCTGATAAGCCAACTTTTATCACTTTTTCCCCAACTATTAATCTAGTACCTTGCACACAGCCTATCACACTTATCTGAAGCTCAAATCACCCTGCTTCACATCGTCTTTGAAATAGAAGAAAACTGCCCAATTCGCACGATTCAACGAGGCAGAAGACGTGCACGACGAACCTTGGCCTCATGCAGCCTCTCCTCCTCCTCCACATCATCCATTTCCATCTCCAAGCTCACCTTTTCGTCGCAGTCCTTCGCCTGTTCCATCGCCCTCTCCAACTCCTCCCTCCTTCTCGCCGCCTCGCCCTCGATCTCCGCCCACTTCCCCTGCAGCCGTGCTGCAGCTGCAGACACGTCTTCGGCCTCTTCAACGCTGGCGGCGACCAGTGATGCGGCCTGCAGTTGCATCATTACAATGTAGTTAGTTGCTTTTATGTAGTAATCAACCTCTACATGCGATGATCGACATTTTGAAAAGGGCCTGCAATTTTCGTGCTGCACCAAGTCCCCCATATAAGTGCGTTTCCACAATACAGATAAGTTCATTGTGCGACAGACATTAGTATCGCTCTCACAGAAGTAACACTGTGTAGATTACTCAATTTTATTTCGGGCTGCACTTTTCGTGCTTCATCGCATCCCTATATTCCGCCCTATTGCTTTGCCACAATCCGATCGTGCTATATTGCTCACAAAATATGTACTATGGAATGTGCTGATTACCCAATGCCCTTGCAGCCTCTCGGATACCGTATCCCCTCCCTGACCTTCTTGGTGATCGCCTCGATCGATTCCGTCCTTGCCTGTCTCTTCGCTTCACGCGCCCTCTCCGACGACAGCAGCTCGACTATCTGCATAGTATCAAATACCAATACTTTGAAAATACAGCCAGTTTAATCTCAAATATATGATGAAAGTTGAAATTATTGCTAGCTTATAGTCAAGATGCTCACTAACTATAATGCTGAATCACTAATCTGACAGGACAGAATTTAGTAACCGCACTCACCACACTATTTCAAAAATAAGATTTTTTTTCGCACCAAAATGCTATTCGCATCGACAATTCACAAGCATTCGTTAGATGTAATATCCATGAGACCCCTTTCAAGCAGGACACATTACTCACCGTATCCACATCTCCCCTGAATCCCTCCTCCTTTCTCACTGCTCCCACTGCCAATTCACCGTCCAGCCACTCCTCCAGATTAGCCAGTGCGTCCGTGAATGCAGCGGCTAAATAAATATTTTATTATTA
This sequence comes from Pristionchus arcanus, assembly GCA_900490705.1. Classification (NCBI taxonomy): domain Eukaryota; kingdom Metazoa; phylum Nematoda; class Chromadorea; order Rhabditida; family Neodiplogasteridae; genus Pristionchus; species Pristionchus arcanus. Next base: position 33,227 of record LS487830.1, read on the forward strand.
TTATTTTGTTGACTATGCTGACACAGTACTGAATTTGCAGAAACTGCTTGAAATTATGATCCCAGTGAAACTCCCGAACGACTGGACAGATCGTACTAATTGCGTTATTTCGCCTACACAGAACTTGCACATCATGTAATTACTGTGAAACTCAAAATTCGTGTGACTATCAACATAACTCAACATACAATTCAATCAATAATTCATCCGTTCTTTCGCACTCACCCTCAGCCACAGCCTTCTCCGCCTCGGCACAGCGCGAATCCGCCGTCGACGACACTGTCTCCCATCTGGAATTGGGCAGGGGTACAGTAGCTACAGTACCCTGAGACTACAGAATCAAAGCAAGATCGATATCCCCTATTAGTAGGCAAGAATGCTGTCGCTACGGTATCATTGACACAGTATCAATCATCTATCTACCCCATATCCCCTAAAATATGCGGAAAAATTAGTAAAATTGGCGGCTACCGTAATTAAATCACCCAGTAGATAAATCGATATTCTCGTCAGCTACCGTACCTCTTTCTCAGCCCCTCCATCATCCACTCGATCTCTCCTTTCTCACTGTCCGATGCCTGCTCCATCAGGGCCGTTCCCCGCTTCTTCGTCATCTCAAACTGCACACGACGAGAGGAAACGTCGGCTATCGTACTCTGCAAAGGGTGGAATTGAGGGCGAACGCGTGGACTCGGAAATTGAGCGAATAGTTGGAACGGAGAAAAACGGACTAGAAAAATTTGTGTTTCACGTTTTGATCCTAACGAGAAGGGTGGTTTCGAAAACAATAATATTCACAGATGGAGTGCAAAACAAATTTTATGAAAATAATGGCATGTGAGAATATTTTTATCTACCTTCGCGTCCTCCAGTGCCTCCCTCAGACGGCCGGCATTCAGTGTCAGTGGCAGGGATACTTCCGTCTTTCTGCAATCAATCGATTACCGTAATCCTCAAACAAGATTACAGTATCCATAGCCTAATGTTCCAGGAACCATTCCATGAAATATAATCGAAAGAGTGGCTACAGTACCCCTAGCCTACCGTACCTCTCAACCGTCTCCATCCATCCATCGATCGACGCCACTCCGTCCGACCACGCGGTCGTCGCTTCCGAAGCCGCTGCCAGTTGCTGGAAATATCGTATTTGAGTTATGGCTTCAAAAATAAGTACGAATCAAACCCCCACTGACCACTTGCCTTTACAACTAGCAATGAAACACAACATCAACTGGCCCACTTCTAAAATTAACTTTTAAAAATCCATCGGGAACAACAATCATACTCGACCTGCCTATTCTCCCGAAGAACACCGCATCAACTGCTCCGACTATATTGATTTTTTTCAAAGTAAATCGATCTTTTATCAACCCCAAGCAGACCCTTTGCCTTATGGTCAATCCATGAAACACAAGATATACTATATCACGTTTGAAGAAACATTGATCTTAAAATTGGCTGTCATACGCCTATCACACCCCCGCTGACCAGTACCCTTATTAAGTACGGGTGAAACACCATTTCACATCAACTACGCGTTTGAAGCAGCTTTTTAAATTTTTGAAATGAGGACTTCCCATTAATACACCTCCTGGCCATTTGCCTGAAGAAATATCCGTGAAACACGAGATCAGCCACACCACTTCCACAGCAACATTTATTTCTAGTGAATCTCCATCGAGTTAACCCCCTCTTAACAATTGCCTGACGATCTACCCACAGAGCACCAATCCACAAACCGAACCTGGCCCGCCAAAAATCCCGCTCCCCTCTTCTCACCTCGCTCCTCTCCCTCGCCGCCAGCGTCAGCCGGATCAGTCGCTGCTCCAGGGCCACGGCCTGCTTGGAGACGACCGCGACGCGTTCTTGCGACGCGCACGCGGCGCCTTCGTGGCCCGCCAGGTGCGCGCCATCTTCTGGCGCATCTCGCGCGTCCACCTCGGCCTCGCGCGCCAGCGAGAGAGTCGCAGCGAGGGCGATGCTTCTGAAATTGTTTTTCGGACATTCGAGAATTATTACAATTAAGCCTGGGAGTGGGAAGCGGTACTTGTAAATGCCATGAAACATTGAATCAGCAATATTGTGTTATTATGAGAACAACGGGCAATACACTAGAACTGAAACACGAAATCTCCTATAGCGCAAGAATTTGAAATTGCACTCTAACCTTGATTTGTACTCGAATTTAGAAATACATATTTTGAAGAGGGGTCGCCTTTCGAATTATCATGAGCACAACTGCTCGGTTAAGTATCTCCTATGAAACGCCAAACCGCCAAATCCTTCATCCTTTCAATTTCACCGCTTATAGCATCAATAACACCGTATCTCCTCTCCATCTCCTCCATCCACTCCCTTCTGCTTTTTCAATTATAGCCAATTCTCTACTTCGACCCAATTTACACACTATAGTGACGAGAGTTCAAACATTTCAAAGAATACTCAAACCTACGAAACTCAAACCCGCATCATCTAGAGATCTGAGATCCATCCTCACAACCGTACCTCCTCTTTTATACTTCCACCCTTTTTCACACGGTATAGCACAACTATTTCAATTCCCTAAGAAACCCAAACCCGCCTGAGCTAGAGATCAATCCCACCACCGTACCTCCTCTCAATCTCGTCCATCCTCTCCTCCTGCTCCCTTCTCTGGGCGGCCAATGCCTCGGGTAGTCTCGAGATGGGAGCCCGGTCGGTCGTCCACTGTTCGGCCACCGACAGCCAGTTGGTGAGGGACGTCTGAAACGGAGAAATGGCTAGTCAGTATTGCGGGGCAAAATGTCTCCATGAGGTCATCTGAAACTGAATGAAAAAATTCTGAAAAGCTCTCGAGCGAAATTGCGTTTATTTCGCAGGTCAAACACGAATTACGACTTCTTGCGAGCGTACAACCTGGTGCATTACGGAAGGGGGGGGGGTAGTTTTGAGATCAACGTATTCAACGGATCAGAAGGAGGGAGGGAGAGACAGGGGAGAGATCAAAGATCAACCATCCTTACCAATTCTCCCTCCAGTCGCTTCGCCCGCTCGACCGCAGCCGCCTCCACGTCGCGCTGCTGAGCAGAGGCGAGGTTCTGAGAAGGGATTGTTTAGAAAGGATTCTAAGGAATTATCACGTCGGGGAAACGCATCAAGACTTGGAGCGACAGTGAAGCGGCAATGTGCATTTTTTACAAATGTAACTGAACTGCATGTATTCATCGAACGGATGTGCTTCATGGGGATTTAACTCGCCTACGAAACCGCAATGTGCAAAGTATTGCCGCACAATTCTCGCCTTCACAGAGTACATTGAATTTATAGTACTTGCGTGATTTCTCAAGAAAATATCGTCATGGCGAGGCTCACGAAAGATTAATCTAGCGGCGAAACCCTAATCCGCAAGTTCGATGTATTTTCTCGGATCGCGGGAAATACAACGCGAAATTTGCAATGCTTCCACCCCGAGAACCAATCAATAGTGGGAAGTCCACTTGCCTTAACCGTGAAACCGCAATAAGACTTGCGATAACTTTTGACAGATAGTACCTTGATCCTCGCCCACTTCTCCGCCAGTTCGGCCATCAGCTCCGCCCGGTGATCTCCCGTCGCAGCCCGTCCACTGCTGCTCGTCAGATACGCCTCCAACGCCGTGCGGCACTGATCGATCTAGGGAAGCATAAATAATACAAGAGAACATCAATAGTATTCACAAATTTGGTTCATTTTATACTATCATTTATATTGTTAAATTGGGAAAATTCGGTTGATCAACGCTCAGGGAGGCTAGCCCCCTATCACGCATCCGTGAAGCACAAGACCTCCCGTGACTTTCTGTTCTTCGTCGGAACCCCATCAAAGCTGCTATAGATCCATCGCCTATAACACTTGCCCGAAACACAACACACACTGCCAATCTCTTAATATTAGTGACTCGCACACCCAATACTCACTAATTAGCAATAAATTAACGTAAGAGAGCGACTTAGTAAGATTCCATGGCATGCCGAACCTCAATATCTCAGAATCGCACCAAAAACGTTTTTGTTTGAGTTTCAAGAAAATACTAACCTCCTGCTTGACCGCCGCGAACTCCATCATCTGTCCTCCTTCCGCGTCTCCTTCTCCCTCGCCCGATGCCAGTCCGATTCGGGTCGACTCGAGGGCGAGTCGCACACTCTCGCTGGCTTCGGCTTCCGGTCGCGACTGAATTCAGGGAAGTTAGGAGTTACCAGCCATCGACCCTATGCACAATGCGTCCGAACATCCCAATCCCCTCCCGAATGACGCTTCCTCCTGCAGGCCCATTGCCTGATGGCCCTACAAATCTCTAAACATGTTGGGGTACACACATTCGCCTTCGACCATTTTGCATTTGAAAAAAGCCGAATTTTAGTGCGCGGGGGTGCGCATGGGTAACGCGATTCTGCCAAGAGCTAACCCGACTGATCCACGTTTCAACCAATCTACAACTCACCGTGAGCGCGATGCGGGTCGACCCGAGGACGAGTAGCACACGCTCCGTCCACTCCGCCCATCTCTCTCCCTCCTCCTCTTCCTCTGCATCCACTGCTTGCTCGACGGGAGATTGGGACTGGAAAGCAGGATTGAAAAAAAGAAAAAAAGAAAGAGGCTTCTAGATCCCCAACGCTTCGATTACTGGCAAAAGTGAGAGAAAGGAAGGCTGGTCGCACACAGAGAACGCAGAAGCAGGCAAATTTTATAACTCGCGCGCACCCGCAAAATTCTCGCTTCACTAACCTTGCAAAAGGTTTGCAAAAGAAATCAAAATGACCAATTTATCAGACAAAAGGGGAAAATTTAAAATCAATCGCTCTGATGAAGAAATTTTTTTCCAGCCACAGTAATCTACTATTCCCTTCTCTGATGTCTGTGATCAATCGACTCTTACTACAGCACACTCTTACTACCCAACGACTCCACTCCCCATAATCATGACAATATCGATTTTCCATCACTACCGTATTCTACCGTACCTTGTCCGGGAGGCAGGGCATGTTCTGGTAGAGCGTGGAGACGTACGTGATGATCGACTTCTCGTCCGGCTTGTCCGTGTCCACGTCCTCCGGATCGAGCAGTCTGGCAATATATGTTATTTTATTTAATAAATAATAATAATAATAATAATATATTTCAATACGATCTAATGCCGGAAACGCGACACATGCAAGTTCAAGGTTTCACGATACCCATAAGAAATCAAATGTATTGGGTCTAACAATATTATTAGTCCCAGCGGTTTTAAAAAAAGAATAAATAACAAGTAAAAAAAGTGAAAAAAACGTTGGTGTAATAATGACAAACTCAAAGAGAACATTATTAGAATCCGCCTAAAATAGGTTGCTCTTTTTCTCTAACGCGATTATCAGGGTAGTAACAATGGAATCTTTTCCATATTTTCAAGACCAGCCGGGGCCTGGATAACGCCGGGTTATGTGTTTGGTTGGGTTGTGTGATGAACCTTCAGGGCATGTCCCATCATTTCGAACATTCTAGAAGCCGCTGGACCAGCCCCCGTCTTTTCGAACATTCTAGAAGCCGCTGAACCTGCCCCCGTCATTTCGAACATTCTAGAAGCCGCTGGACCTGTCCCCGTCATTTCGAAGATTCTAGAAGCCACTGGACCTGTCGTCATTGATGAAGCGCTGATCTGGAAGAAAAAATATATAATAATATATTATTAAAAATTTATTTTTAACTTTATCCATTAATTATCTTTTTTTCGATGAAAGACCAAGCTCTTAGCAAAATATCACGCGCTACACGGGTCATGGCTACCGGATGAGACACGAATCCACAAAGTTGAAAATATCACTGCTTTTTTCAATCAAAGGGGCCTATCTATCAACCTATCTATCACAGAATAAAAGACTACCAGTTGCAACTCCAATCATACTATTTCTAGTAACATGATTTGCTGTCGCATGAACCTAATCCAATCTCGACCGTGTTCTCACAATACTACAGTAACTCCTCATATCTACCGTAACTCCATCTAGCTACCGTACCAGCTCCCAATCGATGGCGGAGGGACGATGTCGATGGAGTATCGCAGCGAAGGCCAGTCCGTCCCTCCACGACGACGTGAAGTTGGCGACGCGCACGCGCGCGTACCCATTCGTTGCCTGAAAAACAGTTAATTAACCAATTTTTAAATAATAAATTTGGTAGGTCCTTTTCAGTTTCACCCGGCTGTAGAATAAAGGATGATAATATAAGTAATGATTCGTGTAATGCTACCACTTCCTGAGATTCAAACACCCCTGACAATTTACGGTTTCAGCAAGTTTCAATAAGCCAAAAAAGAGTTCTAGTTTTAGTGCGTCTGTGGTCAGAATAAAATAAAACAACAACTATATTTCTACTTGTACTACGGTTCCCAGTGTTCTGATCGAGTTACAATTTTACCTTTAAAAAATCAATAATCTACCGTAACCCTGATATCCAAAACTACCGTACCCGCTGGTTCCAGGCGAGAAGCGCCTCCTTCGCCGATCCGCCCTCCAGTGCCTCGAGCTGCAAAGGAAATAAATAACTTTATTATACTACCGTACCCCCTGTTATTATCGCTGTGTTGTTTACCAGTGACTGTTGCCTTCTGTACCAAAGTTATTCAATTTCCGCCGTATCCTACCGTACCCTACCGCACCATATCCTCCCCGAATACTAACATAACGTATTCAATTAGAAGAGGAACAATCAATAACTCATTCTTTGGGCTACTGCACCCTACCGTCAACATCCTCACCGTTAGAGTTCGAAATAATTGTCTCTTCATTTCACGCACTCTCTCACCGGTCAGAGTGACGAGAGAGTATGCGAAATGAAGAAACGGCGACCCGTATTTCGAACTCTACTCACCGTCGTGTTCATACTCGCGTTGAGGGGCGAGGCGATGCCTCCCTCTCCTCCTGCAGCAGCAGTACTCCTTGCAGCAGCAGCTGCAGCCGCCCTCACAGCGGCCGCAGCCTGCGCGTCCGCCCGCTGACGCTGCTTGATCACGGACACCTGCAGCACAGAATATTCATCAAAATTAACGCAAACATACGATCGCACAAGCGAAAATTTATGTTAAAGTTCCCGCACATTCAGTGTTTCGATAAAAAGTTAAGTTTGTTTAAAATGGGTAAAAATTGATTGGTCCCGAAGACTGCAGAATTTCAAAATATAAAATAAGCGGTGCAAAATTCGCTCACTGGAATCTGATACGGGGATTGCTGATAACGATGCAAAATCTTTGCATGTATGAATATGAAACTATCCGATCAAATTTCAGCCCAAACCAAAGAACATGCAAGATCGATGAAACCTAGATGCACATTCGAGTTGTTTCGCAAATCACTCGGGCAACGCTAACCCAATCTCGTGAATATATTACTTTAAATATTAAAAATAATAAAATTAATCCCACTTGGAAGTTGAGAATTATCGTCCAGATCAGTCCAAGCGTCAGCTTTCCATTGCCCTCCACGATTTCGTCGGGGCGAATGTTCACCAGCCGAATCTGGATACATTTTACTTATCACGTGTCTTCTGAGAGATTGCATGAACATGACCCCCCTGAGGAACCAGGTGCAAAAGTTTGAGCTATTCCCATGAGAAAATTTTGGTAGACTATATTGAAGGTGAGAAATTTTTTGGCGCTAGTCATTTGTCCCAGAACCGGCTTTTAGGTACTTTCCGGCTCTGGGCCCGGCTCCAGCGTATCTCAGCTCCCAGAGCAGATAGAAACTTCGCTCTGGGCTTAAAAAATGCAGAAAAAAATTCTAAGCAACTTTCATATTGAACACTAAGAAATTTGAGGTCGTCTTCA
>LS487830.1:42517-69825 GCA_900490705.1 Pristionchus arcanus
GAGTACGTAGATTCCGAAAATGCTATCCGCTTGGTTGAAATGGGGGGTCCCCTTTCCAGGAAAAAATATTTTGTGATTTTTTCGGTAGTTTTTAATTTTTTTCGAAGTGAAGACGACCTCAAATTTCTTAGTGTTCAATATGAAAGTTGCTTAAAATTTTTTTCTGCATTTTTTAAGCCCAGAGCGAAGTTTCTATCTGCTCTGGGAGCTGAGATACGCTGGAGCCGGGCCCAGAGCCGGAAAGTACCTAAAAGCCGGTTCTGGGACAAATTACTAGCGCCAAAAAATTTCTCACCTTCAATATAGTCTACCAAAATTTTCTCATGGGAATAGCTCAGATCTCAGAAGACGCGTGTTATAATGTTATTTTTATTTCACAAGTGAAATTCGTGCTCCAGTGATTCTATACAGAACGATTGTGACGGCGAAATTTAGTTGTATTGCTCAATGGTAAAGAGAAAATTGTATTGCTCAATGGTAAAGAGAAAAAGATCACGGTTGAAGAAAGCCCGGTGAATTCGTGCCGCGCTCATTGTATCTATGAAGGAAGTGCGAGCCAATTTCAGTGCATTGTCTTTCGAGCCACAAAAATAATTAAAAAAATCTACAATAAACTGAGTATAATCGTTCATGACAATAACAAACAACGGTCATTCCAAAATTGAGATCATGGCTTGCTCAACTCATGATACAAATAGGGGGAAGTACGGGGCACGTTCGAAGGTATGTTTGATCAATGGCTCATAAATGGATAACTCACATCCTTCATCTTCAGCCAGTCGAGGCAGTACTGGATGTTCTGTATGCGATGGAAGCGAGTGCTGCCGTTCTCGCGCAACTTGAATAGCATTATTAACTATTGTTTAAATTTATATTTTCATCAGTATTCAAGTTACATCGTTTCGTTATTGTCAGAGTTCACACCAACGAGCATTTGTGGTGATGTACGTTAATACTGTTGATAATTACTTAATCGCATACTGCCACACAATGAACACCCTTTCAAACCCGAAACCATCAAGTTCCTCGTGATCTTGAAATATAGCCTTTCTTGGAGTGATTGTGAGTGAAATAAAATATAATAAATAGTTAAATATCCAGAACTTACCAGATTCTCATCGCTCAACACCTCGAGAAGTGAGATGAGGTTGTTTCCATCTCTCAGATCGATGAAGAGGTCGTCGACGTTGCGGGATGCCTGTGGATTCCATTAGTTAGATCAACTAATTAATAAATTAAATCTTGGAGATACAGCACACGGTTGTGTCCCTGCTATTATTATCATCACCTAACACAACTACATAGGGACTGCGAAACTTGTTAGTTGTTAGGGGATAATTACCGAAAACAGCATTCTACAAAAACTATATTCACAAACGCTACTTGCTGGGCGTAGTGGGATGGTGAATGCATAGACAGTGAAATATAAAAGTACTTTTGAAATACAACTCATGTTACACGTTACTTTCGGAAGCTTTCATTTGCTAAAAATCGAAAAAAAATTCGTACCTTCTTGAGGTGCTTGTTGACCCACTTGGTGAAGGTCTTCTTCTGTATCGAGTCGCGTTCGTCTGAAATTTGCGTTTTTAATAAGGTTACAAGAATATTCCCATAAATTGAATGCAGCTCAAACATTCAAGAACGTAACACCCAGTTGCTTTCCCAGTTTAGCCCAAAATTTTGGCTCATATTGAGATCGGGATGGAATTTTAAAAGCGTCAACGTAGGACAGTCCAGCAACAAACGTGTAAATATAAGAAAAATAAGGAAACGAACCCTTGTATCGCTCGCGATTCGTCTCGTAGTGTTCGAGGTGCTCTTGCTCGACATTATCGACATTCTTGGAAGTCATCTCTATGCGCGCATGCAACCTGAAATCATTGAATGACCACGCGCAATGGCGAAATTCAACGGAAAATGTGCCAACGGGAATGGAAACGAGCTCAATAGGAGCACCAACGGCGCAGTAGTTTCAAGTGAGGATGAGAAACAAACCACCGGATCGCGCCACGAGATAAAATATCGGTGAAAACTGCAAAAAAAAACAACAGATAATTGAATTCAAACTAGAAACAATATTTCGAATCAATCGATACTACCATCAGCTGGTTGCCAAAGTCCCTTAACGAGTCTTGCACGGATTGTTTTGAATTTTTGTTTTGGCGCCAAAAGAATATTGATTTTATTTTTGTATTATTTTTAAATATTAAAATGTAAAAATATTTTGCCATTAACTAGTTGATAAAATGATAACATGGTTAGATAGCATGTGTCATTCGCTGTTTCCTTTCCGTGTGTAAAAGTGACTAACATCGTTACTCAAACAGGTAATTCTTGCTGAGAGGTCGACTCTCTAATGATTGCATGAATTGTTTATTACTCTCGAAACATCACTGGATGCGATTGAGTAATCTCACTCATCTTCCCGGGTTCTCTTCGAATTCATGTTCTCTCATTCCTCCTTCTCTTTATCTCTTCACTGACGAATTTCCATTGCCATCACTATAGTGTTCTCTCAATTGTCTCTTATTCATTTTTCTTTGTTGTATATGAGACTAGAAGTAATAAGTCTGACCCAACCCAACTCTAAATATTCAAACGTGTTGACTCCCACACGGAAATCCCTTCAAGTGCAATACCGTAGTCGGACTGCAATATTTCACGTGGCCTAAATATTTCCGTAACTGGGTTCTTCTGTTCTTCTCTCTCTCCCCTGTTATTGCTGACGGCTTTCTATTTATTCATCTATATTCTACTCTCCCTATCGTAATAAACGGATATCGCTACAACCGGAGTTATCACCATCGCACGGCATCAAGATACATAACATTTGGCGTTCAGGATGAGATTTTTTTGTGAAGGCATGATCGACCTCTTCGGTCGATCATGCCTTCACAAATCTCACATATTCATAGCATAGCCTGGTTCTCAGAAACATCCCGGCTTCCATTGCTATCGCAACACTTTACAATTCTTTAGTCAATATCATGGCACTCTATCGTATCCTTGTCGATATCATGCCATTCTCTCCCTTTCGCTGGAATGTTACCTCAGCCTTCCTCATATCACTAAAAAATTCTCAATGCTACCTTTCAAATCACATGAATCAGTCCCTGTTACAATAACTCATGAAGCACACAGGTTCTCCCTGCAACTCAGCTCCTTCTCTATGCGAAATACACTCCTTCGCCTTCAAATATTCAAACCATTCGACCATATTTTCGCCATCTCAACTACGCTAATGTCCATCACTATATGAGCTCCTCACTCAACGCGGGACACCGTCATCAATTATAAATTGAGAATGGTAAATTAATTGCCAAATACCACTACAACGATCGCTTCCTCAGTCGATCGGGTCCTCGCACTCGCAAGCACGTTAATTCTCCTTAATTTCATTGATTCATCTCGGTTCACAATTGAAAAATCTTATCGCCAGGATCGGGCAAGCATTTATAAGGGTAGATCCCACCAAACTCATAGTAGGCCGCTTTCCTCCCCTTGGTCACAAAGATTTCATACTCGGCTCACATTCAAACTCTTGTAAAACTGGCTTGGACAAGCATTTATAAGGGTAAATCCCACCAAACTCTTTGTTGGCCGCTCTCCTCCCACAGTCACAGTAATTCAAACTCGGCTCAGCCCCCATGTAAAGATAAGCACACCCTTTTAGTCACACAATGCCAAACAGCGCGGGTAACGGACTGCTGGACGGGACAAAAGAGGGCTTATCCCAACAAATAAATAGCCAATCACAAGACACAAATCAAAAATTGGCGATAGCCTTCGGCGGACCGTTTGAAAAGCGTCAAATAAATAAAGCTATTTACTATTAGAATCTGCCCAGTTCCTCACTGGATTCCACTCTAACAACCAACGTGTTGCCAAAGTAGACGAGTTCCTCACTCGTCTCAGTCCTCCTCAGACTGGCGCTTACCGCAGCAAACGACTTCTACTAATACCATTTTATACGGGAATGCACAGCGTTTCAGCCCTATGGAGAGAGCGGACACAGAAAATTGGCAGCTTGCCAATATTGCGCATCAAAATAGGCGCGGGGGAGGCTCTCTCCTCCCGCGCTTTCATGCGTCGCGTGTCGCGTCGCGTTTTCTCTGACTGTCTGCACTCTCTCGCGCGCGCCTTATCTCTCTTTTCCTCTCGTCGTCTCGCTATTTTCCGCTCTCGAAACGCTGTGGAATGCCGGTAAAGGAAAACACCGACAAACCCAAGTAAAGTAATAAAAGTAGCAAAGGACTCAAAGACGAACCAAGAAGAACCGCAGAAGTAAGTTGCCATCGGATAGAATAACTTGTCTTGATGAAATACCACTTGATGTAATGTATGGCCAGTGAAAGAAGTGAGAATTCTTTATAAATTGGTTGCCATAACCGCAGCGAGGTGATATACAACAAATTGCCGATAGAAGAACAACATACTGCCACGAAAGCACACGAGAAACTGAATAGGACAGCGAAAAGGAAAGAAAAGGAAGGTTCTAGACGAAAACTACCGTAATCGGGCGATTTGGGAAACCTCGCCGAACCACACCACGAACCATAAACTGGCTTATTTAACAATAATAATTAAATTTGATCGTATTATTTAACTATTTGGCAGCCTATCTACACGCCGGAGGCTATGCCCAAATTTTGATTTGTGCATCTTAAAGTTTGAATCTACGTTATCGATTGATTACGGTATCTAAATTCGTCCTTTGCAGAACTCCCTCGCCGCTCTTCCGTTCCCTGCGAAGGGATGCTGCCCAGCTCGGATGCAACGTTGAAGAGGAAGGATTGCAAAGTAAGTAAAAAAATAATCGCATTATTTCAGCGGCAATTTTCAATAGGTCCGCAGGAGGCTATGCCCAAATTTTGATTTGTGCATCTTAAAGTTTGAATCTAGGTTATCGATTGATTACGGTATCTAAATTCGTCCTTTGCAGAACTCTCTCGCCGCTCTTCCGTTCCCTGCGAATGGATGCTGCCCAGCTCGGATGCAACGTTGAAGAGGAAGGATTGCAAAGTAAGTAAAAAAATAATCGCATTATTTCAGCGGCAATTTTCAATAGGTCCGCCGGAGGCTATGCCCAAATTTTGATTTGTGCATCTTAAAGTTTGAATCTAGGTTATCGATTGATTACGGTATCTAAATTCGTCCTTTGCAGAACTCTCTCGCCGCTCTTCCGTTCCCTGCGAATGGATGCTGCCCAGCTCGGATGCAACGTTGAAGAGGAAGGATTGCAAAGTAAGTAAAAAAATAATCGCATTATTTCAGCGGCAATTTTCAATAGGTCCGCCGGAGGCTATGCCCAAATTTTGATTTGTGCATCTTAAAGTTTGAATCTAGGTTATCGATTGATTACGGTATCTAAATTCGTCCTTTGCAGAACTCTCTCGCCGCTCTTCCGTTCCCTGCGAATGGATGCTGCCCAGCTCGGATGCAACGTTGAAGAGGAAGGATTGCAAAGTAAGTAAAAAAATAATCGCATTATTTCAGCGGCAATTTTCAATAGGTCCGCCGGAGGCTATGCCCAAATTTTGATTTGTGCATCTTAAAGTTTGAATCTAGGTTATCGATTGATTACGGTATCTAAATTCGTCCTTTGCAGAACTCTCTCGCCGCTCTTCCGTTCCCTGCGAATGGATGCTGCCCAGCTCGGATGCAACGTTGAAGAGGAAGGATTGCAAAGTAAGTAAAAAAATAATCGCATTATTTCAGCGGCAATTTTCAATAGGTCCGCCGGAGGCTATGCCCAAATTTTGATTTGTGCATCTTAAAGTTTGAATCTAGGTTATCGATTGATTACGGTATCTAAATTCGTCCTTTGCAGAACTCTCTCGCCGCTCTTCCGTTCCCTGCGAATGGATGCTGCCCAGCTCGGATGCAACGTTGAAGAGGAAGGATTGCAAAGTAAGTAAAAAAATAATCGCATTATTTCAGCGGCAATTTTCAATAGGTCCGCCGGAGGCTATGCCCAAATTTTGATTTGTGCATCTTAAAGTTTGAATCTAGGTTATCGATTGATTACGGTATCTAAATTCGTCCTTTGCAGAACTCTCTCGCCGCTCTTCCGTTCCCTGCGAATGGATGCTGCCCAGCTCGGATGCAACGTTGAAGAGGAAGGATTGCAAAGTAAGTAAAAAAATAATCGCATTATTTCAGCGGCAATTTTCAATAGGTCCGCCGGAGGCTATGCCCAAATTTTGATTTGTGCATCTTAAAGTTTGAATCTAGGTTATCGATTGATTACGGTATCTAAATTCGTCCTTTGCAGAACTCTCTCGCCGCTCTTCCGTTCCCTGCGAATGGATGCTGCCCAGCTCGGATGCAACGTTGAAGAGGAAGGATTGCAAAGTAAGTAAAAAAATAATCGCATTATTTCAGCGGCAATTTTCAATAGGTCCGCCGGAGGCTATGCCCAAATTTTGATTTGTGCATCTTAAAGTTTGAATCTAGGTTATCGATTGATTACGGTATCTAAATTCGTCCTTTGCAGAACTCTCTCGCCGCTCTTCCGTTCCCTGCGAATGGATGCTGCCCAGCTCGGATGCAACGTTGAAGAGGAAGGATTGCAAAGTAAGTAAAAAAATAATCGCATTATTTCAGCGGCAATTTTCAATAGGTCCGCCGGAGGCTATGCCCAAATTTTGATTTGTGCATCTTAAAGTTTGAATCTAGGTTATCGATTGATTACGGTATCTAAATTCGTCCTTTGCAGAACTCTCTCGCCGCTCTTCCGTTCCCTGCGAATGGATGCTGCCCAGCTCGGATGCAACGTTGAAGAGGAAGGATTGCAAAGTAAGTAAAAAAATAATCGCATTATTTCAGCGGCAATTTTCAATAGGTCCGCCGGAGGCTATGCCCAAATTTTGATTTGTGCATCTTAAAGTTTGAATCTAGGTTATCGATTGATTACGGTATCTAAATTCGTCCTTTGCAGAACTCTCTCGCCGCTCTTCCGTTCCCTGCGAATGGATGCTGCCCAGCTCGGATGCAACGTTGAAGAGGAAGGATTGCAAAGTAAGTAAAAAAATAATCGCATTATTTCAGCGGCAATTTTCAATAGGTCCGCCGGAGGCTATGCCCAAATTTTGATTTGTGCATCTTAAAGTTTGAATCTAGGTTATCGATTGATTACGGTATCTAAATTCGTCCTTTGCAGAACTCTCTCGCCGCTCTTCCGTTCCCTGCGAATGGATGCTGCCCAGCTCGGATGCAACGTTGAAGAGGAAGGATTGCAAAGTAAGTAAAAAAATAATCGCATTATTTCAGCGGCAATTTTCAATAGGTCCGCCGGAGGCTATGCCCAAATTTTGATTTGTGCATCTTAAAGTTTGAATCTAGGTTATCGATTGATTACGGTATCTAAATTCGTCCTTTGCAGAACTCTCTCGCCGCTCTTCCGTTCCCTGCGAATGGATGCTGCCCAGCCAGTTACGGAAATATTTAGGCCACGTGAAATATTGCAGTCCGACTACGGTATTGCACTTGAAGGGATTTCCGTGTGGGAGTCAACACGTTTGAATATTTAGAGTTGGGTTGGGTCAGACTTATTACTTCTAGTCTCATATACAACATTCTTCTTTAATACGTCTTTAAATTGCACAAATCCTTCAAAATTATCAATGTACATAATTTATTAGCACTCTTCTGAACAATATTAGCGCAAGTGATGTGTCTAGCAAAGGAAAACTCGTGCGATTACAATACACAATCTACGGTATACGGTATAAGCAACTCAATCAATCACAGGAAATAGTCAAAGGAAATTATTAGCTTCACGCATATTTAGTTTCAAAAACACACCAAAGTTTGGGCTAGTAAGTAGGTTCTGGGATATGGTAAACACTGCAAAGGATGTACTGACAACTATCGATCAACCTGACAATGAGACAAAAATGAAGTCCAAAGCGGTGTGAGGAGTCCGCTAAAGTGTCCAATTGAGTCCTAGTGAATCGATAAACGACAATACGTCAGATGTAACTAATACGATAGGCAATTATAATCGATATGAAAGATGAAATCACAATACGATAACCTTCTAAAATGAATGAGCAACAATAATAAATACTCGACTTCCGAAACTAAATCACTGGTGAAATGGAATGCAAACGATTACATCGACCAACTACAGCTAGACACGAAATAGCCACGATTGGTGAGGACAATCGATCATTTCGGGGATACTGTAGTTGGGTGTACTATCGGGTTATTGAGGTTACTTTCTAGCCGAGGGCGGATTGTATCGCTGGCCCTTCTTCGATCTCAACGAGGGAATTCTCGTCGGTCGTTCACTGTCGGAGACTTCTGAAGCCGCTCGTGAGGAGGGACGGGAGGTGTCTGGAACGGATGCTTGTTTATTTGCAATTTATAACTATTTTATCTATCTACCACGGGTAGGTATTTTCAAAATGGGTTTGTGTCTTCGATTGAGATTGATGGAAGTCCTTCGTTTTTTTTTCGATTTGTTTGTTGGGTTAGACTCGAGGGGGAGGAGGTGGGGAATTACGGTATTTCTATCTCTTTTACTTACCCAGCATATCCAATGACTCAGCTCGCTCCCTCGCAAATCGATTCTCACCGAACATCGGCACACTGCGCTTTTCCGTCTTCTCGCGGACCTGCAATTATCGATTGCGATACCGTACCCCTTTAATCAAAGAAGAACTACCGTACCCCCTTCGCGGGTCCTTGCGTGCCCCTCTGTTCGAATGGCTTGAGTACGGTAACGGATTGTCTGGGCGACGCGTGTGTGTGATGGTGGTGCGAGGTACTGGGTGATCCTGCAACGAAATCTACCGTACTTGAAAAGTCAGTTGTTGATTGGGGTTCGTGGTGTGCTTACCGTGCTCCTCCTTTGCATGGAGTCTCTTCTCGAATTCGTACATCTTATCCGCGGCGTGCGCCGGTCGGACATCATCGTAGAACCGTTGGTAGATCGACGTGTTCGTTCGATCTGCAATTATCGATTGGGATACGGTAGATGAACACTCAGTTCTCGATTCGAACCGGTGGTGCTACCGTACCTCTGGCCTTGCACGGGTCGTGTTTGTCGAGGAATTCGTCCAACGGTTCCCATCCTCCGCCCACACGCACCATCACCGTCGTGTGCAGAATGCGCACCATTCGACGGATTTGCTGGTCGCCGAACTGAAAATACTATTTTTGCTCAAGCCCCTCACAAAATTCACTACCCAAATCTGACGAATCTGAATCTACATACACCGTAGACTGCCGTCTATCATGACAAATGAACTGAGGGTATGGGACAAGACGGGACTTTTAACTGAAATCTATCGATCCGGCCAGATGATCGATAATCTGACACAATGACACACACCACTCCAATCTACAGTATACCTTCCTCCTCGATTCTGGAGATTCGTTGGTTAGAATACCCTCGCCACTGGTCAGACTCGAAGTCGAGAACCAGGTCAGGGGAAACTTGGACAGATCAGAGATTATTAACGATTGGAATTATTAGGCGATGGAAGGGTTACAAAGCGGCTACGACAGTAGGGAAACAATTTTCGAATGGTTTCGACATCGGGTTAGTGAGATATCAGCGACAGTGGGGATAAGTTCAGACACGAAATCTCTTCAGTAGGGAAACAATTTCCGAAAGGTTTCACAATAGGGTTATTGAGAAGCGACCTTAGGGTTAAAATCATTTCTGAAGGCTCTTTGATGAAAAAAAAATTAAATCGAAGACTCACCCTGTATGTCTGGACCACTCCTCCATCTGACTTGGGCTGCGCCTGAAATTGATTTGTTACTGAAGAATAACTAGATACAGCAAAAACTAATCCGTATTTCACTAAACTCAATCAAGTTCGCAACATTCTCAATATCTAAATAATCTGTTCTGACTAAGCTATCATTCATGGGATCAGCTATCCAATCATTCGGAATCTGACGGACAAAATCTGAAATGTTATTCATACCCTTCCAGGCGCCTCCTCTTCCTGGTCAATTCTGAATTTATGCTGGCAACTGCACTGATCCCTTCTTCTCGTCATCTCCTTCTTGATCATCTGCTTCTGCTCTTCCGGAGAGCGGGGAGCGGAGGCCTGAAAAAATACGAAATACGTTTTGAACCATATCATGTCATAGAGACATGTAGCAAGCATCACCATCTCCCCAGTCACGGGCAATAGGTTCGAACGCCATCCTATGCACCACGATTGCTCCACCAGCACTCTCAAGAAAGATACCATACCTTCTTGTTTCCGATCTTGAGCGCATTGATGAACTCCTTGGCGTTGATCATGCCGTCACCCTTGTCAAATTTGTCGGCCACCTTAGCCATTTCCAATCGAGAAGTGGGGAATTCTAAAACGAGAAGGATTGCACAAGTGGTAGGAAAGATCAAAGATCAACCACTTACTTGAGGCTATAATCGCGTCGATGAATGCCTCTCTAGGTACGCTTCCCGTGCTCGATCGATCCAAGCGTCTGCAATTGGAGGGTTACTGTAGCTGCGCCAATCGATAAATCAATAACTCTACCGTAACCCAATCAATAAATCCCCACGGTACCTGAACAGATCGTTGACTCTCGCCTTTCCGTG
The DNA here is from genome assembly GCA_900490705.1 of Pristionchus arcanus. Lineage (NCBI taxonomy): Eukaryota > Metazoa > Nematoda > Chromadorea > Rhabditida > Neodiplogasteridae > Pristionchus > Pristionchus arcanus. The sequence continues at coordinate 53,088 of LS487830.1, forward strand.
ATCGTTCCACTCCACGTAGCGGTCCTGCAACGAATAGCTACTGTATCAACTTTCACACTTTAAAATCAGTCGTCGATCACTCAATCTACCGTACCCTCCAATCGTCGAACTTCCATCCCTCCAATCTCTTCAACTCCTCCTGCAGTGCTCGGTCCTTCTCCAACTGCGCTGCATGTCCGATGGAATCGCCCCAGAGCCGACGCCATTTGTCCGCGAGAGCATCCGCGACGCGATCTCTGAAGAGTATGGATTAATTAGGATTATAGGTGTGCTAGCTACCGGCTGGCACATTTATCGCCATGATCATGTTGAAAAACGAGCCAGCCGCCAGCTCCGGACAGATATGATTGGGACCCCAAGATCGTCGAATCACAATTCTACCGCTCGTAATCAACTTCTCGCGAAAGTATGGAATAAGTTTCAGCGATAGGATTTAGGCATGCGCGGGAAAACTCAGATGTTCGTTTGAAGATTCGGATGTAACAAACTAAACACGAACCTCTCTCCGTCCTTCCTCCTTCCCTTTGTCAGTGCATCCACATCCGCCTGCCTCTCCTTCAATTCCTTCTCGAATTCTTCGTGCGCCCTGACTCGTTCTTCAGCTTCCTCCACGGATGTTGGGGCGGATTGCATCGAGGCCTGACAATTCAATTATTTGGGGATTATGCTACAAAACTCCCATCATTGGGAGCAATTCAGCTGAAATTGCTCATCTCACACAGCTACGGCAACATTTTTTTAAACTACTCATCATTATTATAAATAAACATCAACTCACCTCATCCAACTCCAATCTCTTCCTCTCCACAAATTCATTCATTTCATGCATGGCAGCCTCTCTTGCTCTCTGTTTCTCTTCCTCGTCCCTCATCGCATCCTCCTTCGCGGCTGCGCGGTCCTCCACTTCCTGCAGGGATCAAAGATCAGAAATTAACTTCTTCCATGAAGTCCAGGATAAAATAAATCATGATACACCTAATTACTCATTAGAAAACTCATTAGATGATCTTATAACAAACTCAATGCATGAACTTATTTCAGTACTCATTAAAGATTTCTTCTGAGGAGATCGCTTCTTCATTTTGCGCACTATTTCACCGGTTGAGGCGTGCGATAGCAAAATGAAGAGAACATCTCATGCTAAGCCAAGTTTGTCTGATCACCACCGCACCTTCCATCTCGCCGCCACGACTCTCTTCCATTCCTTCAACGCAGGTTCAGCATCGGGATGACATCCATCCAGAATGGCTGCGCATGCCTCCTTCACTGCTTCCAGTCGGGGCCTCTCGGCTGCAAGTGCCGCACGAACGGAGCCAGCTGCAGCCAGTTGAGTGGGCAGGTCGGATCCCTGGGTCGCCCTGAGGCGTCCCTCGACTTCGGCCAGCCAATCGAGTAGGCCGTGCACCTGAAGATGTCACTATTTATCTCAAAAACAAAAACTTTCTGAACCCTGTAATTGCGAATGAAAAAAGGAGCCCTAATCCATGACCTATCCTCTCATGTGAGGAAAGCATTCGCTTTCATTGGTTACTATTACCCCGCAATGAAGACCACTCCTTCCAAATCAGAACCATAACCTTTTCTTAGTTCTTTACTCGTATGATCCCTATCGTTTCTGTTCTAGCCCTAGATGATGATGAACGAACCTTTGCATCGCACTCCTTGGCCTCCTCCATTGCCCTCTCCAACTCTTCCTTTCTCTTCTCCGCCTCGTCCTCGACCTCCCTCCACTTCTCCTCCAATCGTTCAGCGGCTGAGAGAATGGCGGGAGCCTCTTCAACGCCTTCCAGAACGAGCGAATCCGCCTGCAAATCGAAAGATTGAAGGTGTTGAAACAATAGAAGCTCGTCCTTATGCGTCACAGGAAAACGCCAGGCATTATTAGTTCAATATCTGCGCCGTTACGAAAGTTCGAATTGAAAACAGCACTGATGTTCTCAAAATATGTGGTAGCTGAGTGATTCTCGTCATCGCAAAGAAAAATCAAGATCGACGTTCAATCATAAATTCTAAAGTTTTTAGCCATTATTAGTTCAATATCTGCACCGTTTCGAAAGTTCACATAAAAATTAGAACTGACGTTCGATCATAAACTCAAATACTGTAAACAGCCGTTGATCTTCAATCTCTTTACCTTCTTAGTGATCGCCCGTATCGTCTCGGCCTTCTTCCTCCTCGCATCCTCTCTCTTCTTCTCAGCAGCCATCAATTCAGCCACCGTATCCACATCACCCCTGCATCCCTTCTCTCCTCGTACCGCCCCTTCGGCCAGTTCCCCGTCCAGCCACTCCTCCAGGTTGGCCAGTGCCTCGGTGAATGCGCCGCCTGAAATCGTTTTTATCTCAGAGATCAAAGATCAAGGATTAAAGATCAAGAACTGACCTTCCAGCACTGCCTTCTCCGCTTCAGCACAGCGCGCATCAGCAGCGCCGGAGACGGCCTCCCATCTAAAGAGAGTTGATAGTTACCGTTTCAAAGATCGTTTCTTGCAAGGGAAATCCGTGAACTGTCGCCTAGCTTTTCAAAATTGATTGAAGCGCTAACGTATCGTTATTAGTATCGTACCTCTTCTTGATTTCCTCATTCTTCTTCTCGATCTCCTTCCTCTCATTCTTCGGTGCGTGGTCCATGAGCGATGCACCTCGCTTTCGTGTAATCTCGAATTGAGGCCGACGAGAGTTGACGTCAGCGACGGTATCCTACGAAGATTTGGATTAGGAGAGGGAGAAATTGTCTAGACGAAATCCCTGCTATAAAATGGACTAGAAGTCAACACTGTTCGTAGGTAAAGGTAAAGGTGTTAGGCAATTTCCTCGACTTGGCGGACAGGCTCTGCCATCCCAAGCTAATTCAGAATTATATATTCAGAATTATATTATACCTTCGCCTCCTCAAGCGCACTCTTCAGTCTATCGACATCTGACGTCGTTGGCGGGGTAGTGTCCGTCTTCCTGTAATCGATTGATACCGTAACCTGTCTCTACTCGCCTCTCGATGGAAGTCTCTCTCATATCACAATATTCTCTCGTTCTCTGACAAAAGGCGAAATGAGTAGAGTTCGCAATACGGGTCGTCGTCTCTTCATTTCGCACACTATCTCACCGGTCAGAGAGGCGAGAGAGTGTGCGAAATGAAGAGAGACGATTTCCCTTTATTGGAGCTCTACTACAATACCTCTTGATGTCATCCATCCAATCCTCGAGCGAGTTCACTCCATCCAACCACGTGTCCGTCTCTTGCGATGCTGCGTCCAATTGCTGGAATCATAACATTTGTCATTATCTGATTATGATATCAATCAGTCGCACTCCTCTTGTTCAGATTCCTCGTTGTTCATTCCTCTTGTTCAGATTCCTCGTTTTTTTGTTAAAGTATTCCCCTAATCGATAAAATCAAATCCGCATTTGACATTTACCTGAAGAATAGCCTGTGAAACATAACCATACACGGTACTACTTTAGAATACTAGAATTGCAAAAATGGTGTGCATCCATTGTTCCCAGTGTGTATACCCTAGTAGAGTGAGCACTAAGCACAACGCCTTATCTAGCAGCATAAAAGTCAATAGTGCCCGATGCCCCCAAATGTACCTTGCTTCTCTCCTGTGCTCGCTAACTTGTTCAGTTTTCTCATTTTTGTTAATGCATCCCCTTTCGGGATAAAATCAAATCCGCACTGATGAATTGTCTAACGAATAACGTGAGAAACAAAACAATACGCGGTTCTAGATACTTCAGAAGATGGCAAAAGTGAGGGCGTCCATTCCACTTTCCATTTCAGAAACCCTCAATAGTGTTCTAAAAAGCCTTCTCAAGTATTGCCCTCACCTTGCTTCTCTCCTGTGCTCGCTGTACGAACTTGTTCAGCTTGCTCTCGAGTGTCACCACTTGGTTCTTCACGTAGATTGCATCCTTGGCCTCGCACGAAGCACGAATCTGCCCGGAGAGAGCCTTCGTGTCGAGGAAAGCGGCCCGTCTGAAGAGAGAAGTCACTTGGAAATTCGATACTCGTAATACGGAATCTTCGATGAGATTTACACATAGCTATGCTAATTGAGGTTTCTGGTAATCAATTACAGGAAAAATTACAATGGAGAACCCCTGTTTTCGAATAACGGGATTAGAACCGTACCTCCTCTCAATCTCATCCATCCTCTCCTCCTGCTCAGCTCGCTGCTTCTCCAGTCCCTCAGGCAGTCTCGAGATCGGACCAGCATCAGCAAGAGACTTCTCAGCGTGCTCCAGCCAGCCGCGCAGATCGATCTGAAATGGCGATCGGCTTCTGACCAAAGATCAAAGATCAACTCACCAATTCTCCATCGAGTTGCTCCGCTCGCTCCGCAGCAACCTCCAGCTTGCGCTGACGAGTAGCTGCGAGGTCCTAGAAATGTATATTGATTTTTTTACCTGAAGGCATCAATCAATTTATCATTTATCACAGCGTTATCACTAGTATAGATCTTCTGATATATGTGCTATTGACGTTAAAATCGTAAGCATTGCTTGCCTTGATCTTGTTCCACTTGGCCTCCAACTTGGCCTGATTTCTTCCGATCCAGTTATTCTGATCGGCCGTGCCAGCCTCCGCGTTCCTTCTCAGATACGCTTCGATGGCCGGGCGGGTCTGCTCGATCTGCGAAAGATATTATTAGCTTTTTTGAGTGATGTGACGGTGACAATCTACTCTTGAACTACCAAGCGCGTATGATGCCTTGGTGAAACATATGAGGTATAAAATGATGCATCATAACGATGAAGTATCTTTCGAATACGATAACCAAGCTCACCTCCGCCCTAGTAACCAGGAACTCATCAAAAGACGTTGAAAATTTGACGAGCTTATTCAAGTATCTGTCTTCTGAATGGATTATAGATAACAAAGCTCACCTCCGCCCTGGTAACCAGGAATTCGTCCATCTGATCCCTTGCCGTCTCGGGCACTCCGGGTAGGGCTCTTCTCGGTTCGAGTGCGGCGAGGACATCATCCGTCCAGCCCGTCCACCGGTCCATCTCGTCCCCAACGACCTCAGCTTCCGAGCGGGACTGAAGGGAATTAGATTAGGAGGTATGATATTTTTGCTGCTATTGAGGTAACCGTTACACCTCGATCGTGCGTGGTAATTATCGTCAATCCATTCTCATTTCTTCTTGAGCGTCATTTTGCGATAGAGTTTAGGGTTTGCATGTTTCGTGTCGGCATCCTCTACCGTATTGTATTGTCTCAAAAGTCTATGAACCGCACCATAAACCCTATTTAGTAACATCTCTAGCTTGCCTTCTCCAATCCGAACTGAATCGCCTGAATGGCTCTCTGCAGTTCGCTCCACTTCACGTTGATCACATCTACTAGACGAGTCACCGAGGGATCGACGCCCTCGGTCGAACGAACGGTCCGATTGAGTGCCAGGATACTGAATGGTTGGGTTATTATTCGGCACATTCCCCATTTTATTATTGTTTGATTCAATCTTTGGAGCGTCTAGGAAGACACACCCAATATCACAAGGATGATCAGAGATTTCGATTTATCAAATCAACAGTCTAGAATTGTTCAGAGTTACCATGCTTCCACTAGTGTTCAAATCTATCTCTTCGGCCCTTCAAGTGCAAAGTAAATAAGTACCTCGGTTCGTGCGAGTGCACATCGTTCTTCACCACGGCCAACTTGCACACGGCGATCTCGATCTGGCCCAGATTAGTGGGCCCGTCAAGGGAGAGATCAGCGACTGTCGATTGGGTCTGCAATTAACAGTGGAATTGGATTGAGCAACGGAGGATTGGGTCTGTGAAGAGAATTCTGCCAAGCATTACTGAGATATAAGTCAGCGTCGAACATTTTTTTTGCCATTCTGGCAATGTTCACTTTTTTCTGAGCAATTGTGCCATTTTTTGTTGAAATTTTCGTCAGATTGCATTAATTCATTTTGACAGAAAAATCCGTGATGAAAAGTGTCAAATTTTCGCAAACTTTTTTTGGCAGAAAAATCCGCAATGAAAAGTGTCAATTTTTCTCAAACTTTTTTGGCAGAAAAATCCGCGATAAAAAGTGTCAATTTTTCGCAAACTTTTTTGACAGAAAAAACTGCGATAAAAAGTGCCAATTTTTCTCAAACTTTATCAAAAAGTTGTGGACAATGAAAAAGCGAAATTGAAACACATTTATGTTGCACTTGAAATAGCTTGGACTTGATTTACTTGCTGGCTCGAACAATTGTAATCGTTTCCCATTGATAATGGCGGCATCTGATAATGACGATGTAAATTACGTATCCACATTCTAGTTTCTTATTTGATAGCACTCATGAAAACTGAGGGATCAATATGAAAAAAATGAATTCAATTGGCATTGAGGGTTGAACAGATGCCTACTACAAAAAAGATGCATACAAATTTCAACAACATCGCTCACCGTTTTTGCTTTCTTCGTGAAGGAATGGGTGGAGAGCCTCCTTTCCTTTTACTACTTGTGAGCTTACCGATCGAGATACAGAAAACACAGCGAAATGAAATTGTTTTCTTTGTCATTATTGGATCTCTGTAATTAAATTAGCAAAATTTCTATTGTATTCACGAATTGTACGTGCATTTTTCATTCATTCTCGGTGCATCAAATGATCTTCGGCGGTCGTTCTTTGTATTGAGGTTTGAAAAGTTGGAATTCTAATTAGAAGGGGAGTACCAAGAAACATTCGTTGTTAAACGGGTGACGTAGTGTTGCTAAGAAGAGGATAGGGGAAGGGGGGGGGGGATAAAGTTCCCATAATCAGCATGCAGTTTTTGGCGATAATTTCTCATGTTTCCAGCTCTCGTCGAAAGAATTACCGCGTGTAATCGGAAGCGTTTTAGTCAAGTGAATGACGAAGGCTGTGATGAGTAGAATACTGTTGATAAAGAATGGTCCTGATGAATATTCTTGAACGACAAAGATACAAAGGATATGATTTGACAGAAATAAATGCGATAAAAATTGCCAATTTTTCAAAAACATATTTTGACAAAAAAATCCGCGATGAAATGTGTCAATTTTTCTCAAACTTTTTTTGACAGAAAAAACTGCGATGAAAAGTGTCAATTCAGAAAAATCCATTTTGACAGAATAAACTGCGATGAAATGTGCCAATAATAAACCTTATTCTTAATTTGGCAAAATTGTTCAGAAAAAAGTGAACATTGCCAGAATGGCAAAAAAAATGTTCGACGCTGACTTATATGCTAGCTTCATTGGTTAATGCAACTCTGAAACCTATTCGAAATGGCAAGGCGAAGAATTAAATAGTGATGGTTTTACACGTTCTCTAATCGGCCAGAGAGGCCGTGAGCACGCGAAAAGAGGAGAATCTGTTCTGTCATTCCTTGAATTGAGAATGAACAATCAAATATATTCTCACCTTCTCGATCCACAGTAGTAGTTGCTCAGCGGTCTCAAGCAGTTGTCCCTTCTCGAGGAGGGTCCTGAAAATATAAACTATGACGTAAAATTGATCACAACAATCCGGAGAAAATGCACTCACTTATTGATCGCATGCTCCCTCTTAGCGAATCATAGATATCTTTTTGATTAACACTTTGGTTCAATCAGCAATGCACAACGTTTTACGCTCTCGAAACAACGAGTGAGCGTTACAAAATGAGGAGTGCATCTTTTTAAACAGTCCTGGAGTCATCGAATAATCACTCACTTATTGATCGCATGCTCCCTCTCAGCGAGTCCATTGTTCAATCTCGACCAGCGAGCGGACAGCTCAGCGACGGGCTGACGAATTGCAGCCACCTGGAGACAAGAGTTTTGTATTGAATTATTTCTTAACGTATTCAGATTATCGCTCTTCAGATCATCGGTCTCAAGATTACTTGCCCTATAAACAAATAAGCTGAAACTCATTCCTCATTTGATGTGCGCAATTCGGGCCGCCGTCTTTTCATTTCACACAATCTCTCTGCCGGTTGAGTGGGTAGAAAGCATATTAGAAATGAAGAGACGGCGAACCGTATTGGCAACGCTAATCCCAACCTGGTGAGCGGGAGCGCCCTCGGCGATCTCATTGGCCCGCAGCTGCAGTTGCTCCTTGAGCAGACTGCCTTGGTCCTGAAGAAGTTCAAAGATCAAATACGCACCAGAACGCCCCTGATCAAAGATCAAAGACCAAAGATCACTAACCAGATCGCCTCTTATCGCCTGCACCGCTTCCAGTTGTCCGGCGACCTCCTCGGGTGCGAGTCCCTCAAGGGGTGGAAGGGAAGCGAACACTTGCTCGGCCGCTGTGAGATACTCGGCGAGCGAGCCGAGATCCCCGTGGAAAGCCATTGCCTGAAGAAGTAAAGTGTATCCACGTCAAGCGATTTTACATTCGTTATACAACGGGGAGTTACAAGGCTATTGTCTGAAGAATAATATGATAATGCAAAATGAGATGCAAATTTAGTTGATATTGTGTTCAACGCAGCCTGCTTGCGAACTTCAAATGATGTAATGAGGTACACGTATGCCTTCTGCCTACTTGTAAGAAGGCATCGTGCATCCTTGATAGCCTACCTCCTCCAGCGCCCTTCCCAGGTCTCCATATCTCTATCAAATCATGCCGGTTCCACTACCTCTATCGTATCATGCTCCTCATACCATGACCCTCGTGATCCCCTCATGATACTCAACCGTACCTCCTCCAGTGCCCTTCCTAGGTCTCCATATCTCTGGGCGCACAACGTTGTGATCGTCGCGGCATCCGCTTCGACGTTGTCGATGCGAGAGGAGATTGCGGCCTGAGAGAATTATTAATCTTTTTCATGCTTAATGATTGTTGATTAAAGCCTTCCAAGGAATTTGAGCAATCCCTGAAACATAACACAATGTCTTTGCCTCGGATAGCGTAGAGTTATTGATAATTGAAACTAGTCAAGGAATTTGAGCAATGAATGAAACATAAGCGAGAAGACCAGTAAATTCACCTTCTCATCCCCAGGACAAGACAAGTGAAGCGACAAGACAAATGTATTCACCTTCTCATCTCCAGGGACGATCTTGCTCAACTCCCTTCCAGCCACTCTCAACTCCTCTACCATCGGAGGCACACTGTCCACAGCCTCCGCGATCAGGTCGAGGTCGGCTGAAACAATTCAATCTTTGCATGATGTCGTGCTATTCGCTAGATAAACTTTTTTGAGATTGATTTTCAGATACAAAGTCACGAGCAATGTTATCGTTTCTTCACCTACCTCCTTTCTAGTAATTCAGAGATAGGAGAATATATTGCAAAATGAAAGAGGAAGAGCATCTCCACTCACCAGTCTGCGCCTGTATCACTTCCGGCTGTCCCACACACGGTTCGATCGCGTCCAATCTCCTCTTGAGATCGTCAACCGCCCGCTCGCACGTGTCCAAATCGCCCCAGAATCTGATGAGAAGAGGGTTCGTGATTGATCTACCAAATTAGTTGAATGTCTCCGCTCATATGATGTTGCTTCCTACGTAGAAATGGCCAAAAAGGCAAAGGTGTAACCACGTTAAGCGATTTTGCGACAACGCTACGTGCAGCCTGTCTTTACTTTGCCCAGTCCCAGTTTCAACTATGAATCGCCAACTGGCTTTCTACCGTACCTCTTCGCCTTGCCCAGTGCATCCGTGAGCAACTGCTCCTTCAACTCGGCTCCTCTGCCCAACTCCGACCACAGTTTCTCCAGTTGGTCCATCTTGCCCACGAGCTGAAAGGACATGGATTCAGGAACATCACTCGAAACGCGAAAGAGAGCATTCAATTCTTCAGGACAGCCCTAATCAAACTCATTCAAGAGCTCAGATCAAATACTAGGGCTTCAGGTTCCCCTACGTGCATTGTTTCGATAACCACGATATATAAAAACTTTTCGGATTCATGTTTCGGTAGAGTACAACTAGCTACACATTGAGCGACCAACGTCTAGGTGCCTAAAGTCTACAGATGAAACATTTGAAAACTACTATTTCAAGGGCGCTATGTCGAATGAGAACTTTACGACCCGAGAGACAACTGTTATGTCAGAGAACATATTGTGAAATAGTTCTCATTCGACATAGCGCCATTTCAAGTACGTAAGTAAATACTGCACATTGAAAGGCTTACCTCCTGCGCACTGGCATCGCCGGTTCCCATCACATCATGGATTCTCTCTCTCAACGAGTCCATCAACGGCTCCTTCTGTCTCAATCCGTCCTTCTGATTCCGTGCGTCGGCAACGCGAGATTCGAGTGCGGTGATGTCGGCAGTGAGCTGAAATGGATGGGGTTTAGTTTTTTTTGAAAGCAGAAATTCGCAGAATCAATAATCATTCGTCATCGAGCATCCTTTGATGCAACAGTGAAACATATCTTCACCATTATGCTGATTGCCTTCTCTAATCTCGTTGCAATGACGAGTACTGTACCTTCATTCTGCACATTCTCTTCGAGCGGGCAAGAGAATGTGTGAAATATAAAAAAAATCCGCTATAGTGCATCCCAACAGTAATCTCACCGGTTCATCCAGTCTCAACCTCGCAGCTTCCGCAGCGAGTGCAGCATGCATGGCATCGAGCCGTTCTCCAAGAGCAGAAGAGACGTCCATCACCGAGTCGAGTGCGGCGCCTCTGCGAGATTATTCTTTTATTATTTTATTCGCGGCAAGGAAGGACGCATTTAACTCTTCACTTCGCAGTGCCTTTACTGTACTGTTGAAACTCATTTCAACAACACAAGACACAATACAAGAAACGGCCAGCCCGTTTCTTTGATTCTAATCACGTTTCAAGAAAAATTGCGACAGTACAAGGTGACAAGAATTTTACGCCTCATTTTGAGTTCTTTGCCCACCTCTCCTGCACATTCTGCTTGATCTCGTCCACTCTCGCAACAATGTCTCCACGAATCTCCTCCAAGTGCTCCGCGTCCTCGGGATGGGCGAGGGCCTGAGATCAAAGATCAAACTACAAGCTACAAAGATCAAAGATCAAGCTACAAACCTGCAGCGCGTTGACGTCCTTGTCGAAGCGGTCGAGCAGCGCGCGCTGAGCGGAGATCGCAGCGGCGAGTTCCTGTGGAGGGAATTGATGATCAATTTGGCTCGAAGCCCCGCCCCCTTTTCCCTTAGCTCCGCCCACTGATGCCAAAGCCTTGCATACTCTAGGCTAACAAGAACCCGACATATAGTGCGAGTCCACACAGTTTCATGATAGGCTCCGCCCACTTTTCCCAAAGCTCCGCCCCTTTTGCCTAAGCTCCGCCCCCTCACCATGTTGTGCCTCTGCTGCGCAGCCAGAGCGGGCCATCGGCTAAGCCCAGCCCCCCCCCCCTTTTGGCTAAGCTCCGCCCACTTTGGCTAAGCCCCGCCCTCTTTTCCCTAAGCTCCGCCCCCTCACCATGTTGTGCTTCTGCTGCGCAGCCAGGGCGGCCATCGGCGTGCCGGTCATCACCGACGGAGCAGTTTCGATCTCGCGCTCCATCGAGTCGAGCCAGCTGAAATGATGCCAATCGTTTATTTAGAAATACGGGTAATCGTCTATTCATGTCGCACATTCTCATCGGTACGAGTGAATAGAGATTATGCGAAATTATGAGACTTATGTGCATAATTTGGGCTCTAATGTCTCCCTTCAAAACATCCTTCTGACTCATTATGAAAGTTGATTAGAATTCAAAGGATTGTGCACTATTCAAGCTATTCAACGTCGTTCGCTGAAATCGTAGTTGTTCGTAGAGTAACTCACTCCACAATATCGTCCTGCGCTCCCTCGATCTGATGGGAGAGCGCGAGTGCCTCTTCCAGTCGCTCCGCGCGCTTCTCACTGATCTCAGCGACCTCGTCGGCCAGGGACTTGGCGGCTTCCGCCTTTGCCTGAACACGCAGTTGTTTATTTTTTTGTTTCTCTGTCTCTTCTATTGAAATCTATTCGTAAATTGCAATGGATAGACTACTTGTTGGTCATTTTCCATTCCGTTTGACGTTTGCTTGGAATGGTAGCCAGGGAAGAATGATAGATCAGGTCTTGTGGATACCCCATGGAACTCACGAGCAGTGCCTGATCATGCAGTCCTCCTCCCCCTTTAGTTTGATACAAATTTTAATCAAATAACACGTTATCAACTTCGTTTCATCGGCACCACTAATGAAGATTGAATGTGGGCTCGAAAAAAATCTCACCAGCAATGCCTGATCATCCCTTTTTAGTGTAAGTACCATAGGTTTTTTATGTGAGATCATGATTGATTAACTTGGATAGAGGAAGTTTTCAGGCTAAATCTCACCAGCAATGCCTGATCATGCAGTCCTCCTCCCTCCGCTCCCACTTGTCTCGCGATCTTCTTCGCTTCGGCGATCGTGTCACGCAGACGGGACTGAAAGGAACCATGACCATCTTTGGAATTATGACTCGATGAACTAGGGTTGCAAGTTCGTGACCGAGATGGAGAGTCTCGAACTTGCAACCCTACTATGAACTTTCCAACGAGTGGAACCTTTCGGAAACCGATCTATGATTTGAACACAACTTCGCAATATTCTTGAGCATGTTAAACGTACCCTCTGCGTGGCGACATCCTCATTCAGCAATCGCTGATTCTTCAATTGCGTTTTCACGTACTCGGGAATGATGGAGGGAGGGGCGGCAGCGGAGACTCTGAAGGAGTAGTTTAGGAGAGTAGTAAAAATTATTCTTCAATCGCCAAGCGACGATTAATTTGGCTCAATAATTCTAGGGCAAGCCTGCATCAACAACGGGCATAAGTTTTGATGGTGGGAATATTCACAATACGTTTCACGGGCCATTCAATTAATGTTCATTCGATAGGCAATCAATCGTGCGCTACATCCGCTTTAAAAAAATCAACCAAATCTATCGTTCGCACTAGGGTTGGCATTTCGGGGGTAACGGTCCGCTACGAGAGAGGGAGAGGGTAACGGACCGCTACGAGGGGGGAGAGGGTAGCGGACCGTTACCCCCGTAGCGAACCGCTACGATTCGGGGAAGGGAGCTTTTTCACGCAGTCTTCAATAAAGAGCGCGCACTAGTCTAGACGGGTTGGGAAGAGCAGGCGGAGGGGAGAGAAATGGGGCGGAGCTTCGCACTACTCTCCCCTCCCCGAATCGTAGCGGTCCGCTACGGGGGTAACGGTCCGCTACCCTCTCCCCCCTCGTAGCGGTCCGTTAACCCCGTTACCGTTTAGCCAACCCTAGTTCGCACCTCTGCTTGGCCTAACGATGAACGATGTTCGACGATTAACAAAATACTGAAAACGTCTCGCCCACCTCTCCTTGGCCTCCTCCAACCACTCGGTGACAAAGTCCAATTCGTCCATCACTCCTCTCGACTGTCTCTCCGCCATCATCAGGCGCTCTGAGCGACGGGTGACCTGCAAGATGTGGGTCTCTTGTTGAATTATCGAAGACGTAATGTAAAATTATTTGTATCGTGAGATGACTGAGCCCGGATGTTAGGGCCGTAAGTCACTTTTAAACAATTGCATGCTATGAGGTCGTATTCTCGCGTGCCGTAATGCCTTCAAGGAAACTACCTGATCCCCAATCGCTCCCGCTCTTCTGTTCATATCTGAAGTATTCGCATGAAGAGCCGAGGCCCGTTCCTGGCTGGTCATTGCCTGAGATAATTGATTATCGATACCGTAACCTCATAATCCTGAACGAAGTCAGTTGTCGACTCTCATATTTCTAAATAAAATCAGTTGTCGATTCTCATATTTCGAAATCAAATCAGTTCTCGATTCTCATATCCAGTCAGTTCTCGATCCGCCCATCTACCGTAGTACCTGCAGTTGGCTGCTCATCGCTACCACTTGGTCAATGTCCGGTCTCCACAACTGCAGATCTTCCTCGATATTGGCGACGATTTGTAGTTGAGTTTCGAGCGGCACCTGTAAAATTATCTCTTTTTTTTTTCTTTTTTTTCGAAACTCTTTCGATCTACTATCGGATAACTAAAAGTAAAATGAGGCACAATCAAAGCTTATATTTGGAAAATTGTCGTATGTGCCCTAATGTGGACCCTATGAACGTTCCTAAAACCCTAAGGCCATCCTTACAACATAACCCTAAGATCCTTGAGCCAATCCTGACCTCATCAAGCATTCTCAGGTCCTCCTCCACAGCTTCGATCCATTCCATGGCCGCCTCGAATCCGTTGTGGAATCTCAAATATTTCTTATTGGTGATCCGTGTCTTTTGCAATACGATCCCGTTTCTCTGATTGGCATAAGGGAGTGAAGAGATAAGAATATTGTTCACATATAAATTTACTGCATGCCGATCGAATCGTTAACAGAAATACTGGCGCTATCGCAGTTATAAGAAATTGGTGAAACACATTTTTTGTTACAAAAGTAATGAGAAGTGCGGAAATAAGCTACAAATACCGTTCCGTGAGCGGAATCGCTCTCTCCATTACTTCCAACTTCTCATCTGTGACGCCGGAGAGGTCGGACACTCTGAAATCGACATATGCTATAATTTAATGTCCTCAATTACCTTGTGGTTCTACCGTAGTTGCCCTTACGTATCAAGTACGGAAACACGTCCTCTTCACTTCCTGAGATTTCCCAAAAAAACCCAGTTCTCGATAACCATCCCCTCTGCATCTACCGTACCTCATCTTCAACGCGTCAATTCTGTGCTGCAGTGCCATCGCTTCCTCCCTGCTCGTCTGCCGGCACAATTCCAATCCTACCGTAATCACATCGCCGAAGCGCGCCTCGTGCTCCGTCACGTCCACGCCCAGTTCCTGCATGGGAATAGAGTCAGTTCGCGATCAATCGATACCGTAACCTTGTTACAGTACTCCTACCGTATCTCATATCTTGCAGTAATCGAAGTTGCTACAGTTTTGGTTGCTTTAGTTGCTACAGTAGCCAGCCCGTAACCACGACACAACGGTACTCACCGAAAGGAGATTCGCCTGTTCCGCCAGCTCATCCTGATCATCAATGGCCAGATCATCGAGGGACAGCATGTTCATCTCCATGTCCGCCAGCCAACCCTCGAGGTCGGCGAATTCCTGCAGAGAAAATTATATTTAGCACTGAAAGCCTCATTTTCAGTATTATCAAGAATGATTAAGCTCCTGTAGAAAAAAGTTTAGATTTTTGATTGATTTCTACATCGGATATGGAATGATACTGATACTAGAAGAATATAAATAAATAAACGTACGGCCAGGAACTGGTCCAGATGCATGGCGACGTTTTCGATCGACTCGCCGCACGCCTGAGAATATTATAATTACTTTGCGATCGATAAATTAGATACCGTATTCTACCGCACCTCACATCTTCCATTTATCTGCTTGAGCTACTTACCACAACAGTTGGTTTTGCCTACCGTGCACATTTCTTTCTCGAAGAGCCGGTGCGCTCGTTGTTCAATCCAAAGTCGGCCTACCGTACCCCTACCCTACCGTACTCCTACCGTACCCCTACCGTACTCCTACCGTATCCCTATCGTAGTCTACCGTACCCATACCGTACTCCTACCGTACCTCGCATCGTCCATTCATCTGTTCGTACTGTCTTCTCATCGCATCGGCTCGCGCAGTGACGTCAGTAGCGTCGTTGACGGAGACAAGGGCGGCGAGCATTGCGCCGGTCTGAAAATATTCATTTATCGATTGCTGACTACCGTATCTCGGTACAGTATCCCAGCACTGTAAGGGCTACACTAATTGATGATTGTCTGAGTCGATCAGTCACGTTTCACATTGCTTTCTAGTATAGTCAATGCGATCGTTTTTCAATTTCATTGATGATCTTCATTGCTGTAAAAATGAATAATACCTCAACCAGCGCCTTGACATCGTCTCTCTTCTCGGCCAATTCCTCCTCGATTCTCTTCTGCTCTTCTCGTTGCTTCTCCAGTCGCTCGCCATCGATGGGGATCTGAATTGATTATTTCAAATGATAAATTCTGATTCTGAAATGATTACTTGAAATCCAATTAATGACGAACAAAAATTGTGCAATCTATAAATTGCAGAGAAAATGTTGTCGGGAAAGATTGTTTAAATGTATTTACAAATTTCCAAATGACTGACCTGTCCCAGTCCATTCATAGCCTTCTCCGTAGTCGCGAGCCACGCGCGCAGCGGCGCCTCCAGGTTCGTGTATCTGCAGAAAAACATAATAACGAATATACGGATATCAGTGCGTTCGTCTAAGAATCGCCACCACCCCGTACAGCAAATTTTAACACCCCAATTTTTTGGCTGACTATAATAGACCTGGACCCCCTGCTTCGATATCAGTGAAGATTATGCTCATGCGACCCTAATTTGCATAGATAATGAGGGTCAAAGTTATGCATGTTTTCTAGCTTTTCCAACGTTTCAAAGTGAAAAATTAACCAATCCGGCTGAAAATCGAGTTCTTGGGTCAGTTTTGAGCGCTGAACACGCCTGTGTACTTTATTCATGCATATCATGAAATTTGCAAATTGGTCAAAATTTCAATCGACGTTTTCTCGAAAACAAGGCAATATTGGTTTCCAATTTTTTGATATGTTGTGGGCCATCACCAGGCCTTTGCAACGCGCCCGGTCTCGACTCATGGTTAGGGGGGCTTCGACCTTAAAACCTTAAAGAACTAACAATTTCAATTCGAGAGAAACCCCTATTTCACCCTCTCATTCCACGTCATTCCATCCCCTCCGCCGCGCCCGTGCGGTGTGGAATGAATCGATTTGCCTCTCTGGCAGATCAAAATAGTTCGAATTTTCAATGATTATGTCGATTTG
>LS487830.1:70006-195341 GCA_900490705.1 Pristionchus arcanus
CAAATCGACATAATCATTGAAAATTCGAACTATTTTGATCTGCCAGAGAGGCAAATCGATTCATTCCACACCGCACGGGCGCGGCGGAGGGGATGGAATGACGTGGAATGAGAGGGTGAAATAGGGGTTTCTCTCGAATTGAAATTGTTAGTTCTTTAAGGTTTTAAGGTCGAAGCCCCCCTAACCATGAGTCGAGACCGGGCGCGTTGCAAAGGCCTGGTGATGGCCCACAACATATCAAAAAATTGGAAACCAATATTGCCTTGTTTTCGAGAAAACGTCGATTGAAATTTTGACCAATTTGCAAATTTCATGATATGCATGAATAAAGTACACAGGCGTGTTCAGCGCTCAAAACTGACCCTAGAACTCGATTTTCAGCCGGATTGGTTAATTTTTCACTTTGAAACGTTGGAAAAGCTAGAAAACTATGCAAATTAGGGTCGCATGAACATAATCTTCACTGATATCGAAGCAGGGGGTCCAGGTCTATTATAGTCAGCCAAAAAATTGGGGTGCTAAAATTTGCTGTACGGATTTTCAGGAAAAGTGGCGATTCTTAGGCGAACGCACTGATATGTTCAAATTGATGATAAATGCCCTCGAACATGACAGAAAACGCCTCGAGGTTCGTGTATCTGATCACTTATAAGTTGCAACATATTTCCGATCAATATTGAAATTCTGATTACTCATACACGTTTAAGCATTGACTGAAGCCTATTTTTAATCAAATTCTCAAAAGTGCAAGCTCTAACAGGCATCGAAGCAGAGTCGTTTTCACAAAATAAACAAAATGTAAATTACTCACCGCTCCGCCAGATCCACGGCGTCCCGCAGCTTTGCCTGGCCCTCCTGCGCGCGTGCGAGCAGGTCGGCGTATCTGCAGAGATCAAAGATCAACTTCCTAACTTTATCGTTCAAAGATCAAAGATCAAAGATCATCTCCAGCTCACCTCATCTTGATCTGGTCGTCCTTGGACTTCAGAGCGGCTTTCTCGTCCTCAGACGACGTCAGGTCGCGCATCTTTGCGATTAGAGCCGAGAATCCATCGACACTGAATTGTCAGGGTAAGATTATCGTCTTCTCCTCTCCATCGTCTTTGCTTCTGCCGGTTAAAAAGAAGAAAATGACAACCGTAAGTCGTACCTGGTCTGCTTGTCCTCGAGATGCTTGAGGAAGACATCGAACGTGGCACGCTGAGCCCGGGCCACCTGCGGCGAGATATGTTTCATACAGATTAGGAATGCGGAGATGATTGCAACGATCAATGACCATCACGATCATCATGTCACAAACAAATTAATTTTTTTCTCGTAGAATTTTAATTTGATACGTACGCAAGAACCAAAATGCTTCATATTTACCCTACCTTCGCAGAACTCTACTGGTCACCATCCCCTTCGTGAAAATAGAGCAATTGAAAAATAAGTAGTTTTGATACCTTTGCATCGGCTGACGGATCGCTCTGATTCGCCATCATCTCTTCCGTTTCCTCCAGCCAGTTGAGCAGCGCCTTGTACGCATCCTCGTATCTGCAAATGTAATCAGTTGTCGATTCCCGAACTCCTACCGTAACTCGAAATCCTCTTTCCAAGAATAAAACCAGTCCTCGATCGGCCCGCTTCGTGCACTACCGTATCCCACACTCACTTTCCCATCTGCTGGGCGGCCGCATCGATGGCCCTTTCTCTCTCGGCCACCTTGCCCGCCACCTCGTCGTGTGCGCCTACCGTATCCCGGAGCAGCGTGTCCAGCGCCTGAGCATATTGATTGGTAAAGTGGGAAAGGTACAGGTGTGGTGAAAGTGCGTGCGAAATAAGAGAGCCCCTTACCTTGGTGTTCACTTCGGGTGGGGCGGATTTGATCATCGCCTGACAGTCTCCCACGAGGGCAGTCACGCGGTCGGAGAGGGGACGAAGCTGCTCCTTGATCTGGAATGGGGAATAAAGGTTATGGATTCTCTGGACTCTAATTTTGCATAACGTATCGAAATACGGGCAATTAGCGTCCCTTCATTTCACGAGCTCTCTCAACGATCAGATTTAGAGTTCGAGAAATGATACCGCTGTCTCTTCATTTTGCACACTCTCTCGTAGGCGAGAGAGTGTGTCAAATGAAGGGTCATTTCTCGAGCTCTAGTCGGAGGGGAGTTTTCAAATTCTCCGCATACCTCCTTGAGTGCTGCCGCCTGACTGGTCGGGTCGCCTCTCGCCTGATCTGCTGATAGCACGGGCGCAGCTGCAAGGGCTGCAAGGGCATCGCGAAGGGCCGATGCGTCACTGAATATAATTTATTATTACTCTTTATTCACCAACTCAATTAGTGTAAATGACGTGAATTGGTGCAACGGGCGAGCTTTTGGTGAGTATTTTTTTCAAAAATCACCAAAAACATCGCAGCGTCACTGAAAATTTACATAAAAAAGAAAATCAAGAGCAATTTTTCGGGAGTACCGAACCTCCAGACAGTTAAATCTTCAAACATTTCAAGAACCATCAAAAATCGCAATACAAAATACGTTTCACACAGGCTACAAGTCGTGCAGTATCTGCTATTTTCGATCTCGTCGATGCGAATTTCGAATAATTCTTCTAAATTACAATGATTTCACATCTCACCCTCTCATTCTGCCGATCTCCGCCTCCACTTGGTCGATTCTCTTCCTTCTCTGGCCAATTCGCTTCCTCGCCTTTTCCATCGCTCTCTTGGCTTCCTAAATGAGGGGCTCGATCAAGAAATTCTCTAAGGAATCTTTCCCGCGACAGTGACTAGAACGCGTCTGCAATAATGCGACTGCTTCCCGTATCATGGCTGGCCCTATCACCGGATACAAAGTACGCGGATTGAAGAGACGAATTCTTCATTCTATCCTGATCTCAACTGTATACCTCCAATCCAGCTCGAGCGCTCTCGTACTGTGCTGGTGTGATGATGCCGGAATCGCGAGCGGCTTGGAGGTCGGCGAGGGCCTGAAAGTAAAGAAAAAGGTAAAGGTGTATCCACGTCAAGCGATTTTACAGTCATAAGACAACGCTAGGTGGGACCAGCCGGTAAGACGGGTTGGTTTGAATGGAGGAGCGATTAATTTTTGGTTTATACGGGGAAATTCCACAGATACTAGATGTGATGAAGCAGATAATTTTCATAGCAGCGATTAAACTTATCAGAACTTTCAGAGAACATTTCTAGTGATTGAAACATTATCTCACATTCTCAATCTCTTCCATCTTCTTCTCAATGGCTTCCTCTTGCTCATCACACTCCCTTCTGTTCCTCTCCAGATCCTCGGCCGATCGACCAATATCCTCCACCGTGTCCGAGAGCTCCTGCCAAATTGATTGTGTTAGAAAGTGAATCTCATCCCGTTAATCAAGGCACTTTTTGTTAACGAGAATGATGTGGTTGTTATTTCATATTGCATGTAGTGATTTTATCGGATTCATTTTGAGTCACGAAAAAGTTTTACATCCACTAGCATTTTGTTCACGTATGTTTCACTGTTCGCCTATCTACACATAGATTCGAGAGCATTGATAGATACCTCGCTCGGACAATAAAAACACATCATACCTCAGCCAGCTTGGCCGCGCTCGCGGCAACTGCCGCTGCCCACTCCTTGGCCTGGTCAGCGGCCTCCGCAGCCGCCTCCAATTGGCCGTCGAGGGCGCTGTAAATACAAAGGTAAAAAGGTAAAGGTGGTTTCCATCTATCCTGGGAACGACCAGTGGCTGGTTGCGAGGCTTTACCGCCCGTGGTGGGTGCACGTGGTAGGGGATTTCAAATGCAACACATTTTGACATTGTTCGAAACACCAATCCATAATTGACTAATGACGTGATGTGATTATGAAACGATAGTGTTCTTTCCATTGTAAATTCAGGGCTAGCAGTGCAGTAGAGTACAAGAATGAACATACACGAGATCATCATTCACCGCCTCGAATGCCTCCTTGACGCGTTCGATTGCATCGTCCATTTCGTCTGCGGTCTCGGGCGAGATCTGAGCATTTACGTAATTATTTATTTATTTTTTCGTTTGCGCATTATACACCCATTATTTACAGCTCGGTGTGTCAAGCCGACGTTTGTGACGCGAATTTGGTAGTCTTTTCTTGACCATTCTGAACACTGACCTCCTTCAATTGATCAGCCACCGCGCCGATCTCCCTCTCCGCGCGCTTCCAGTCTGCCGCGGCCGCGTGTTGGGCTGCAAATGCGCAACTTATTCCGTAAAAATATATTTTCCGTCGACGAACAATCAGTACTAGGGAATACATTTCGACTACTCTGGCAATTCTTTTCTGCACGGATCAGAATAAGATGTCTGCAAGCCTGATCAGTGTGCATTACTAGAGAGGAGCCTTCTAGAGCTATACTACTGTGAGTGAACGTACTCGACTGCACTCTCGGCCGGTCCATCTTATCTCCATTCTCCTCCACTTCCTTCGCATAGCTGGCGGCCTGCTCGGAAGCGTCATCGAGCAGTTGAGCGAGACGATCGTGAAGGTCTTTCTGCAATATCGAAAAGAAATACGGGTCGCCGTCTCTTCATTTCGCACACTCTCTCGTCACTCTGACCCGTGAGAGAGCACACATATTTCGAACTCTCAAAGACACTTGCTGGTATTGCACGCTAAACGTGCAACAGTGGTTTCCGCATCAATCTGTCTTCAATGAATTTCATCAGCATCTTAGTGGCAATATTAAATGCATTCTCAAGTGCAAGTTATAATGCGTATACAGATCAATGTACACACTCGTTCAAAATATGTGAGCGGTCTGAAACATAACCAGAATTGTACTACCTTCCTAATGATTGGAGAAGAAATTTAATGAATAAATCAAACCGACCTTCTTTCCCACTCCGGCGATGGCCGCCTTGGTCTTCTTGGCGCGAGCACGCGCGTCCTCGCCCAACTGGGAAAAGTAATTACTTTATGAAATCTCTAGAATCTGCAGAATATATTCTCCTTCGTTCTTAGGTCATCAATAGTTGCTAATATTTTTGCATTGAATATGTAGAATGTGGCCAACCAATGCATATTTTCTACCCTCTTGGCCTACTTTGACTGTGTAATATCAATTCTGCTCTGACCTTCTCGCTTTTCCTCTTCAGTCTCCTCGCATCGGCTCCCGGGGCGAGGGCATCTATCCTATCGGCCAGTTTATCTAGTGCCTCGCTCTCGGCTTTGCGACGATCAGCCGTCGCCTGAATCGATAGTTACCGTATCTTAAGGGTACCGTAATCGATCGATAATCTGCTATGTTCGATCGATAAGTACCGTATCTTATCGTGAGATTATTTTCCATTCCACGCGTTGCTGAACTTTTACTACCGTTCGAGGGGCGGAGCTAGGAAGAGGCGGCCGGGAGGTGGCGAGTGATCTACCTGCTCTCACCCCCCCTCCCCTTCCCCCTTCCGCTCTCCCAGACAATCGATAGCTCGCTAGTTTGCTGAGTTTTTCAAACGCACGTTAATGGGCCGTAATCGATCGATAATCTACCGTAATCAATGGATCTACCGTACCTCCAGCTCGGCTAGCTTCTGGATCGCCTCGGCATTGTCTTTGTCACCAGCGAGAATGGCCAAGAGTCGGGCCATCTGAAAGGATAATCGATTACGGTAGATCTACCGTATCTCTAATACTCATCTTTCAGTATTGAACCCCTGCAATCACCGAACATCTATTCCTTCGTGTTGTGTTTGTCGGTCCAACTACCGTACCAACTAGATACCGTACCCCATTCCCTCTACCTTCTGCTACTGTAACTCTTTCCAATGAGTCGTGTTTGCCAGACAGTCTACCGTATCCATTACCGTACCCATCCCAACCCCCCATACCGTACCTCTTCCTCGTCCTCCTTCATACGCTTCTCTAATCCATCGTGTTGATCGTCGTACTGCTTGAGTAGATCGTCCAACTGGAATGAATAAATATTACATGAATTGAATTCAACACTATTGAAACGCTGACTGTTCACTGTTCATCTACGAGCTGCGAAACATAACGCAAAAATGAATTCAGAATCTGTTGAGTGCGTCATCCAAAGCAAGTCCACTCTCTCCCCTTTTCCTACTGTGTCCACACACCTCACAACCTTTTTACTAGTTTCCTTCGTCCTTGTTTTTCTTAATCTGCGAAAAATACGAACCTGACTAGCCGCGGCCTTCCTTCTTCTCGCCTCTTCAACGAGAGGAGTCCATTCGATGGCCAGTCTCTCGCATTTCTCCCTCAGGGAGGCATCATCGGGACGGGACTTGAGCAGCTCCTCGGCGCGTACTCTGAGGTTAAGGTGATGCTACTCCGGTAATCAATGCACTGGGAGTGATTATTCAAGGACTGATTGACAGAATTGCTGTGAGAGTGAATGGATAAATATCGAAATGAAGGGCCATCCTCTCTTCATTCTCCTATTCAAAAATGATAAGATTTCGAGATCTATGAAAATATCTCTCGCACTACCTGAAGAATATTTTTAATTGAATAGAATATTCAATATTCCCCAAATAAATTAGGTAGAATGACAAAAAAGTACTCACTTAGCCATGGCCACCTCTCCGTCCTTGCCCAGTAGCCTTTCCACGATGTCGTCCATCCTCCTGCTTTCATCAGCAGCTCTAGCAGCATCGGCCGCCGGCTGGCCGCCTTCTGCCAGGGAGGCACGAGTGGACCGGGCGAGGTCTGATTTGATATTGAGAAATGTTTGATTTTTGCTAAACGAGAAGGCTAGACTAATGTACATTTCGTGATCGTGTGAAACGCAACAGTATTCAATTTCAAATTTTTATTGCTATTAAAAAAAACTCACCAATCAATCCATCCAGCTGCTTGTCCAACTCTTCTTCCTTTCCTCTGGCGGAGAGAGCGGCCGATTTCATGCCTTCGAGACGTTTTGAGATCTGAAATGGAGGGTTCGGTTACGCTTCAGTGGATTGTAATATTCACATATTTTTTGCAAAAAGACAATGCATTCTGATTTCCCCTCTTAGAAAACAAATACAAACAAGATCCAGTCAAACCATCAGTGCGGATAAATAATATTATTATTATCGTATTAAGTTGCCTCATCTTCATACCTCATCCGCTCTGTTCCTCACTGCGCCGACTGCCTCAGAAACGTCACTCCACTCAACGGCTTCATCGTCATCGCCCAGCGATAGCTGAAACAAGTTGAGTTGGGCGCAGGTTGTTGATAGTGACTGTTTTGAGATATCATCGAACTATCGAAATATGGATCTGGGGGTTACTCAGGGGTGCTTTAGCTTACCTCCTTGAGTGATTGATCGAGGTTGAGCAGGGCTCCGTCCAGATCGGCGGCGCGATTGAGAAGGCCGTCCAGACTCTGAAATAATGCATACTGATGAAAGTTCAAATTGCTCTCAAACGACGATCCATCAACCACTGAGTTGTGCTACTTCCATCTTCTCCCTTTTCAGTATGCTGTCTTACTACGCCCCTTGCTCATGTTGCCATCCATCCCTTACCTCCAGTCTCTTCTGCTCCTCACTCGATGGCATCTTGGCCACCCTCGTGCACTCCGCCTCCAGCTCTCCCGCCTCCTTCTTGAGATCACGAAGGGCTCCGTGAATGTTGCCGGAGGCCTGGAATAATCAGCTTACTCTTCAATAGCAGCCTCTAACATCTACAGCATTCGAACTTCATTTTTCACAAGCACAACCCGTTAATCTCCCACAACGACATTCTACCGTACCTCAGCCACGGCATCCACTCTCGCCAGCCTCTTGTCCACATCGTCCTTGAGCCTGGCCCAGTCCCGGTTGAGGTCGTCCGTCTACAGATGGTTAGACATTAGAACAATCGTTGCATATTTTCGCCACTCCATGATCGTCTCATTTATCCGTAATTGTAAATGAATCTATGAAGAATCCGTCTCTTTGTTTCACATGTTCGCTAATAATAGCGGTGAGAGTTCTTGCGAAATGAACACACACAAGATTCATCATGTCTGCACATCTCGACAACCCTGTCAACAATTACATGTGTCAAAGTGGTACCTTCTGCACGACTTTCTCATAATTCGAATTCTCGGGTGCCTCCCTGACCAGTCCACTGGCCATCTCATTGACCTTTGCCCACGTTGGCGCCTCGTCCTCGATCGTTTCCCTGCAGGGATTTCAATTATGGTTTAGTGTTTATGAATTAGGTTTATGTTTGGTTAAAAATATTTTTTCAACAGAGATGCACGTCCTCGATCGTTTCCCTCAAATGATTTCAAATATTTTATTTTTTAGGGGAGGGACTCTTCGCATTATCGAATTTTTATTGAGCGCGGTCTCTGAGACATACATTTATTCATCCATTCAGACAATGCCAGTGCTGCTAATTTTCATTTGTTTCGCCTTACTATTACGAATTGGTTAGAGCTGAAACATAAGGCATAGCGAGAATAGAATCCCTACCTGATCAGCTCCAGCTGCCGCTTCTGCGCCTTGGCCGCGGCGGGGTCCGCGGATGGCGCGCCCAGGGCGTCCAAATGCCTTCGCTGGGCGCCCATCCACTTGGCCAGACCGGCCGCCCGATCGTGCAGTTGCTCCGCTGTGCGCACGCGGGCTCTGAATTGCTCATTTGTCATTTGGGCTCATTTGTGGTGGTCTGATAATATTCTAGATGAAGACTAAGATAGCCAAAGCGCAGTTCCAAAGCAAAATTAACAAACTCAATTCCTATCGTATCGTATTGCTTCGCGGCTTTGAATTAAGTTTTTTTTTCGAAATATCAATGTAAGAGTTACTAAAAATTTCTGCCGCCAAAGTGCCTATATGGAACAGTGAAACACATCTCTTTTTTGTGTGCAATGATTAGTGAAGTCCTCACCTCGCTTCGTCTATCTGCTCTCCCATCTTGCCCCATTCGTCCTCGAGGGCGCGTACGCGGTCCGCGACGCGATCCGCGCCCGCCGCGTCGGGCGCGTTGGCGCGCCGGAGGTCGGCGCCCGCGCGCGCCGCCTCCTCCAGCAGACGACGCTCGCCGCGAATTTCCTGGATTATTAAGATTGCGTCATCATTAGTTCATCATTGTGAAATCTTGCTCCTTTTAGTTGTGGAGCTGGTTTGAGTCAGTCAGGAGAATCGAGAAGATCTTACCTTCTCCAATCGATCAATCTTCCTTCCGATATTAGCAGCGTCATCAGCGGACTCGGGAATGCCGCACTCAGTGTTCTGATGTGATCACATTGATCATGCATAACGTTAAAGGGAATCAATTTTACGAATGTATTCTCTTAGCAATATTTAGATCACACGGTTTGTTGTTACTATATTTGCCATCCATTCTTATATCAGAAAAAGTTTGTATTTTTAGCAACCGTATTTCGTACTATCATATTTTACTTCTCAACTTTGTTCGTTTATTAACATTTTATAATCTCTATACTCACAATCTTCTCTGCCTCTCTGCCCATCCATCGCTCCAGATCATCGACCACCCTATCAAACGCTGCCAACCCACTCTCGTTCTCGACGATCCGTCCACTTCTGGCTGCCACGGCGGCGTCCAGGGACTGCGAATATGTTAAATTATCCCTTCAACTGCATTTTTCTTCAACTTCAACTTTACTGGACGATTCACTAGCTGCTAAAAGCGATCCAGTTTCTATAGCGAACATGAAACATATTTTAACATTCTTTGATTAATCATTCTTAGATTCTTAAGAGAGAGAAAAGTTTTAAAAAATCGATGAGAATAATTCTCACCTGTAGCTTTCCACTGGTCTCCAGTGCGGCTCTCTTCGCTCCGGCGGCCGGGTTGTTTCCGCCACGCATGGATGAAGCGCCTGCAACGTGTTCTTTCTCACCGATACTCTCATGGATAGACCCCACAATTCGATGACTTTTTCACTGTTCAAAATGTGGATATCGCCCAAAGCTGAGGCACCTAACATGATTCATGAGAACCGCGAACTTCGAGGTGAATGTGATCATAAATATGTGTTTCATAGAGTCTTCAAATAACTCAATTTCGGAGATATAACAGTAATTCAGCCATTGAAGCAACTACTCACCAGATCCATCGTACAACTTCTCCGCACACTCCTCCATCTTCTCCACAAGAGGTGCAATGGCGGCAAGCTCCCGCTGCCATTCAGCGACCTGCAATATAGGTTAGCATCATTATACTGCAAAATAGTACTAGAAATGAGAAAGTTGAGACAAGCCCTAACTTCAGATAGCCGCTAGAAGCTTTCCGTCAAATAAATATTAGAATCGTACTTCTGATCGCTGCTTGCCCAGTGCGGCAACGGAGAGGGCAACGGGAGAAGCTGCGAGTAGGCGCTGCTCAAGGGCGGATAGCAGGGCGAGGGCCTTTAATTTCAAATAATTCGATTACATTAATGGCAACTTCTTTTTTTTTGGAGATTTTTGACGGAGGCTACTGCAATTATCAAGTCCTCCAGACTCACCTCTTCACTACTCGCCTCCAAAAAAATTACCTCACTATACGACTGATCTCTTTCTCGCATCACAGTAGTCTCTACCCCCATCTCATTGTCAGAACCAGAATCCATTACTAGAGTTCGAAATACGGGTCTCCGTCTCTTCATTTTACGTGCTCTCTCACCGGTCAGAGAAGCGAGAGAGTGCGCGAAATGAAGAGACGGTGACCCGCAATGCGCACTCTATCCATTACCTCCTCCCTGGTCGCCTCCATCTCTCCCTCGACTTCGGCCAACTCTCCGGCTGCACGCTTCTTGTTCTCCAGATCACCAGCGATTGCCGCGACGCGACCATCGATTGAGGCGATCTGCAAGAATAAAGCCATTACTCGATCGAACTGTAATCTTGCTACCGAAATCTTTATCGATTGTATTGATACTGTATGCCCTAATCTATGAAGAAACTCAGTTCACGATAAACCTTAGTGATTGCCTACCGTATTCTTCACGCCGTCCTCCTCGGTGACATCGGGTAGGCCGAGCAGTTTGCGAGCGGTCTCGGCCACTTGATCACGGGCGCCGGCGAGGGCCTGCGAAGATATTTTATTATTAATTCCGTCAGGTTAATGTGCTTGCGGCAGCACGGGTGGGGGCTGCGATGGTATTATTATAGTTTTTTTTACACCGCTTGATCACAGATCACTGGATTGTACTACTGCAAACGCTTCACGTAGTATTACTGAAACATAGTTGAAATCTTCTGCTTGAATTGTCTGAGCAAGAATTATGTTTACCAAATGAATCTAAACTTGTAGCGCCCAAAAGATTTCATGGAGGTCGAGCGCCAAATTGATGACTGCACGCCTACCTCCATCTCCCTCTCCACCTCCGCCAATCTCTCTCCATCCTTCGGCCCGGTCTGCTTGAGCACCGCAGCCAGATGGTCGGCCGTCCGTTCTGCAGCTGCTGCGCCGGCTGCGAGGTCGGCCAGGTAGGAGGATGCGTCGGAGAGGTTGTCCCGCCAGCCCTGCGGGAGATCAAAGATCAAAGATCAGAGAATAGAGACCAAGGATCAAAGATGAAAGGAAAATGAAAGGCTTCACAAATCGCCAAATATTGAAATTGAGGCTGATTCAGATAGAAATCAGTTACCGATAGCGTCGAATTGCTCCTTTTCAGTGCCTTTCTCGCCTCGGCAACTTGCTCGTCAAGTCCGGCAATGCCGGCCTGCAATGGCAAGGTAAAATTTTAAAGTTGTCTAAGAAATCAAGCAACTTGCGGCATGCTGCGGGAGATCACTGCTACGATTGCTCAAGTCAGTTTTTATTATATTTGTTCAATGAGATTGCCTCATTTTCTCTACCTTCTTCATTTTCTCAGTCAGCTTTAGAGTTCTAATTACGGGTAATCGTCTCTTCATTTCACACACTCTCTCGTCACTTTGACCGGTGAGAGAGCACGTAAAATGAAGAGACGATTACCCGTATTTCGAACTCTAGTCAGCTTGACCAACGGCCATACGTCCCATTTTTGCCCTTATTCTCGTCATCAATTAGGCAAATGATACTGATTAATTATTATTTGCTCACCTGCATCGCTTCCTTCTCCAGTTTCTCTGCAAGAGCGAGGTGCGCGTCCATCTCGGAGCGCATGCGTTGCTCCTCGCTTTTCTGAAGAACAATATGTTTCCAAAAACAACAAAAAACGAAAACAACAACAATAACAACAACAATAACAACAAAACAATAACAAGTACCTTGGCATCGATCGAGGCCTGCTTGAGTGGCAGTCCCTTCCTGGTCGTGTCATCAACGGCCCGCTCGAAGGCTGCACTCCACGCCGCGAGGTCAAAAAAATGATTTCATTTTTAAATAAATATTATATTTAATTTTTTTTTTGCCGCTATTTCCTGAACAGTGTATCGGAACCGCAATCTCATTGAAAATGGCCATTGTTGATTCGTTCATATCTGTCTCTTTAACCCATTCGTCGTTGTCAACAAATTAGGTTCAAAATAGGTTTCACTCATCCAAGATTATCCCAAGCTGTCAATTGTCTCTGATGGTGCCTCCAGACGTTTTCAAAAACCAAATAAATCATAATCGATCGCTTTAGGATATTTATCACCACTTGGGGCATCAAAGATCAACGATCAAACTCTACCTCCGACGGCCTTCTTGATTCCATCCGCGGCCGCTTTCTCAGCAAGAGCGTCGTTCACGCGTGATTGCACTCGATCGAGCACCTCTTCGTGTCTGAAATTAATATTTATTTACTTTATAGTTGTTATTTTCGAAATTATTGTATGCTATTGAAAAATAGCAAAGAGAAAGAGACGTGTCTGAAAAAATTCATTTTCAAAGGAGAATAATCAGTTTGTGATTTCCACTCTACGTATTTTGATATGCAGTCAAGATAGACGCGCACAGTTCCCGCCAACATTACTCTGCCCATAAACCGGGCGGCTCGAGAAGGGTCATTTCAATGCACGTTTACGATCCCCCATTTCATCCTCCTCCTCCCACTACCTCTAGTTTCGATTGATCCACTGTCTGCTTCGCTTCCTTTCTCTGCCGTTGCGTTAGTTTTGCCTTTTCTTTGGTATTAATTGTGATCTTGGGATCTTTATTATCATATCAGTATGCGCTCCTATCGCTCCGCCCTCATTCGTGCCCCTCTCGTCTGGTTCGAGGGCGAGTTTCGCGAGAATATTCACGTTCGTGTGGATGCCTCGGGAAAGATCGCGGAAATCGGAGCCGATCTTTCCCCGAAGGAAGGAGAGACTGCCGTGGTGCTGGAGAATCAGGTAGCGTTATTCGAATCATGATCTCTTCTTCCATATCGCAGGCCCTTCTACCCGGCTTCATCAACACTCACTCGCATGCCTTCCATCGCTTTCTGCGGGGAAGATCGTTCATCGGACAACAGGTACTGACAAGCTCTTCAGACACTTTTTTTACATCCTCTTTCGGCTGGTGTTAGTGATGAAGGGGCACGTAAAACGAGGACAGTCTCGTGCGAATCCCAAATTGACGAATCCCAAAATGCACCATACTTCAGGCAGCCACCACATTCTGGGCGTGGCGCGACAACATGTACGCGCTCGTAGAGAACATCGAGTGGGAGACGCTCAAGGAGGTTCGTCCGCACTTTCCCCTCCCCATTCGATGCTTATCCGCATTTTTTCACCTATCAAAATACTTTTAACTAAACCTAGATGTATGCAAACACTTGTTTACGAAGCGCTATGTCGAATGAGAACTTTACGACCCGAGAGACAACTGATATGTAAGACAACATATTGCGAAATAGATCTCATTCGACATAGTGCCGTTTCCGACGTTGAGCGATGATTCGTCGATGTCATCGTAATCGTCATTCTTGCAGTACTGCTCAGTAGTCTTCTCCGAGATGCTATCCGCCGGCATCACAACTGTTGGAGAGTTCCACTATGTCCATCACGGCAAAGGGAGGTTTGTGTTTGCATGTATACCAGACCAGCGTTTTTCATCCATTCCTACTGAATAAGGAGAGAGTTTTCCAGGTTCCGTCTAACAGCTGACCTTACCAGTGGGTCCCTGCGAGCGTTGTCTTATAACCGTAAAATCGATTGACGAGGACACACCTTTCCCTTTTTAGCGTAATTTCTCAGGTTCGATCTGGACTCGGCTGTACTCGAAGCGGCGAAGGAAGCAGGGATCAGAATCACGCTGATTCAGGTTGAGAATTATTCCCATCACCAAGTCTTTACTGTAATCTCTCATCCGTTTCTCCTTTTCTTGCGATATTTCAAACCAGGAAAGCATAGGGCGGCACCATCTTACACCATCTCTTGGGTTAGCATTTCGGTGCTTGCAACGTTGCAACGGAGAGGAGAGGAGAGGGGGAGGGTTGCAACGTTGCTACGACCGTAAGCTACAATGCAATCGCTCAGGCACTCTACCAACGCGGCGGCTTCGCCTCTCCCCCACTCGCGCCCGCTCAGGAACGATTCGTATCGTCCTTTGATGATTTCGTGAAGAGCGTCGAGCATCTGGACCAGATTGCCCACGAGAGGGCCACGATTGCAGTGGCTGGTTAGTAGAGATGGAAAAAAATTGAATTGAATGGTCGAAATAAAAAAAAATAGTAGCAATTTCGCAAGAATAGGTCAGCAAGCATGTTTCATTACTTGGCAACAATTGCCGTTGCTGGTTGGTAGATAGAACGTTCGAAAAAGTGAACATTGGCTCAGCTGGTGGATACATGGACGAAATGCCGCTAATGCACTAGAACAGATCTACAAACGTGATTAATTATTCAACGATTGGCTTCGCTAGATAAATTTTGTTTTGGTTTGAACGATCCCTTGGCGGTACTACTACAGCAGATGCAATTCTTTCTACAAATGATGCCAATGAAACACATCCAGATATAGCATTTCAGAACTATTTTTTTTATTCTAGATGCTGGATGTTTCAGCCCATTCCCTGCGCGCAGTGGACGAGACGACGACGCAGAAGCTGTGGGAGTACGCTCGGGCCACCGGCAGACCCTTCCACATCCATCTCGAGGAGCAGCCGAAGGAGGTTGGAACATCCACTTTCTATGAATACACTGGGTTATGCACGAAGGTGGACGCCACAGAGGCGTTCTTGGGTAGTATTGCTACTAACAACATCGTGATAGTCCCTTGCCAGAGTGCAAACACAGATCACATATATTCCATCTTCAGATAGAAGACTGCATTACCTCCACCGGTCAGTCGCCCTCGCAATGGCTGCTGGGCATGGGCGTGGACGGAGGGTGAGTTTTTTTCGAATTACTGCTACTTTGATCTAATTCGCCAATTACCACTCAAGTAGCGTGTGTTTCTGTTCTCATGGCACTGAACTCTACTCTATACTTTTTAGCGACGAAAATTGCTGAGGGAATGTCAACCCTAGAACACTGAATAATTATATCAGAGCAACAGCAGTCCATGCCACGTTCACCCCACGGGAGCGAATGGAGGCCATGACCAAGGCGGGAGTGCACATCTCCGTGTGTCCGTGCACTGAAGGTAGCTGTTTCGCGAGTTTCTTCTTTCTTGTTTCCCCCCTCCCCCCGTATCTTTTCCAACACAAATGATGATTTGAAGCGGAGCCAGAGCATGATTCTTCGACGGTCCTTCGAATTTCTAATTTTTTCATTCTACTACGTTCCTCAGGCTACCTCGGCGACGGCGTGCCGTCCGTCGACGAGAACACCCTGATCTGTCTCGGCACGGACTGCAACAATCGCATCTCGCTGCTGGAGGAGATGCGATGGGCGGCGTTCAGTCAGATGGTCAGATGGTCGTTTATAAAATATAGAAAATAAATTTACAAGAATTATTATTCCCTCATATTCTGTGGTTGAATCAGACAATATCAGTGCAGTAAAAGTTGTACTGAGCGTGAAACACATTACATTCTGAAGCGTCAACACATTCGTCTTTTCATTTCTCACAGGCCTGAGCGGTAAGAGAGAAAATGAGAAGACAAATTATTTTTCGTTCTGACAGCTCTAATTTGTAAAAATGATCCAGGCCAAACACAACTCGCGCGCCGTCGCAGCCCTCAGCGCGGCGCGTCTCTTCGAAGCGGCGACTGTGACCGGAGCGGCATCACTCGGGCTGTCCAACGTGAGTTTAGCCCTTGTCTTTTCTCGTCTCGACGTGGTGCATTGTCTCTCGCACTAGTCAGAGCAGCGCATCGTGCCAAATTGCCGTCGATAACTCATCCTCATTGACTACATTACAAGTTCCATTGCAGGTCACCGGAAAACTCTCCAAGGGCTACGCCTTCGACTTTCTCACAATCGATCTGGCGTCGCCTCTGCTCAAGGTGCGTTTTCGCCAACACGAGATCAAAGATCAAAGATCATTCAGGACTGCCCTCCCTCTCAACTGCTCGACTCTATCGTATTCTCGCTTGACAACAGAGAGATCGTGCAAGTTGGAGTGGACGGGGATGTGAGATACGAGAGAAAGTAGATGATAGTTACAATGAGCGAGCGCTTCTCATATTTTCCATAATTGATTAGCCCGGATAAAGCGTAATTTGACTTTACGCTGACCAAGTTACCCGGAGCACAAAGATTTCTGCATAATAATATAAGCATCAGTCCATAGATAAAAGGGATGGTTGCGAAATGCAATATAAATTTGTTATACCTCTTCCTCTGCTCTCTGAGAGCCTTCTCCTGTCGCTCTCTCTCTCATCTACATTACCCCAATCCATATCGACTCGGAAAAAACAAGGACAAAATATGGCTATATTCTTTAAATATTCAATAATAATAATAAAGTCACACCTCTTCCTCTGCTCTCTGAGCGCCTTCTCCTGTCGCTCCCTCACATCGGCATGGGCGGGAGTGCCTTCGAGAGCGAGGAGCAGTTGACGAGCCGCCTGCTCCTGTTCCTCAAGAAGAGAGCGGTCGGAGGCGACCTGGAAATAGGAGGAGGTAAGGCAAAGTGGTTTCCACAATCAAGGCGATTTTACGGTTGTCATGACTCTAGATTTCTAGATTATACTTTGATTTTTTTTCGTAGCCGCTCTCTTCAGTGAATCAAATGGTAATGGGCTATGAAAATGTATAGCAACCGTGAAACATACAGTGAAATGAATCTTTCATTTCACAATGTTCTCAGAACGATAATTCATGCAAAATGAGAACAGGACGCTCTCGTGGTTCACACCTTCTCCTTCATCTCTTCCGCTCTTCTCAGCTTCTCTTCGATGGTGGCACCGTCGTCCTCGTCGAGGCTCGCTTCCAGCTGGAATATGTATTATTGTTTTTGTTTATTTATAATATATAAATATATTTTCAAAAAATAATGTACAATATGCATTGTATTCCTTCAATGGCAACAAAAGCCAAATAACATCGGACGAAAAAAATGCAAATTGTGCTTTTCTTTTTCTGTTTCTCTAAGCAATGATGCTAAAAAATAAACAAATAAACCAATGCATGCCATAAAAAATTGCTCACTCTGCTCAGCCACTCGTGCGTTCTCCTTCCCTTCGCGTCCACATCTCCACCCAACGCGTCGATTTTGTTTTGGAAGACGGACAGATCGGCGGCGGATCGGTACAGCTCCGTGTAGTCGGACTGAACAGGATTATTGAAATTATTTTTTATGAGCTTCTTTGACTTTTGGCCAAAACAACGACTGGAACGAGAATGGTAGGGAAGAAATGCTCAAACAAGGGTGACCAAAATCGAAGAAGTGCCAATTTTGTTTGAGCGAGTATTCACACTACATCGATTTTGATGATTTTCAAATATTATGGATAGAGATTGAAACACATTACAACTTTTGATTTTTTCAGTACCCCCAAAATAGTGTTGAAAGGTCAAAATCGCTTACCTCCACTCTTCCTAACGTCTTCCTCATCTCTTCCGCATCAATTGCTCCACTATCTCTCTCACCGTATTCTATCCCTATCTTTCTATTCCCACTTTTACACACAATTGTAATGTATTTCAAACAGTCTGCTTTCTTTGCTTGCTTTCTTGCTTTCTTGCTGTCTACTTACCGCCACTCTTCCCAGTGTCATTCTCATCTCCCTTAACACCTTTGCTAGCCACAATATAATTTATATCCATGTATTGAAGGCTTTGCGCCACTTATTATTATTATATTAATTATTTACCTCCACTCTGCCCAATGTCTTTCTCATCTCCTCCGCATCTATAGCTCCACTGTCCCTCGCGGCGGGCGCCTCAGCGTACATCTGATCGATTTCTGCCTCGAGTCGGACGAACAACGAGTTGAGCGCCTGAGATATCGAGTTGATGTCTTGTAGTGATGTCAATCCAATACCCAATACTTAGAGTCAATACAAATTAATTGGGTAATTGGTATTGGGTTGACCAAATAATTGACTTTTATTCCTCATTTTCCGAGGGAGTGAGCGGCCGCAAAGTCAATTAATTGAGCGTTGGAATTGGCCAAACATCCCTAATATCTTGTGTTTGATTCGCAGTCTTCCGGGCTCAACAAATGCGCATAGTTATTTTCAAAGTGGCACAGGAAGGAGGAAGGTCGGTAGTTCCGACACCAAAAGAGTGAATCCAACCTTCAATTCATGCTCCTTGGTCGCAATGTCCTCCATCAGTGCCTTGGCCTTTCTCCTCTCCTCAGGAAGCATGCGGGGGTCGGCAGAGTTTGCACGGATGTCGCCCGCTCTGCAATTAGAATTCATATTTCCAATTCATTAAAATGATTTTCCCTTGCCATAGACGGCCAGGACATAAGTTTTTCACTGTAAAGGAGGTGAAATTTTAATGTGTTTTCAGATGTATTAGCAAGGTCTCTGTTCATTGGATTCTGATGCGATGCCAGCAAATCAGTGCCTCGTGAAACACATTTCTTGACATTCATCCTCTTCACATTCGCTGTGGGTTTTCTCGTGGCAAAAACATTTTTTGATCTAAAAATAGGACAATAACCAACCTCCTGGTCGCATCGGAATTTCTCCTATTCCACAAAACCTCTTATAAATTTTCATGTAAAATGTTTTCGCCTGTTTTCAAATGTTTTGCTCTTTGAATGATCTCCGGGGTCTGGTACGGGTTCTGGAAAGAGAAATGTAACCCCTAGTCGACCCCCTAGTCGCATCGGTGCTCGTCTGTTTTCAAACGATTTTCAATGGTTTATTGAATTGTGAGACGCGATACACAGATCAGATTTTCGAATAACCTCCAGAATCTGAAAAGTAAGAATGTAACCAACCTTCTAGTCGCATCGGTGATCCACGAGTGCATTTCGGAGCTCTTCGACGAGAATTCAATGACGAGCAGGGCGATCGCGTTGAGACTAGAAACGGTTTAAATCGAGTTTGAGGGATTACGGTATCCAGAAAGCGCTTATTGATTTGATGACCGCGTTGAAGGGCAATCAGGAAAGTGCCATGATCCGAGGGCCTAACCCCTATTATTTTTGCGATTGAAATGCTTTTGAACTTTAAATAACAAGTGGATTATTGAATGGAAAAGAAGGAATGGCGATTTCTCCCGTCCTCGGGACAAATCTCGTCATAATAACTTATTATTTCCTCGCCCCCGGGCCTTATCTGCCCGTCCCATCAAGCTCATCTCATGTTGTTCCCTTAGAGATCGGGTCTCGTTGGCCTTATTGCATAAATTTCCCTTTCACCTCTGATGATGGGGGACAGTTATTGAAAAGGAAAGTGAAAGGACAGGGAGTTAGAAACCACTAAATTCGCATCGACTGAGTATGTTTCAGAACTAGCACAAATGCTGCTGCACGTTCAATGGGCAATTTTATCTCCCCACACTTTTCAATTATAAATAATAATAACTCTATCGTTCCAACTATTCCTATATCTCACACAATCGGCAGAATTGCTTTTTATTGTTTATTCGTCCACTGTATTCATCATTTCCTTGTCTCCCTTTCTTCCGTTTTCCCATTATGTAATTATTATCATAAAAATTATAGCAAGGAAAGAAGAACAATCCACTGGCCCCAGACGCCTAAAAATGATCATCTTGAAAGAAGAACGGCCTTCTGATACCCCATCTTGAACAGCGAAACTTTGCGACTACTGATAAATCCGTATCTGTATTTGAAAAACTGACCGCGTCTGGAGATTCTCGACGGTCCTCACAACGGCCTCGTAGTTCCTCTCCAGTCTCGCCCTCGCTTCCTTCAGCTCGGCGAACTGTTCGGGCGTCAGCGTGTCAGCGCCTAAAACACCGCTTTTTCTCGCTGAGTATTCCCCATCCCTATCGTTAGTATCGTTTAGGGAGGAAACTAAGATGCCACAAGCATTGTACTAACCGTAGTCAAGGAGAAGTGCTTGTAATGTGACCATGTTTTTCCTTGAACGCTTCAATCAGTCATGTTTCACAACTGCGATATACTAGCCAAATGAACGAGGTTAATAATGTGGTCGATTTTGCTTGTGAATACACACTAATCAATACCGTACCCTCATGGCAGAGTCTGTCCACCGTCTCCGAATAATCAATACCGTACCCTAATAATCAATACCGTACCCTAATAATCGGTACCGCACCCTCATAATCGATACCGTACCCTCATAATCGATACCGAACCCTCATCGAATAATCAATACCGTACCCTCATAATCGATACCGTACCCTCATCGAATAATCAATACCGTACCCTCATAATCGATACCGTACCCTCATCGAATATTCAATACCGTACCCTCATGGCAGAGTCTGTCGACCGTCTCCAGCTTCAGGCGCACCTTATCCGCGTAGGAGTCGAGATCGGAACGAAGGTCCTGTTCAAACGTAATTTACAATAATTCGAGGAATAATTCGAACGAATGAACTCATTGTTTCAATAATTCAAATAAATATACTCATTTTCGATCGCTCAAGGAAGTTCAATATCATTAGAGGAACAGTCACGGTCGTCCTCGCGCAATTGTAGGGAGATCAAAGATCAAAGATCAAAGACTCCGTCCAACTCTACCTGCATGTTCCTCGATGCGCCCTCGGCGCCTGGGCGACTGAGGTCGAACGACAGATGGGTGCGGTAGATCTGCTCTTCGAAACTGGAATAGGAAAGTCCTAGTGTTGGGAATGGGGATCATAACAGTATCGTACTATGTAATAGTGAATAATGTGAAATTGCGCCTTTATGGCAGGCAATAATTTATGAACGGAGACAAATAATGATTCCAGTATAAACAAACCCGTTGAGGTCGGACATGAGGTTGCCGATCTGCGCCTGCTGATTCATTGCTTCGCGAATTGCCGAATCCTGCACGGAAAACTACCGTAATCAATGACTACAGTAATCATAATTATCGATTTTCCGATGCTGCTATCATAATACCCATGTGTATTTCTTTGCAATTTTCCATGACATTTGTATTATTTTTATAACTTTATCTGAACACATCATCTTTACACATCTCTTGTATAGTACTGGAATCGTTCGTTGGGATGGGGTTAGAATGTGCGGGGGAGAAAACTGGGTTTGGTATGGGGCGTTTGGCAGTGAAGGCAGTGCTTGGGTGCTTGAAATGTTCGAGATTAGTGGTTGGAAAGAGAGAAAGAGTGATCGGAGTGATGATAAATGTACATTGAGCAATGCGCGATATATATCTGTGTGGAATCTACTAAAGGCACTCGAGTTGTGAAGGGGTTCATAGATGCTTGGTAGTCATATTATTGTTTTGGACGTTGATTATGAGAAAGAAGAGATGGTATGCTAAATGGAAAGGCTATTGTGCTCAGAATAAGTGAATTTACCAAAAAAAAGGCGGTCGATATGTTTTTTGGGGGGAGAATTAAGTGAATCCTAGTGAGAAAGAGCACGAGGAGGAGTCGGCACCAACCATTTCGGAATCACACAACCAATAATCATGGAATAAAATCGATATTTGGATAACACATGAGAAAATACAGTACACACGCTTGGCATGATCTACTACTAGAGAAGAAAATGATACAGGGGGGATAACACATGATTACTAGACACCGAGATAACACTAGACGAGGAAAATAATGATATGGCAATAAAAGACGGGGATATTATGGCAGGAATGTCGTTGGCGGGAGGTGGAGATAAGTAGATAAGTAGATGGCAGTGGTGATACGGTAACACAACGAGGGTGAGGAGCCTCATGGCGCTACCGTATCAGCAAGGGGGGAGGGGAGTAGCTGAGGAAGGGGGTGAGGAGCCCGCCCTTGCTACTCGTCGTGATGTCTCCTCGCCCACGCTGGCGCATCCATCTTCTCGTCCGTATTCGACTCGTACTTGGTGTTCCTCTCCAGGGTCTCGATGCCGGACCGCCTCAGCTCATCGGGCTTACCACTCCAGCTCACCGTCTTCGTCCACTGCCTGTTGGCACTCTCCGACGGGCTCATCGACGACGAAGGACCTCCCACTGAGTATTCCCTTGTCGTCGTCGTAGTCGAGGTGTATCCGCCTCCGACTCCAGATCCGGGCCTTCCTGAGCTGAAGGTAGCGCTCGTGCGGCTTCCGGGCCTATCCAAGCCCGAGGCGGCGATGTCTTCGGGCGACGCTCCCAGGGTCTCGAGAATCCTCTTGCCCTGCTCGGCGCCGAGCCACTTCATTCCTACCGCCTTCGGGATCGAGTAGCGGGCGCCGGACTGCGAGTGGACAACCTCGCCGGTGAGGACGTCAAAGAGACCGGTCTCCGTGGCCTCTCTCATCGTCTTCCGCTCGTAGTCCACGGGCGACTGCAGTATCCGCTCATCGACGTCGAACCGATTGGCCTCCAGCGCCGCGATGAAGTCCTGCTGCTTGTCCGCAAGCGCCACCGGGTCCTCAATCATGCTTCGGATTCGGTCCACGGGCGCTCCTCCAGATGATCTCTCGGAGGATCTCATTCGCACGCTGAGCCCGGGCTGATGGTGGGGCGAGGAGAACTTGTAGGTGGTCTGTTCCTCCCTCATCCGCGGCAGGGACTGCCGCTGACTGGCAGAGTACGAATCTTCATGGGGCGCCGACTCGATCTTGAACTTGTATCCCTCCTTTTCCCGCCGCTTGACTGCTTCGGTGACGGCTTGGGCCGCCTGCATGGGCGAGCCTATCAGCGCGATCAAGCCCACGTCGTTGGCGCTTCTCAGTCCCATCTTCACGCCGCTCTTCGGCTCCACGTACTGGCCGTCCGCGTCGATCATTCCCTTCCGGAAGGCGTCCCTGATCGTCAGCGTCGAGCCCGAATCGAGATCGTGCAGCAGCGAATCGCCATCGATGACGTCCCGCTCGACGGCCTGCTTGAAGGTCAGATTGAGCCCGGTCTTCCTGTCCCTGACCCTTCCTGATCGATCATCGTAGTCGTCCGATTCGACGACGTGGGCGAGGTTCTTCTCATCACCCTCCTGGGCTCCCGCCGATCCGGCGTCCAGATAGCCTTCAGACACGGCCTGCTCGACGGTCATCTGCCGGCCACTGTCGGGATCGGCGAAGGTGTTGTTGACCAGGTTCAGGGCTCCCTTGCCGATGGCCTCCGGGACGGTGATCTTCTCGTGCCGGCGCAGCTTGTCTCCGATGTCGGAGGGGATCTTGCCGTCGGCGATGGCCTTGCTGATGCTCACGGTCGAATTCCTCGACAGCTGGATGGTCTTGTTCTTGGGGTCGACCAGTCGGCGCTCCACCGCCTGGATCAGGTTCAGCTCCTTGCCGGGCGACTGGGGATCGGCGAGGAACGGCTTGGTGATGGTGCGAAGGGTCTCTCTGTCAATAAGGCCTCGGGAGGCGGCCTCCTCCAGCTCCACGTACTCTCCGGTGATCGGGTTGTGGTATCTTCCATGGGAGATGAGGCCGTCGTTGATGGCACTAACGACGGGCACTCCGTAGCCCTTCGTAGGGTCATAGACGCCTTCCGAAGTGATGGCGTTGAAGATGGGCCTCAACAGATCCAGCCATCCGAGACGCTCCTTGTTGTGGGGATTCTGGACGGTGCCCATGCGCGGGTCGACGATGCCCATCTGGATGGCGCGCGAGATCGGGATGCGCTCCTGATTGGCCGGGTTGATCACGCCTTGCGGGAGGGTCTCGGATAGGGTCACGTCGACGAGTCCCATATTGGCGGCTTGCGCCAGACTGATCGTCTCGCCCGTCTTCGTATTGACGTAGGTAAGACGTTCAACATCGACGATTCGTTGACGAATGGCTTCCTCCAGTGAGATCTTCTCTCCATTGGCATCGAGCACTCCCTTGAGCACGGCGTTCTGGATGTTGGAGCGGAAGGCGGAGTAGGTCTTGGTCTGCTGCTTTCCTTTCCTGTCCACCTTGGCCAGGCCCAGTCTCTTGGCGTCCTCGAGCGACATGGTTCTTCCGGTTCGCTTGTCCCTGATCTTGTCGATGCCCACGAACTCGGCGTGCGGCTCCAGCTCCACGGACTGCACTTGCTGCGTGCTCTTCACCGTTGTCTTCGTCTCAGTCACGTAAGGATCTCCTCCAACGTTGATCGTGTACTTCATGCCGGTCGTCGGGTCCACGTACTCGCCCATTTCCCGGCCTCCCTCTCCTCTCACCACCTTGAACTGCGCCTGCTTGCCGCCGCCGAGGTCGACGATCTCATGCCTTCCGTCCTCCGTTCGCTTTCCGGTCGACGTGGGGCCTCCGGCGCCGCGGAAGACAACCTGGGAGCTGCTGTAGCTGGAGCCGCCGCCGTTGTGGGACTGAGGAGCGGGCGCGAAGGGAGTGAGCTCGAGACGCTGCTCGACAATGCGAGAGGAGTGATGCTGCTGACCGCCCGATGACGTGGGACGAGCGCCGATAGCCGGGACGCTTGTCTGCGAGTTCCTCAGCGCGAGCTGGTCCATCACTGAGCGCGTCTTCAGAAGGCCTGCGGCAGCAGCAGCAGCGAGGTCATGCTCCTGTCCAGTCTGCGTGTCTCTGACGGTACCGCGAGTGTCATCGACGATGCCCTCCTGGATGGCTTCGAGCAGCGACAGCTCCTTGCCGGAGCGACGATCGATGACGGTGGTGTCGTAGGGGTTGAAGTGGGTCTTGATCAGGGCCTCCTTCAACGTCAACGGCTTCTCGCTTCCAGGCAGTGCGAATCGGCCCGTCGCTGCGTTGAAGATGCCCGCGGCGATGCTGGAGCCGAGGGTGTGGCCTCCAGCCAGCGGCTGGCCGCCCTGCCCGAGGGCCTCCTTCTTGGTGACGAACGTACGGGTTTGGGTCTTGACACTGGTGTGCACGGCATCTCCTGCGTTCTCAGCAACACCTCCCGTCGGGTAGATGCGATGGTTCCTGGCGGCCTCGTTGAAGCTCATCCGCTGGTTGTCCCTCTTGTCCACGTAGTAGTGATTCTTGGCATCGATGATGCCCCATCTTTCGGCCTCCGCGAAGCTCATCGGCTTGCCCGTATGGGCGTCAGTGACCATCAGATCCTCGACGGTGAGTCGTCCAGTGGCCAGAGCGCGGTCCAGGTTCATCTGCTCTCCGCTGGTCCTGTCCACGAACAGGCCCTTGGTCGAGTCGAAGCTCCACTCCTGCTCGTGCTCCTCGATCACCGGCTGGCCCACAGGACGGAACGATATGACCTGATCCGATCCGGCCGTGAAGTGAATCACCTTCTTGTTCTCGCTTCCTCCCGCGTCGCCCTCGGGCTCGGGGCCGATGATGATGGCGCGGGCATCGATGGCTCTCTCAATTGATTGGCCTCCGACCCGTCCGTTGCTGTCCATGACGCCCTTCTCCAGGGCCTCCTTCACTCCCAGCGTTCTTCCAGTGGACGGATCGCGCACGGAGATGGTCTTGGCGTCGATGACCCCGAGCTCGATGCCCTCGGCGAAGCTGACGACGCGGTCGACGTTGGGGACGCGGATCTGCCCGGTGGTCAGGTCGATCAGCTCGTTCCTCTCGGCGACGTAGATGTGGAAGCCGTCGGAGGGCGCCTCCAGCGAGCCCTTGCCACCGGCAATGGCCCGGTAGACCGAGACGCCACCGGGGCCTCCCAGTGCCGTGGTCTCGGTAGTTCTCACTCTCTTCACAGTAGTGATGGACTCTTCGAGGTTTCTATCCGGGTAGTACTTGGGCGCGAGCTGCTGGCCGGTTTCCGTGATCGACTCGCTCGTTTTCTCCTCGATCGTCGGGCCCGCAGCGCCGCCGGCCTTGGACGGCGT
Source organism: Pristionchus arcanus (assembly GCA_900490705.1). Taxonomy (NCBI): domain Eukaryota; kingdom Metazoa; phylum Nematoda; class Chromadorea; order Rhabditida; family Neodiplogasteridae; genus Pristionchus; species Pristionchus arcanus. Next base: position 96,023 of record LS487830.1, read on the forward strand.
CACCCACTCCTTGGTCGGGTCGATCAATCCACGTTCGATGGCGACATCAAGCGGCACGTCGGTGTCTCCCTGTCTGAAGCGCTGCGTGCGCGAGTCGATCAGTCCCTGCTTCATGGCCTCCTCGAGGGTCACCTTGACCTGGTTGTCCATCTGGCTCGCGTCGGGTCCTCCGGGGCGCGAGATGCGCTTGCGCTTGTCCACTCTCTTCGAGGGCGCAACGAGGCTCGGGTGCACGTCGAACAGACCACCCACGATGATCGCGCCGCGCAGAGTGATCAGCTTGGCGCGGTAAGCCTCTCGCACAGTCATTTCCCGCTTGTCGTGCACGAAGCAGCCCTTCGAAGGGTCGATCAGACCTCGTCGAACGGCCTTGATTAGGGAACCGTCGTAGCCTCCTCTCTCATCCTTGATGCCGACCGGAGCGGTGAGATGCTGCAGCAGGGTCTCGTCCATGACCCTCTTCGCTGCCATGGTGTCCGAGAGGGCGTAGCTGGAGCTGGTGCCGAGGTCGGTGACTCGCTCCGCTTGCACATTAAGTGCTCCCTGCTCGATTGCCTCGTTGACGCTCAACTGCTCTCCCGAAGCGCTGTTCTTGATGCCCTTGACGTCGAAGATGGTGTGACGAGCTCTCCTCGTCAGCAAGCCCTCATGGACGGCGTCCATGCCCACCTTGAACTCCTTTTGGGACTTCTCCAGACGGATGCGGCCCTGGGCCGTGAGCAGGCCTCGTTCGAGAGCGACAGCGATCGACACGACGTCCTGCTCCTCGGGATCGACGATGTGACGGGCGTCCGCGTCGAGAATACCAGCAGCGATTGCTTGCAGCAGGGTGAGCTGCTGCTTGGTGCCCCGGTCGAAGACGGTGATGATATCTCCCGCAGAGATGAGGGCCTGCTTCTCGTGAGCCTCCAGAAGGGTCATGGGCTTGGCGATCAGGTCCTCCTTCCAGGCTTCCTTCAGCGACAGGGTCTTTCTCGTCTTGAGGTCGGTGAAGCGTTGGTCCCTCTGGTTGATGGCGTTGGCGACGATGGCATCTCCTAAGCGGATCTTCTTGTTCGGCTCGGTGGACGTGTTGACGACCTCTCTGACTCCCATGGAGATGATGCCGACCTTCTTGCCGAAGGCGTCCCTGAGGGAGAACTTGTCGGTACTGTTCGAGTCCTCGAAGTCTCCTGAAGCTCCGTTGACGAAGTCGTCCCGGATGACGTCCGAGAGACACATCTTCAGCTCCGGTTGGAACGCCGAATCGGCGATCTCGACGTACTCATGGAAGATGGCGTCCTTCAGCGCAAGCCGCTCTTGGGAGAACTGAGCGGTGAACTCGCCGGTCTCAGGGTTGATCGACTTCTCCAGTGCCTTCTCCAGGGACATGGGCGGCGCCTTGAGGATCTTGGTCTTGATCAGGTTCAGCCAGCTGTTGTAGGTGAGAATGCCGGCGCGATCGGCCGAGTCGAACGAGAGGACCTTGCCCGAGTCGATGTCCTTGAGCTGTCTCGTATCGGGGTCGTAGAGGCCGATCTGAATGGCCTCGAGCAGACTCAGACTCTGCCGCGTCTCCGGATGGTGCAGACCATGGTGCTTGTTCAGCAGGGCCGAGAAATCCTCCGAGATCAACCCTCTCTTGCTGGCTTCCTCAAGAGAGATCCTGTTTCCAGTAACGAGGTCGAAGTAGGCGCCACCACCAGAGTGGAGGTCCAAAAGCCCCTCTCGCAGGGCCTCAACGAAGGTGAGGATCTCTCCCGTCTGCTTGTGGAGGGTTCCCTCCATCTCGTAGAACTGCGTCTTGATCTCGGTGGTTTCTTGGAACATCTGCATCTCATCCTCGTGCTCGGTCACTTTGGCACGGTCAGGCAGGTCGAGAAGCTCGTCGAAGTCGTCGGCGTCTTCCTCTCCGGTGACGTGAGTCACGAGGTTGCCCACGTTGATGTTCGGCATCTGGAAAGGGTCCATTGTCATCATATTCAGAAAGAGAGTACTCATGCACCAGGGGTCACCATACACCACCATTCCGGCGCTAGGTCGGATGATAAATATTTCGCAATATGTTCAAAATATGAGCCGCCGTCTCTTCATTCTCCATACTCCCTCTTCGCTCGATCGGTCGAGAGAGTGTATAAAATGAAGAGACATAGGCTCATATTTTGAGCTCTAGTTCATTGACATAACAATCTCGCCCGCCTAAAGTTCTCATCCGACCGACCACCAACCATTCCACCACCATGCAGCGCTCTCACATTGCTCAAAAACCAACCAGCGTTTTGGACTCTCTCTCTCACTTAACCAGTAGGGGAGCAGGATGATAACACCACCATCGATCGTTCCACAACGGTACAATTCCGAGAACAAATCGAGCAAATCGATTGATACAGGAAACCGCGGGTGCTTCACACTTCACACACAGGGAAACGATCGATGGTGGTTAAAAAAGTTTGGGCTGGTTGGAGAATTTTATTTTTCCGCATATGAGCAAAATGCTCCAACCAACCCACGGGGATCAAGCCTCACATCATTCTCACTCACTCATCACTCAAGCAACGCCAATCCCTTACCGGTTTCCTCTGACGCTCCTCCTCCTCTCTCCTTCTTCTATCGTCTTCCTCCCTTCTCCTTCTCTCTTCCTCCTCTCTTCTCCTTCTCTCCTCATCCTCAAGCCTCCTTCTCTCCCTCTCCTCAGCCTCGCGTCTCCTTCTATCCTCATCCTCCTTCCTTCTCCTATCATCCTCCTCCCTTCTCCTTCTATCCTCATCATCTTGCTCCCTCTGTCTACGCAGTCTATCGGCTTCCGCGTCTCTCTTTCTCTTCGCCTCGGCCTCCTCTCTTTCCCTCCTGAGCCTATCAGCGTCTTCGAGAGCCTTAAGTCTGGCAGCCTCGAATGCGCGTCTCTTCGCCTCCTCCTCGGCCTTCCTCCGATCCTCCTCCTCCTGCAATTGCCAAACCACTCAACTAGGTGCGATGCGCATCAACTCAACATCGGCTTGTGCCTGCATCAAACATGGCCTCATGGACCACATCCGAACGATGGACAACCCGGCCCTCGACTCTTGTACCATTTGGGAAGACAAGAGGAGGTGCCGGGCCGCCCACTCTCCGCTGAATTTCGTCATCACTGCGCCAATTCACACATTTGACACTCGCAACACACACTGCAGCATGAGAGAGACAAAAGCCCGAGATTTCAATGTAGAGCCCAGAAATGAGAAAGGACAGGCACCCCCCGGGAAACCTTCTTCTAGTGTTCACCACCGAACCGCCTTAATTAGTATTTGGGAGCCCCGTCACCACTAACTTAGGCCCGTCACCGCTAACTTAGGTTATCTAGTAGTATCTAGTGTTGGGAAACTGAGAGGTCACCGCCACATGAGGATAGAGGTTGTTTCGACTTTGGACTTCGAGTGTTGTGTGCGATTTCGGGTAAAGGAGTGATCATTATGGTGTTGGGGACGTATGTACGGTAAGAGAAGCACCACCACCACCACCCGAGGCGATATTACGGTTGGATTAAAGGTATATTGGACGAGTGCTGTTGGGGTGAAACCAAATAAAGATTGAGTAGTGCTGGAGAAAGCGGGGTTTGAGAAAGAAGGACTGGTGGGGGTGATTGGCGTGTATATTGGACAGTAGAACACAGGGGGAGATGCGGGAACCATTGTCTGACTCTCTCATTTCGCCATGCTCTCTCGTCGATCAGAGAAGCGAGAGATCATGGAAAAGCGAGAGAGTCAGACGCTTCCTGAGATGCGGAGAAGAGGGCAGGAGAGCCATGGCAGGGATCGCGTAAGCGCTACCGAAAGCTGCTAGCCCACTCTTGGTTACCTAGATTCGGGGATGGAAAAAGTTAGACAGAGAGATAGAGAAGAGAAGGAAGAAGAAGAGATCAAAGATCAAAAAGCAGTGTGTGTTTGAGTGGTTGTGAGAGAAAGACGACAGCGAGAGGACGCAAATACGGCAAGAGACAGACTAAGAACGAGCTGAGAAGATTGCAGCAGCGACCCAGAGGAGGAGGCGGCTGCAGCTGCTGCAGGAGTCGGAGGGCCGAGGAGCAGCACAACACAACAGTCCAGTCTAAGCTTAGCAAGTTGTAGTCCATCTAAATGATTGATCACCGGCGGCAGTAGCAGAGGGGGATACTGTAATATAGCTCCAGGATTATCGGGAACTGACTTACTGAGCACAGCAATGGAAACTCTCGAAAATGTTAGTTGAAAGAGATAAACGACAGTCCACATAAATAGCGTTTACATCGAGATTATTTGTGAGATATAGCTAGTGAGCCGCGGCACGGTAGGTCATCGACTTTATTTATTGATGGCTACCATACTCGCCCACTTCACCGGTTGATACTGTAGCTGGAAGGAGGATTGATTGATTGGGGGCGGGCCGGGGGTTACGGTAACAACAAAGCCGAATAGAACGCAAATGTAGCAAAATGTTGTCAGCCGCTTGCAGGGGTGCTCGGATGTTTATTGAACATATACAAAACAATTGTGATTACTGGCCAAAGTGCAAAACTAAGGGATGTGTAGCTTTTTTGTCGAAGTATATCCTCGAAACAACCAGTCATGTGTATTTCTAACTACTTCTTATTTTCCGCTAATATCGATGAACCAAAAGAGCCGAACAAAAACCTTCTTTTGATTGTACAAGCGATCACACGGTTACTGGGATATGTAGGGTATGAGCAGCTTCGCTGAGGACTCAATCAACTACCGTAATCTACCGTAATCAATCGATAATCGCTGTACCGTACCTGCTTCTCGCGCTTCCAGTTCTGGATGAGCACTTGCATGACGTTGCGCTTCTCGAGAATGAGCGAGGACAGCTGAGCGAAGCGGCGGTTCAGAGCCTCCAGCTCCTCAGTGACAATCTGACAAGGATTGGTTGGTAATCTGACCTAGCGGACTTCCGAGCTACCGTAGCTTCAATATTTCTTTAGCTGTGTCCAGTAGGTTATCAGTGCATTCATTTGAATGTTTTTTTTAAATTTGTGGGATGTAATCTCTTCAGATGAGATGTGTTGATTGTTAGGCTTTTTCGGATGCAGCCAAATAGCAAATCTGTCCCACCAAACTACTGAATACCTGAGCTCCGTTCTTGGGCTGGGGATGGGTTCGCTTGAACTCCCGCTCGATGTCACGGCCGTGAATGCCACGAATGGCGTCGCCGTACTGCTTCAGACGGCCGTCGTAGCCCTGAAGGAGATGTTGAATTGCATTTCTGCATCTTCCTCATTTGACACCCAGGGAATTTTAGGAATCAGCATTTTTTCCTATGCTTTTCTATTGACGATGCGAATCTTCTATTGGACTAAAATTGAATAAGTACCTTCGCCTCTCGGATGAATTTTCCTCCCTCTCTGTTCACATTCTCGATGGCGGCCGTTCGCTCCTGCAGCTGAGCATACTCGGCGACAAGAAGATCAAGTTGCTGCTGGTACTGCTCCGGTCTGGAATCAACTCATAATTGCATCCCCATAACTTTGTTAATTGCGCTAATTGATATTCTTGGGTACTCTATTCCGTTCGACACATGTTTATATTTTTTGTTGGGAGACGGACAGGTATTATCGTGCGTTTGAAATGCTCAGCAAATGAGATGTGCTGTTTAGCACGCTATTGATTGTCTGGGAGAGAGGAAGGAAGAATGAAGGGGGGGAGGACAGTTGATCTACCGCCTCCTCCCGGCCTCTTCCCATCTCCGCCCCTTCGAACGTTCGTCAAAGGTCAGATACGAGTGGAACGGAAAATAATCTCACGATAAGATAAGATAGAGAGGTATTCAAGTAATGGCTTGGTGAAGCAATTCTAGGAATGATCTCACCTCAGCTCCTCGGGCTTTCTCAGCTTGTTGATCGTGTCCTCGACTCTGTCCAGCCACGCCATCTCGTTCTCGTACCTTAATTAATTAAATAATTAATTTATTTATTTATTTTAATTCTTCCACTTTATTGTTCGGCACGCGCCTCTCCTCAACATTCTGTGAGGACGAATTGATCAGTTATGTTTCAGCGTATTTTCAATAAGAGTTTGGACATCTATTCCACAATAATCGGAAGCCAATGGGGAATACAAACTATACTCACTCTCCTCTGTAGACCATCTGGATCTGCAGGGCGAGTTCGGTGATTCTCAGTCGCTCCGTCAACTGAGTCTGGACGTTCTCCCAGCGGTTGTTGAGATGCTGCACCTCCTCCTCGAGACGATCCACGTCGGGGTGACTGGAAATGAAACAATAAAAGGTAGAGGTGTATCCACATCAATCGATTTCACAGTCATAAGACAACGCTAGGTGGGACCCACTGGTAAGGCCATCTGTTATTACAATAATCATTTGAGATCAAACTTCCATAACGATAATCTTTTCTCATGAATTCTATGGAAATCAGAATATTCATCGTCAATGCGAAATAAAACCAGTTATCGATAATCAAGGATCAAATACTCACGTGCTTGTATCCAGTCTCGTCCTGGCGACGTGCTGTCTCAGCAAGCTCACATTATGATTGAGCTGATCGATGACCGTCTGCAATACAGTAATCAATTACTGTAACCGCCTACCGTAATCCCACAGTAGTCAATCGATACCGTAACCTACAGTATTCATTCCTACAGTAACCAATCGATACAGATTTCAATCGATAATGCGCAGATGAGTGTCTGCTATTGCAATGATGTGTAGCATTGCAAAAATACCAAATGATACCGTAATCCTCGTATTACTGTAATCAGTAATTACCTGCTGCTGCTTGAGCACCATGTTCAGCTCGACGAGCTGGGCGTGCTCGCCTCTCAGCTTATCGAGGGCGCAGGGGAGATCGTCGAAGGAGTTCAGGGTGACCTCATGGGCGCGGACAATGTCCTTGACCTGGAAGGGATCGATTAAAAAGTAATTCATGAATCTACCGTTATCAACACCGATCAATAAGTCAATAACTACAGTAATCCAGCAGCTACCGTACCTCGATGATTCCGGCCAGGACCATGTCGAGCACCTTCATGCGCTCCACGTACATCTTCGAGAGATCCCACGAGTCGTCCCAGAGCACGTTCACTCTGCAATTAATATATGAGGCCGTTTGCCTAAGAATCGAGCAGATTAGGAGGGTCCCGGCACAGACAAAAATTTTTAAGTCTGTGAAAAATTGGGAACCGGGGTTTTCGATGGTGCTGAAGACGCTGGGCACAATCATTTTTCATCTAGAGTCATCGTTGGCTCCAGACGACGTCACGTCGAAATCGGATTTTCTCATCGTTCTCCTTTTTCAAATGCGCTAAAATTATGAAAATAAGGGAACCCGGCCAGAATTCGATGGCGAATACGCCTGTGAAGTTTATTTTCTTGAATTATGCAAATAATTTTGTAATGAGAAACTTTTTTCTTAGTCATTTGCGAGTTGATCATCCGGCATAGATCGGACCGGAATGAAGAGAGGAATCCACATTTAAATTTTTAGAACATTCTGTCATGGAGGTTTCGAGAAAATCAACTTATAGTGTATCAGGCTTGTAAGTAAATCTTACCATCATTCTCCATCCTGGCTTCCGATCTTTTGATCTACCCGAGTCTCTCCACCTAGGCCTCTTCCCCTCTCTGCACTCTCTCTATTCCCCATATTCTCTCGCCTCCCTCGGTTGGGAGACTCCGATCGATATGAGGAAGGAAGTAAACAAGCGGAAAGATCGTTGAATTTATTTACAAGACTGATACACTATAAGTTGAATTTCTCGAAACCTCCATGACAGAATATTCTAAAAATTTAAATGTAGATTCCCCTCTTCATTCCGGTCCGATCTATGCCGGTTGATCAACTCGCAAATGACTAAGAAAAAAGTTTCTCATTAAAATTTTTTTTACAAAATTATTTACATAATTCAACAAAAATAAACTTCACTTGCGTATTCGCCAACGAATTCTGGCCGGGTTCCCTTGTTTTCATAATTTTAGCGCATTTGAAAAAGGAGAACGATGAGAAAATCCGATTTCGACGTAACGTCGTCTGGAGCCAACGATGACTTTAGAAGCGAAATGATTGTGCCCAGCGTCTTCAGCATCATCGAAAACCCCGGTTCCCATTTTTTCTGAGAATTAAAATTTTTGGACTGTGCCGGCCCCTGCTCGATTCTTAGGCAAACGGCCTCATATTACAATATGCAAATCTAATTGTTTCAATATTTTGAAATAGTGCTCAACATTCTCCCAACGCGATTTATTTCTGAGAAACTTCGCAACGCTCGCTGACCATCGCTGATACTAATAGCTCGAAAAATAATAATAACAATAAACCGGAAATCTGTGAAGCTGCACACTCACTTCCACGGGACGTACTGATAGAGCAAGAGCAATAACCCTTCGTATAGTGCCATGGCACTTGCAGGCACTTGCCCGCTCTATTCAAGATGGCACAGTCATTGTTTCAGACTGTCTCAAATGGCCCCGATATGCCTAGTCATTGAAGAGCAAACACATCCGCGCTATCATTCGATCTTACCATTGCTATATTCCCAAGCGTTTACGGAGGTCGGGTAATGTGGGAACGGATTGAATTTAAAATGGTGAGGTTCGATCTCTAACAGAAGGAGCCAGACAGTTCCTTCGGCAGACTTTCCTCTCTAGTCTCTTCCAACCTAATCCTTTTCTCTCCCTAATCAATGTTCCATTTCAGCTCAATCCTCTCACCTGTCCATGTTGTGTCTCTGCGACGGCGAAGGGTTCGTCATCTGTGAGAAGATTGCCTGCAAAATTATTTTTTTATTATTTTTTTTTTTTAAATTACTTTTCATTTCTGATCTGAGAATCTTCTATGTTTCACCATTACTTCTTCACCAAAGATGAAGCGGGTTAGTTAATTGGCGGATGTTGCGCACCTCAAAATAAATAAATCTTAAAAATACCTTGAGATTGTTGACGTCACCGTCGAGCGACTGGAGCATGTCCTCGAACTCGCGCTGCTCCTGCAACGAAATTGGATTGCTACCGTACTCTGTCGGTCCTACACTAATCCACAAATACTCTGATCTTTCGTTGCTGAAGAAATACCCAACAGCTGCGATGAGTTCATTCTAGAATACGCGTTGCCAAACGAGTCAGATGAGGAGAGTCAGATCCATTGAGGAGAGGACATGAACCGTCATCACACGATATCATACCTTGAGTGCTCTCTCCAGTTCCTCTGCAGTTCTCGGGACGGGTCTGCCCGTTCGCTCCTTGAGCGCTCTCCAGGCCTCCTCGAGCTTGCGAAGGAGATCGGCCATCATCCGGTCGAACTCGTTCGAGAGATCCTCCTCTGGAATAGTGCATTTACAATTTGTTATGTACTATCCCTCTGGGGCTCCTCGGTCGCTCTACATTATTATTATTTCCACTTGCAAAAGCCATAACATCGTACGAATTACCGATGCTCCTTCTTTCTGTTCCCCAATATCAGGGAAGAATACCGTAATCTCGGACTACCATCTTCAATTATCGATTTCACTTACCCGGCTGTCTCTGTGCCTGATTGAACAGACTCCAGAAGTGGTCCATCGTCTTCTTCAGTTCATCTCTCAGCCTCTGTGCGAGAGGATCGTTCGGATCCAGCTCGGACAGCAGCTTGTTCGTGTCGTCTTGCAGCGCCTGAGAGTTATTGATTTTCAGGATAAGGTAAGATTGGAATATCGATTGATTTATACGGTTATCGTCGGACTACCGTATGTTATGATTATTGATTGCTCGAAAAACCGTAATGCTTCAATGATCCTATTCAACCGTATCGATTAATTTAGGGATACCGTAACCTCGGACTACCGTAATCCCAAATCTAATCGATTTCTCACCCTGATGATGGCGTCGCGCTGGTCGGGGTCGAGCGAGTTGAACATGTTCACGTCCCAGCCTCTGCAAATTCCATATTTTTTCGAAAAAAAACAAGAAAAATGGTCTAAAAATCATGAGAATTTCGCTGAATTTGCTAATTAAATTAAAAATTTGACGAAAAACGCACTGAATGGTCCTCATCGTATTCAGGACCATGTAGAAGCGGATCATGCGGTGCTTGAGATCCCATAGCTTTCTGAGCTTCTCGAACTGCTGCAGGAGGCGGGTGAGCCAGGCGGTGAGACGAGTGTCCGGGGGAGGAATGCGGAAGACGACCTGGAGAATCGGAATCAGGTATTTTCATGGTTCTTGGTTAGGAAAAGGTAGACGACAGAGAAGATGTGGAAGATAATCTTCAATTTTCGATTTTCGCATCGGTTTCACGTGCTCTTCATTGCGAAAGAATGCAGAATTTCCAATAGTTCGAAAGAATGCAGAATTTCCAATATATGCTAAGGGCTTCTTAGTCCGTATCCTTAGCCCATGTCCTTACCGGAGGCACGATTTTTAGACCGTCCTTAGCCCCTCCTTAGCACCTCCCTAATCTTTGTCCTTACCGAAGGCACGATGCCCTGCTTGCCCATCACGTCCTGGATCTTCCAGTGGACGAGGTCGCCGTTGTCCAGAAGGATCACGTCGTCGCCTTTAATTTATTCATTTATTCGTAAAAAAAAGTCTCATCTCAATGCCCAATTTGATGGAATAATTCGCAGAAGAAACTGTCAATGTTAATGGCAAATTAACTTCTTCATCTACCGTACCCCTGACAATCGTCAACTGATCTACCGTAATCCTCCCTTACCCGCTCGAATGTTCACATGAGCATCTTCGTAGTCGCACAGAGCAGTCACGAGGATGTTCTTGCTGATGCGCTCGCCTCTGAAAAATTTAACATCAAAAACTGAGCAAGATATCATGCATAGAGCCCCCGGTAAAGGATAAGAATAAGAGTTGATGTGTGTATCGTAGGAGAGTCTAACAATAAGGTCCTAACGCCGCCTAAGTCCCCACCTCTGCCAGAGCGGGGAGATGGTGGCGCATCGTTCGGACAGCTTGTGAATGACGGACTGAATGCCGTTGAGATGCTCCTGAAATTTGATTAGTTCTCGTTCAATTTTCGCCGAAATCATTTCTTGTATGTTTCACATGCAGAGTAAAGTGGATTCCATCTTTACCATACATTCTGATGAAATTTGCGGCGCAAAAAACAAAGAAAAATCATTTTTACCCTTCTGGTATCAATTCATTGTTTTGACCTTTAGTTCTCTATGCTCTTGGTGCATTCTCTCGCCCTCATCGATAAAAAGCCCGTCCTACATACTACCCAATGGCCTACATCTCTATCAAGTCTTGTAACATCTCTGCTGCAATGGCCTATCAGTCTCTGATAATAGCTATTCATAGATGTGCATACTAGAGTTCGAAATTCGGGGAATCGTCTCTTCATTTCACACACTCTCTCGCCTCTCTGACCGGTGAGAGAGTGTGGGAAATGAAGAGACGGATTACCCGTATTTCGAACTGAAGTGCATACCTTGAGATTGTCCAGTTCCTGGAGCATTCTCTCGCCCTCATCAAGGGAGAAGTCCGTCCGGTTGTAGTTTCTCTCCAGAATCTCCGTGTACTCACGGATCTTCACCTCCACCTCGGCCGCCTCCTCCATGAACTGCAATTATAATAATAATAAACGTCTCTCTAATCGGTGAGAGAGCAAAATGAAAAAAATTCTTTATTCTGTAAGTTTCCATGTGTTTCACACCAGCAATAACTGGTATGCGTTGCTCAGGTGGTCAATGACACGGTCGACCATTTGGAACAACACCACTCATTTCAATCCCATGAATTCCTCTACAGCAAGATTATCCAATAGAGCTCGCGAAATGATACCGCCGTCTCTTCATTTCACATACTCTCTCCCATCTCTGACCGGTGAGAGAGTGTGAGGAATGAACAGACATCGGCTCATTTCTCGAGCTCTATTATCCAAGTATGCTCACCGATTTCAGGTTATTTGCGTCCCTGAGGTGCTCCTCGAGACAACGGCTCAGATTGAGCAGCCAGTCCCACTGCTTCTTGAGGGTCTGGATGTACACCTGCAATGGGTTTACTGTACCCCCTGATCGATACCGTAACCCTCCTACCGTACTCCCTTATCGATACCGTATCCCAGATACCACTTATCACTACAGTAAACTGGCTACCGTACCTCGATGACTTGAATCGCGGGGTGTCCCTGATTCAGGAGGGCGGCGCCTCTGTTGTGCACCTCATTGTACTGGGGCTCGCGCAGTTCCATTTCGTGCAGTAGCTGCCAATTATCGATTGATTACCGTAATCTACCGTACCCTTTCTCTACCGTACCTGCTTGTAGTAGTTGCTCAGCATGGGCAGGTCGAGCTGATTGATGTCCGACCAGTTGCGGTGGACCTGGAAAATCGATAATTGGGGCTACGGTAATCGATTGATACCGTATACCTCAATCTCCTCACGCTCGGACACCCACACGAGCTCCATCTGCGCGGCGCGCACGAACGCGATCAACGAGTCCTGGAAGGAATACCGTAATTATCGATGGATACCGTATCCGGAGCTACCGTAAGCCTGATGCTACCGTATCTGCACGATATTGATCGACACCGTGTCCCTACAGTAACCCTGGCATTATCGATTCAGCTACCGTAACCCCAAATACCGTACCAGATCGAGCATTCTTCCGGCGGACAGGTCCCTGAGCTGTTGGTACTCGCTCTCCAGCACGGACAGCAGCTCGCAGTACTCCACCGAATCCTCGGCGGTGATCTCGGACTGAAAAATATTGATTAAAGAAGGAGTCCCACGAACTGCGCGGGCGACTATTCAAAGTGAGGGTTTTTACGTTTTTATTCGTGTTTTGTTTTTTTGTTCGCTTTATTTGTGCGAGGCATAATGCAAAATAGCCAAGTTTTTACATTTTTATCTTTTCGTGTTTTGTCTAATAATCTTCAAAGTAATTTATTCAAATTTTGCTAATTACCTGTCTGGCAATGCACATGTCCACCTCCTGACGGAAGTCCTGGATCTCGTGGTTGTCCAGCTAAAATAATTAATTTAAATTTTTAAATAATTAATTTAAATTTTTAAATAATTAATTTAAATATTTAAATAATTAATTTCGAAATGTACCTTGTGCTTGGTGAACATCTCCTCCAGCTTCTCGAGTGCTTGCGAGAACTCCATGTTGACCAGGTGTTCCTGCGATTAGGTAATCGATAATGATACTTAGACAACCTTAGACAACCTTAGACATCCTTAGCTATCCTTAGCCCTACCGTAATCTCCCTTACCATTCTCGTGCGCACCCACTGGATGCACTCCTCAACGCGGCCGAAGCGCGAGCGGCGCGCGCTCTCCGACTGCTCCTGAAGAATTATTGGTTATTGAGTGTTTCTTCTGCGCACCTATGTTTCACGATTTGCTGAAATTCGCTTCCCTGCTCAAATGGTTAATGATCGAGGATTACCTGTCCCGTATTACAAACTCTAATGATCCCACCTGAAACGCTTCAAAAACATTGTTACTGTTCGATCTTTCCTACACATCAGGATTTAGCAGGATTTTGTTGTTGTTGTTATTATTGTTTTTCTCATAAAATCAAAATAACAACAATAACACGCTACCATTTGCTGTCTCCTCATGGCCTCGGTCCTCACTCCGAGACGGACGAGCAGCTGGTTGTTCAGTCGGTCGAGGTACGCGTTGCGACGCTGATGCAGTCCGAGCACCCTGCAAGTGGCGGTGATGATTAGAGCTCGAGAAATGATATCACCGTCACTTCATTTTGAGCACTCTCTCGTCACTCTGACTGGTGAGAGAGCACGTGAAATGAAGAGACGGTGGAATCATTTCTCGAGCTCTAGTGATGATGGTGATGAAGAATCGCACCTTCCCTCGCCCCCCCCCTCCTTCTCAATCATATTGTTAAACAATTCCCGCATCCATCTAGCTTTCAAGCTTCCTTTTTCAGTCTTCATCTGACAACTACGCTTGCTGAGGCGCAAAATGCTCGATCATATGTGTTTCACAGGATTCATTTCTTCTTCCAGAAGGAAATCCTTTAATATCACTTGGGTTAGGGTTGGCAAACCAAAAAATAGATTTCTTCGATTTTAGGGACAGTTTTCGCGTTTTTTCTAGTCCATTCATGATCAAAGATCAAACAGAAGAAGAAAAAGAAGAAAATGCTCACTGTCGATAGAAATCGTTGGCATCTGGGTGACGGTGCTGCTTCAGCTGCTCAACGTCCTGCAACAATCGATAATTGATTACCGTAACCATCTTACCGTAGCCCTACTATACTTCTAAATCGATTCTACCGTACCCCTACCGTACTCCAAATCGATTCTACCGTATCCTACAGTACCTCTATTGTTCCTTCCCCTATTGTTCCTTTAAATCAATTCTACCGTACTCCTACCGTACTCTATATCGATACTACCGTACCTCGAAGCAGATGGCGATCGGGGACTCGAGCGCGTTCAGATCGTCGACAATTCCGTTGACGATGCGCTCGATCTCGGCGGGCGAAGCGGAGTCGACGCGCGACTCAACGTCCTCGATTCTGGAGAGAGGAGGGGGATTAGTGATTGATCTTTGATCTTTGATCTCTATGGTGATCTACCGTACCCCTTCTTCATTACTGATTGAATGTAAAACGATCAAAATTCGAAAATCGATCTACAGTGTCTCCGAGCTACCGTAATCCTACCGTACCTGATGAGAATCAAGTCGAGCTTCTCGTTGATGATGCCGATGGCTCTCGTGAGGCGTGAGGTGAGATCCGCGAGGGAACCCTGCAAATCGATATTGACCTACCGTACCACTCCCCGGGGATCTACAGTAATCTCACGTCATCATCTCAATCTCAACTGGTCAGTAGCTTAGGGAAACTCTCAGGGAAAGATGGAAGAGGAAATCATAGAGGTTTGTCAGGAAATTGATTAGTATCGTTCGCAAAGTTTGTCACTTTCTATGTTAGTCTACGTTTAGCAAACTGCACACGCATGCCACCGCACACTACACCACACCACGATCACCTGCGTCGCTCTCCGCTGCAGCAGCAGCTGCTCGCGTCGCTCGACCGCATCGCACAGGTCCGACCACAACCGTCGCATCGGGCCGGGTTGTAGGGCTTTCGGGGCGAATGGGGTGCCGGGCGGCAGCCTTCTCTCTAGTTCGGAGTAGATTTCAAGTAGCCGGGAGAGGTCAGTGGCGCGAGGCGGCATGTCCTCCTCCTTGAATCGCTGGAGCTCATCGATGAGGGAGTCAGCGGAGCCGATCAGAAGGCGGTCATCGACCAGGTCGATCATCTTCTCCACCCATCGACGCCACTCGGTAGCCTCGTGTTCGTAGTCGGCCACGAGTTGCTGCATCTGCGAGAGTGGTACCGTATACCTAATACCGTATACCATAGTGTTACAGTACTACCATATCCCGAATCGTATCTCATTCGAGTACCGTTTTCTGGTCTACAGTATTCTACCCTTCGAATGACCAAAACTACTGTAACATTAGTGTTTTGCATGCCTACAGTATCCGAGTTAACGTGCCAAAATTCCCTGTTGTTCTAATACCAGATTAGTCGTTGACCGCCATGCCTAGGGTGCGTTAGGACAAGGGACATATTGGACGAGACGGACAGACAACGAGCAATAACGAGACACGAGTTCACAGTGCACGAAACCCTACTGTAATTGTCACCTATGATCTATTCTCAAAAACAATACTTGAGCTATGCAACACGGTGGGCGAAAACGACACATAACAGGCGGGATGGAATAATGCTCAAAGCGGTGCTTGCTCACACTCGAGTGAATTTCCTGCATGATAACTAATAAAATAGTGATATCTAAAAAATCAGTAATCAATGCTACCATAATGTACCGCAATACCTTTGACGCCTCAGGGAGATTGGGCAGGTTCTGGTAGAGCGACGAGACGTAGGTGATGATCGATTTCTCATCAGGCGTGTCCCGGTCCACGTCCTCCGGATCCAGCAGTCTGCAAAACGGCGGATTTGGCATTTCCCGGCTCCCGGCTCTGCTATCAGAGATGCGTGTGCGTGCAACGCGAAAAGGAGAGACAGGATAATGATCTTTGATCTTTGGACTTTGATCTTACTTGTCCACATCGAACTCCCGCTTGGCGACCTCGAAGGCGTTCGCGAGTCGCTCGCGGTTCGAAACGGACGGATCGCTGATCTGCAATTATTTGATTAAAATTCTTATTTTTTCTGAATCATCTTTCATTTTTCGCTTTTTTTTCACATTCTTATCACTTACGTTTCACTATTCCATCATTATTTTCATCATTTTGAATTTTTCAATTGACGATCTTCGAAATGCGAACAACTCATTAAAAATTTGAAAATTGCGAAATTGCTCGAATTATTTTCATCTACCCCTTCCAATCACTTCCCTCGATCATCTTCTATCACTATCCTCCTCTTCCCTTTCCTTCCCCATTCCTCATCAACAAGGGGCAGAGCCGCCCATTGGCCAAGGCCACTCTCAATGTACATCGGTCAGAGTCTCTCTCCCAATTTGCATACTCTCTCGCCCGATCTGACCGGACAGAGAGCATACAGTGCGCAAGAAAAGGGGGTATTGGAGATCTCACCCTTAACCCCCCTCTCTCGCGAATATTTTCACTTATCACCTTTGGTATCAAAACAAGGCGGTCGCATTAGCTCGAGATACAGTGCTATAATCTCCCTCTCACAACCATTCATGCGCCCTCACTTAGGTCAACACTCTAATCTCGTACTCACAATGAGAGATGAGGAGGTGCCCCTAAAACAGTCATTCGGGACAATAGGATATAATTCCCTCACCTATTCTAGATTTGACCCTCCTCATTTGCATACTATTTCTTAGTCTCTGATCAGCGAGAGAGCACATGGAATGAAGAGAGTGGGATCATTCCCGGGCACTCCCAAGGGGCACTTGGAAAGTTTATGGCACCTCTCAAGGGCTCTTGAAACTCTTCCAGGGTGTTTCAGAAAGTTCCTGACTCGGTGCAAACTATCCCTCTTATCTGCCCCTAATCTTACCCGAGTTTGTGATCTTTCTAGTGGCATCTTTTCTCAAGATAAAAGGAAAAGATAATGTTGCTTCCAAAATCAAGGCGATTTTACAGTTGAGACAACCGAGCCTAGTGGTGTACAAAGGTAAGGCCTGGTACGGATTATCTGATAGTTCTAAAACTATTCCCCTGTCTCCTTTCCTTTCCTGCCTCCATATCCACCCCTCAGAGCCGGGCCGGTCCCCCTTTCAGCACAACAAAAACTACCCAATGAGGAGAGGAGGGAAGGTGTTGCTTTGAAGGATCGCGTAAAGGAAAGGAAGAGAAAATGGCCCCCCGATCCAAGTGAAAATGCTCCTCGCCCAATTTTCCCGTCAACCGTGAAAGAAAAGCAAAAGAGAGCCGGCGCTGATCCGCGGGCAACCTCAATTAGCGGACTATTTATCACAAACTGATTGGCTACCGTAACCCGAAAGTCATCTACCCCACTACAGTATCCCTTTCTAGCGGAAACACAATCGCAAACTCGTCCCGGTACTACTATCAAATCACAGCGTCCTGTAGTAAATGTGTTTCGAGTAACAGTGTGTAATCGGTGTGGAATGCACTTTCTTTGATTTCCTAACTCTCCCACTTTCACACGGTCTCTCGCCTTCTTTGATCTACCCTCGCCCCTCTCCAACTAATCATCATTAGTTCCCTTTCTCAGAGCGAGTGATAGTACTACGATTGTAAGCCGAAACGATCAAAAGGAGAGAAGGGGGAAGGGGCGAAACCGGAACCGGTGAATCGGCTGTCTCTTCCTATTCCACGGTCCCTCGCGCCACTAATTGCCCTAACCATGAATGGATGGAGAGAAATCATCCTGGTGATATCTTACGCGGGGTGATTTATTGCCGGAGAGATTTTTGAGGAATTTTGGAATTGCAGAAATATTATCGAAATCACTTGAATCAAAATCCAACTTGCTATGAGGATCGCGTGAAACACATTCCCTTTTTCTCCTGTTCCGAGCCATAACCTATCAACTACTGAACCCAAATCGTTCCCAACGGGACCCATTCGGTACCCGAACCGAACCATACCGTACCTGTTCCCAGTCGATGGCTTTCGGGCGGTACCGGTGCAGGATGGCATTGAAGGCGAGACCGTCGCGCCAGGAGTTGGTGAAGTTGGAGACGCGCACGCGCGGATAGCCCTCGGTTGCCTGAATTTGTTTAAGTAATTAATTAATTAAATATTTTTTTAAAATGTTCCTTCAGTTGTTCGGATCTAAATGTCAGCAATTAACTGACATTTTCAGTAAATAGAAGAATACTGGGGAGGCCGTTTGCACGGGTTTCACTACACTGCTCAACCACTTTGCATGTGTTTCAGGTTTCTTTCAAGTTTGCAGGAAATGATTCAAAATCAATAGCGATCAAATATGACGTGCAAAATCAATAACTACCGTATTCCAAGATTACCGTACCCTCTGGGCCCATGCGAGCAGGGCGTCCTTCGCAGAGCCACCCTCGAGTGCGTCGAGCTGAAAGATCAATAATTTCTTCTTTTCCCGATTATCGATTTTTTCTTATTTCGTCATTATCTTCTTCTTCTTTTTCTACTCAATTCTTGCAGCCTTTTTTCTCGATTTTCCTACATGAAATGATAGATTCTAGGCGTTTTTTTCTGAGAAATATCGCTCAATAATGCTCCCACTCCATGGAATTCTCCAGGAGGGAAGGAGGGGAGGGGGAAATTCGGCAGCGCTTGCCCAACGGCTTAGCGTGCGGTGCTCAGCTCAAGTACACAGGCGCGAGAGAGCGGGTAGATCAGAGAGGGCGCAGAGAGGTCAGAGAGAAAGGGAAGGCGGAGGAGGCCGACTAGTAGGCAAAACGGATGATCTGACGTTGGGAATGAGAAGGAGAAGGTCTCAAGCCTAGTCTACCACTTTTTTCGCCTTCTCCCTCGCTAATATTAGTGGGAGAACACTTTTCAAACACTGCTCTTCGCTCGAAAACATCATCGTGAGCTTTCAAGCGGCAAAATTGATTGCGTTTGCACTTAGCACCGCTGAAGAGAATAGCGCCCCTATCACAAAAAGACAGCATCATAACCGTTTCTCTCTACGACTAGCAGACGCAAAAACGTGTCATTGTTGTAACTGCATCACTCGATCGAGTTTGGACCATCAGTGTCTTTCTTCTACAAGTCATGTGATCAATCAATCGGAAACTGACTGTATTTCAGTCCATGATAATCGGAGGGAGTTTACTGTAATTCATTCTCACTACAGGGCGTTGGCTCGTATTGCTTTGCTCCTATTGGGCGGGGGGCTCTCTAAAATTTCCCTGCTATTTCACCGATGATGGAGGAGAAAGCACGGGAGAATTGAGGAGGGGTGCTCCTCCCTCCAATTCCCCTATCATGTCACTCCTCTTCGATCATGGCACATTCCAATTGGAGTGGAAGGAGCATTCTCGATTCAATAGTAGCAATAAGAATCGGCGAGCATCTAGAGATCGCTCGAAATCGAGATAGAGAGGTCATCGCGGGCTAGAGATCGTTCGGAAGCGAATGAAACTGACGAGAGATAAGGGCAAATCGAGAGGGCGCAGACGGTCAGAGCCCGGCTAGATAGCGCCCGCATCAAAAGAGAGCGATCTTGGGTGTGGTTCGCAAAAGACGGAACGGGTAAGGGGAGCGCGGGGAACTGAGATACTCGGACTCTAGCAGGGGATGGATCACTCGGAATGAGGAGTGCGCGAGCTAATACACTTTAGCCGCCGAATCTGCGAGAGAGCTGTTTACTAGTCAAGGACAGTGATAGCTGCGATACCCGAGAGTAAAAATGATAACGGAAGTGGATATCGCCTAAACAGTTTTGTGCCCCCGCAACTTCTTCATCTTTTTTTACTCGATTCAATGGAATGCATGATCCAAAACTGAAGAGATCAGTTCATTCAAGCGTATTCTTGAAGATTTTTAAATAAAATGGCATGTCTAAATGCATCTAGGAGTCCCCTCGATTCATTTTTCTTGTTCTTCTTTAATAGTGCCGTATGATCCAAAACCGAAGAGATCAGATCAGGCATTTTTTTGTCCAAACGCATTTGAGAAACCCCTCGATTCTTTATCTTGTTCAAGTTCCTATACAATTCTTCTCACGTTACGAATCGATTTCCACACTTACAAATTACTATTACAGGCAAAGGGCCGCGCTGAGTCAGTCCCCCGCGCACATTCAGCCCACACTTTCCTCCCTCTCCTTTCCCTCCTCCAATCTCCCCCACCGTCTAATGCAATGGGAATGGATGGCGAAGGAGCACAAGCACTCTCTGAATGGCGATCCAAGGCTAGAAGAGGGGGTTATGTGATTGATACTTGCCTGATCAGGATACAGGTAAAGATAGCCCGTATCAATCGAAACTGATTGTTCATGTCGCTGGTTCCAAAATATGATGGTTCCGCGCGCTCAGTTCCAAATTGCCGTGTTGTGTTTCCTCCTATAGAAGTGTGGCGCGATGAGAGGGAGTGAGGAGGTATGACACAGTCACCTCCTCCTTTCTCTGTCCCCCTCCCCTCACTTCCACAAACACATTGTGCATTGCGCGTTGCATTCAATCAGTTCTCTCGATTTGATTCATCATTACAGATTGGAAGGAGACAGCAGGAAAAGGCGGCAAGAAGCCGGCAAAAAGTACCATCGCGAGAGGGGCGACAACGGACTATTATGAATTGCCAGCTGAACACATAACGCGCCACAATGGCATTGCAATTGGGGATGCACACCCATCAAAGGCGCTTTCTCATTTGCATCACAATGCTTGCTTCCGCTTGCTACTTGCGCTTGATCAGACACTTTTGCTCTCATTGCTAAGCGGAAAGGGGAATCTCCCTCGAACTCTTCAGGGGCAAGGTCGTTTTGCGCCCCCAAAACGGAGCGCTGGACCAGTCACTCAAAGTCAGAGTGGGAACCGAAGCAAAAAAAGTGACTTGATTGAATGCTAGCCCATTTTCTCAATAAACCATTCATTAGATGCATTCCCTCAATGCACTCCCATAATTGATCCCGAGGGAATGGGATTGGAAGAGTGAGGGAGTGATTGTGGAGAGATATCAGAGATCGATGAATGGACTGGAGAAGAGAGACAGAGGGATTTGGAGAAAGCGCAGACAGGCAGAGATGGAGATATAGTGCGATATAAAGATAATCATCTCAAGGGGGAATGCGCTGACCGTTCGCGGCGGCCCAAATTGCGGTCAATCAATGTGGGAAGATGAGAAAGGAACAATAATCAGCAAGGATCAATGGGGAACATGAAGTGAGACAAAGAGGGCAGCCACACCCAATCAAGAATAGTTCGCGCGTAATGAGCTCAGATTTCAAGAGTTTTTCATCGTAATACCGCATAGAAATCGAAAATAGTCAGTTCGCGATAACCAAGATACCGTACCTCGCCGTCGCCTCTCCTCAGACTGCGGCTGCGCTCGCGCTCCCTCTCGCTCCTGGTCTTCTTCACCCGCTGCACCTTCCTCTCAAAGTGCTCCCTGGTCTCGTACGTGCTGCTCTCCGAGAATCCCTGTCCTGCTCCCCTCTCGACGAGGTGACTGGTAGATCCACCCCGTGTCTCCACCAGATGCCCGCCCTCTCGGGCGAACTCGCGCTGCATCGATCCTCCTCCGTAGGCCGAGCCGTTGCCGTACCCGTTGCCCTCATGGTGAGCGGATTCCCTCATCATCGACGACGATCCTCCTCCGATCGCTTGCTGATGATGGCCGTGACCGTTGCCGGTGATGTAGTGGGCTGAGGAGCCGCCATTCTGGGCGGACGAGCGGCTGCTCTCGTGCTTGTGCTTGGTCTCCTTCTTGTAGGAGCGAATCGCCTTCAATGGAACCCCTCGGTAAATCAGTATCACGGATTCATGGAGCCAAGGATCCTTGACTTGGACCACATGCTAGTCTATATGGAATTAAGGATCCTTGACTCGGATCTTTCATTAAATATAAGTATAGATGGACCAAAGGAGCAAATCAGGATCCAAGTATAGTTTCCTCAGGAAAAGCACTTACTTGAAACGACCGCATGCACCGGTAGATCAACTATTGGTAGTGTCACTCACACTCGCGCGGAATCAAATGGAATCAATTGAATCGAATCGAACTCGCCCAGCGGGGTGGGCGATAGATACGATGTTTGCCTATCTATCTCCCTCTCTGCCCTCTCTGATCCGAGTCAGCCCCACTCTCTTGTTCAGATGGCGGAACAGGTAAAAAATGCAATGCATTGCATGACTTCAAGGGATCTAGGGTTATTGATCTACCGGTGCATGCTCGCTCGCAAGATTTGCTCCTTGTTCCCACACAAAGAGAGAAGTGGTGCCAGATCAAGCGTTCCGTGTATCCTTTGTCCAAACAGCGCGTTTGGAGCTTGTGCGAGGAACATTTCTCACAAGGCACAATGATAATCGAACGATTGATCTGGCACCAGAACAAGATGTAACAAGCAAGGAACACTGTTGCAGCAACAGTGGCTGCTGCTGCAGCCTTGCCGCACTTGCTGCAGCAAACAAGACTCACATTGTACATGGTTGCTGTGGTCGCTGCGAGCAGCAGTAGTAGCGCGGCGGTCGCAAGGGTCGCGGGCGCAAAAATCAACCACCGTCGCGGCGCGCACCACACACACGGATGATGAGTTAGAGGGGGCGGGGCCTCCTCCTCTTCCTCTTGCTCCCTCTCCTCCTCTCCTTGCTCTCCCTCTCCACTTCTCGCAACCACGCCCTGTTGTGATCGAGTATTAGGGCTCCGGTGCTCCGCTCGTGGAAGTTCTCCTACTCTCTCACGAGATGAGGGACCATCCGAGAGACGGGGCGAATGGGGAGAGTATCTGTTACGAGAACTCTCTGACTCAGTAGGGTGTTGCCCAGTTGTCTCGGGAGTGCCCTCCTCCTGTCCAGGGTGTGGCACCGCTCGCATTCCTCCATCCACTTGATGACCCTCCTCCCTCCTGCGAAGTTCATCACGATCCACCGTCCATCGCTCACGCCCTTCCTTGATGGTTGGTTGCTGGACTTCCGCATATTGGTGTCTGGTCCGGGCGTCCTGGCAGCTACTCAAGGTCGCGAAGACTGTCAGCAAGATGGTGGTCATCAGAGCAACAACCTTTAGCCGCCAGCCGATGACGCATTGCCTTCTTCCAAATGGCATTGTTCTCCTTTGCTCTAAAGCTGCTTGAAGATGAGGGGAAGTTCTCGAGACTCACTAACTCTTGTGGCGACTAGTCGACTGGAGTGTGGGGATGTGTGGAGACTGATCAACAAGGAAGATGGATGGGAGAGACTTGGCAGAGACGCAGGGGAGGTCCGGTCGTTCGGTCTTGCCACTCGATGCCTGGGAGTTCAGGAGGACTGCGGGGGTACTAAAATGAAGTTGAAGATGGATGAGGGAGACCGGAGGAGGTCCGGCCGTTCTTCCGACTGACTCTATGCCGACTGAGTCAGTCCTTCCGTTTGGTACCGGGGCAGCAGAGGAAGTGACAGGCCGTTTGACAAGTCACCGCTAGATTTCTCCTATTCTCCAAGGGAGATTCCGACGCGCGATAAGCGATAAATTCAATCGAACTGAACGGGGGTGGAAGGTGCCGAAGGTTACTTGATACTGAGGGTGAGATATGAGCGGGCACTGCCCTATTGCGATTGGTCTCCTGAAGTCGCGACGGAAGATACTAATGGCGTGGATAAGGGAGGACTGGGAAGAGGTCGACAAGGGAATGGAACGGACTGGATATCTTGAGGATTCCGAGGTAGATTAAGGAGATTAAGGAGGTTAAGGAGAAAGATTAAGGATGATGCCGAAGGCGAGGAGGGCTAGGAAAATATGACTATATGATTGAATTGAGGGGGAATGGCAGCGTTGCGTGTGCTCGATGTATCTTCTTCCCTTGGTGATTCAGACACCTCCTTCTTTCTCTTTATTCCTTCTTCTTCTTCTTCCTCTCCGCTTTGGCAATATACGCTCGCGTGCAGTAAGAGCACTGTGGATCAAAGAGAGGCAGGAAACAGGGAAACAGGATAGATGGATGAATCGGCCTTACGACATCTGAATCAGCCTCGTTGACTCACGCGACCGGTAGTTGCTGCAGCTGAGGGCGTCCGGGAAGTAGGAGAAGGCAGTTGACGTCGTCACTTTTTTGCCTTCTTTCTCGCCGCTATTACCCCCAGTATTTGTTCTTCCATATAAGCGGGAAAAGCGACGGCGTCCTCCATTAGAGAGCGTATGGAATCAGGAGGATCAGACAGACAGCGCGATTCCGCGCCACAAAGACCGTGATTTCTCGCGCCCCTTCGCAACTCCTTATCAGCATTGTTCCCGCCTCAGATTCAATCAGCCTTATCACAGGCTCATTTTCCAATCGGATTTGCCGGCTTTACGTTTACCTCCTTTCTTTGAATGTAATCCTTCACTCGATGCGTTCCCCTAGAGAGCATGCAGTCGAAAGAGAAAGCCTACTCTGAACGGCTCTTGACTCTGACATGTCCCCCTCAAGGGCTTTGTAATTAGGAAGAAATGGGATCCGGTCCTGCCTAGTCTGCACTTTTTCCTCTGTCCAACCGTCCATTTTCTCCGTTTCATTGACCGCAAATGGTGCATGTTTTTGCCGCGTTACTGCTGTAAACATGTCCGCTTATCATTTATCGAGTCCGCTGATGTGTCGAGAGTACGCATTCTACTTTTTGCCGTTGCTACTAGTTCGCAATCACTTTTCCCCTCTCTTGCAATCAATGATTGCGCTAGTAAATAGCCAATCTCTCTCCCTAAAACATTCCCTCTTTCTTTGTACCATCGTTGGCTTGAACTGTCTCCCCTGCTATTAGCGATCACCAGCAATATTTCTCTCCCTCAATTGACACAATAAAATTACGGGGATAGGAAAGGAGGGAGCCAACGGCAAAATTTAATCAGCAGGGAACAAATTGGATTTGATCAGGGTCGCTGAGTAAATCAGAATGGCTAATCGATGATGTTACATGAATTTCTTGAGAGATTGATGAGATGGGCATTCCTTTCAATCACTGAAATTACTACTATCCACTACTACCTACTGACCTTCACCCCCGAGTGATAGATGTGGCATCTCCTCTTCTCCATTTCCTTCTCCCATTATATCATGTCTTTGCCCCCTTCCCCCTCTTATCAATCTGTGTAATCATAACACTCCTCAACTTTCCTTGCAAGATTGTTCCAGGTCGCAATGGACGTATATAGTAAGTACGAACGGTCGGGTACCAAAATAGGGACAGCCAAAATATGGGCGAGGCAAGAGGGTACTACGCACGCGCATTGGGTGTGGCTGCCTGTGTGCAACGGATGAAAGGAAGGTAAGAGAAGAAAAGGGGAATTGAAGGGGAGATGGAAGAAAGGTAGCGGAAATGCACAAGAAACAGTGATAGAGAGAGGCGCAATCATAGACAACAAATAATAATGCACACGAACAGGGGGGAAGAATCGAGAATGATGGCTGCAAGAATTGATTACCGTCGTAAATGCTGTGTCATTCTTGTGAATCGTAATCTACTTGTTTATATTCGTATCATTATCGATGAAAAGAATTCCAAAAGCCACTAGGCCAAGCTACCGTATACTAACATTCCCCTGCGATATTCCTGTTCGATATAGGACTACGAAGTAAAGCTATCGTGTTTCATCGACACGATCAATAATGTCTACCGTATCTCGCTACCGTATACTCACATTGCGGTAGTGAGATACGGTAGGCATTAATGATAGACATTACTGATACGGTAGAATTACTGCTCACATATCTAGCATCGATGAAAAGAATCCCAATGACTACCGTACTACTAAGCCTAGCTGGCATATTCCATTTCGATAGTATGTAGTGTATACACTCACATTCCCGTCCCTGCCTCCAGCATGCATCGGCGACGCAGCTCCATTGGTGGTCGCATAGCCTCCGGCCGCCCTCACAGCAGCCGCAGCCTGCGCGTCCGCCCGCTGACGCTGCTTGATCACGGACACCTGCGATTTAGTTATATATTAAATAAATATAAATTAATTAAATAAATAATTATTATTGCATAAATTTAATTATTTTTATCACGGAGACCTGCGAAATTAGATTTAAATAAAATAAAATAAATAATAATTATTGCATAAATTAAATTGTTTTATCACGGATAGCGGAGAGCTGACAATGCGCGGATTATTTATCTACCGTCAAGAATGGCCCCGATTTGATAGAATTAGTATTTTGGTTGTTAACAGCGACTACTTTCATCGGAATTTGTGAGAGTACGAAGGCCTTGTAGCAATAGTGAAACATAACAAAAAAATGTTGGTTAGTATTTTTTTAAAAATTGAAAAAAAGGTTACAAGAAATTCGAAAATTGGTTTAGCTACGATGAAATATTTGTATTCATTTTAAATAAGCAAAGCATACTTGGAAGTTGAGAATGATGGTCCAGATGAGACCGAGTGTCAGCTTCCCGTTGCCCTCGACAATGTCCTCGGGGCGAATATTTACGAGACGAATCTGCAATTAATTTTAATTATCAGTTCTATTTCAAGCTGGATCGCATTGTTCTGTAATGAATGAAGCGATTTTCATTTAGTCGATTCATTTAGATTATTCTTGATAAATCCTCGTCCTTCACTTTCTCCACTATGTCATAATAGTTCCCATTTTTTAAAATCTTTTAAAAAACTCACATTCTTCATCTTCAGCCAATCGAGGCAGTACTGGATGTTCTGTATGCGATGGAAGCGAGTACTGCCGTTCTCGCGCAACTGCAAGAGGATTTTTTTCAACGAAAATACGATCCGAAGATTTCTACAAAGTCCATGCACCGATCCAAAGACGCATTGCAGTACCATTACGGCTGAGTAAAAGTTGAATACATCGCTGTCACAACTTTGCGTTGTCAGACCAGTAAACCATGCGTAAACTCTATTCTTATATGTTATTTTTTCTGCTGAGTGCTGTACAATCATCTGGGAGACATTTATAAAGACTCATGAACGAGCAGTGAAGCACATCGCTATGTATATTTTTATAGCGAACCGAAATCTCATTGTCAACACTGAACCTATCTATCGACGAAATGGGAAATATTCTATTTTTTTTCACAAGCAACGTTTTCTGATCAGTAATCCATTAATTTAAAAAAAACGAACCAGATTCTCGGCGCTGAGCACTTCCAGCAGTGAGATGAGGTTGTTGCCATCTCTCAGATCGATGAAGAGGTCCTCAACGTTACGGGAGGCCTTCAATTACAATATTTAATTAGGTTAGTTTATTATTATTTCATTATCATGTCAGGCTATGGCATTGCACAGCCTTCTTCATTATATGATTTCTATAGAATATCTCATGTTTATTTGCATGTTTATCAAGTTGGAGCAAGGCAATGCAGAAATGATCTGATTGTGTCACTTTCTCCTCGGATCCTAACAATTCGATGTGTTCTCGTCTCTCCATTCCGCCCGCTCTCTCGCCGGTCAGACAGGGCGAGAGAGCAGGCGAAACGGAGAGAGGCAGAGAGCCCGTCTCACTTTCATCCAATCACCATCAATCACGCGCGCTCAAGTTCCAACACTGATACTGCAGGGTTTGCGATGCGTTGAGAACTTGATGCATTGGGTTTTGAACACAACTAAGTAAAATTTTCTGTACATATTTTTTTAGAGTGCGACCCTTAGAAAAATTGTAGAAGGATGATATTTTGCTTTTTGCTCGGGTGTGAAACTCAACACATCGCCAGTGTATTTTATACTCAAAACAGATCTCCTCCCACTAATCTTTTTTAATTAATTGACTAAACATTTTATTGACCATCCAAGAGTACACTCCATCCGATGTCATCCCCCCCCCCTCTTCCTTCCCTTCACTCTCCTAACCCCCTCTCCTCGTCCGGATCACCTCTCTCATCACTCATTAATCCTCTTGTTCTTCTCCTTTTCTCTCGGATTTTTCTCTGTCTCTCTCCATTTCCCGTGCTCTCTAGCCTCTCCCTAACCGACTCAATCCTTGACTGCACTCATTATCTCTCGGATTACAACCGGACGCATGGATAAAGAACACCTGTAGATCGGGGCTGATAAGAGATATTGTACAGAAATAGTGACCTACACTGGCGAAATGCAATCTATGAAGAGTACCCACAAATCCTCATCTGAACATTACTGTCTGACATAAACACTATTATTATTATAATACAGGAAATTAAGGGGGATTGGGAGATCGAAAAATGGTCCCCGTCCTATTCGACTCGTGCACATCTGGCACCCTCTCATCGCCTCGCTCTGACCATTAACTTCTGTTCAGAACTCTTCCTACGGAGAGAAGCGAGCATCTGTGTCGCGCAAAATGCTCTATCGGAAGCCTGCGCTATGGGAACTCTCGAAACCTAGTTCGAAATGCGAAAAATGTCTCATTTTGTTTTATTACTGACCACTTGGAAAATTTCTGAGACGATTTCTTGAATGCCATTTGCACTTCACGTCCCGTGACTCATCTAACATTCTCAGATTTTTTGAGCTGATGGAGACAAATCGGCGCGGTCAGTTAATGTTGGTGCAGAGAGGCAGCAGACAAAGAGGTTTTCTCTGATCACCAGAGATAGAATGGACAATTGAGAGAGTAGGATACGCTACTAAAGAGTAGAGCTGTCAGGGTGAAGAATTAGTCTCTTCATTTCGCATGCTCTCTCG
This sequence comes from Pristionchus arcanus, assembly GCA_900490705.1. Lineage (NCBI taxonomy): Eukaryota > Metazoa > Nematoda > Chromadorea > Rhabditida > Neodiplogasteridae > Pristionchus > Pristionchus arcanus. The sequence continues at coordinate 124,643 of LS487830.1, forward strand.
CCACTCTGACTGGTGAGATAGTCGAGAGGAATGAAGAGACTGATTCTTCATCCTGACAGCCCTACTAAAGAGGCGCGCGCGAATAGATAAACTACTGTGTAGACAGGGGAAGAAAGAAAGGAATGGGACAGTGACCAGATGTGGGAGAGTAATTGCTGTTCAACGAGTGGATGGACCAACGAACGAATGAAATGGAAAGTTCAAAGATCAGCAGATTCAAAAAATAAGCAGCTTGAGAAAATAAATGATGAAATTCGATATGAACTGTTCAAAAATTAGAACATTGAAAGAACGCTGAGAATCATCGTGAGATGGAAAAATTGAAAATTGATGCCAATGAGAACGTGAAGCGCTTTTACGTTTTCAATAACAATTCACTATTTTTAAATAACATTTTAATATTTAAAAAAATCTCAAGCTTACCTTCCTCAGATGCTTGTTGACCCACTTGGTGAACGTCTTCTTCTGGATCGAATCGCGTTCATCTGCAAATAATTTTATTATTCTTACTGATCTTTGATCTTTGATCTCTTGGCTGCATTTGATAAACCCCTCTTCCCTCTTCCCCTCCACCTTCATTCGCACTTCATCTTCTTTTCCTTTGCATTCTCCTTTTTTTTCTTTTTCTCTACATGACTCATCGTAACTTCCTCGAAATATCGAGACGATTTTCGAGATGGAGAAACTTCCCGCTTCGATTACTCACTCAGATTGAGCTCTATCAATATATCAATTTTCCTGATGACGTCATCGCTAATCCGCCCTCCCTCCATTCAATACCCAAACCCCCTCGAGCTGAGCTATTTCCCGGCTCTCTGCCCGTCTTCCGGCTGTCTTCTTTCCGCCCACTATCTCGCCCCCGAACACACACACAACCCTCCACGTAAAGTGTCCGCCCGCTTTCGGAAATCGAGCCCCCTCCATTCCACTTGTACCTCTCTCTTTCTCTGCGGTCTCCACCCCACCTTGATCCATAGCGCCCATTCATCCCTCTGTCTGTCTGTCTGGTCTCTCTAATCTCCACGCTCTCTCGCCACCTCAATCCGACTGCACTAGCGTGCCCTCGGTACAGTGTAGGACAGAGAAAATCGAGGGTCTCTCATTTTGCAATACTCCCTCGATGGTGGAGAGATAATGCAAAATGGAGAGACGGGAGCATTAAAAGTGCCCTAACTCTCCATTCCTCGACTTGTCCCTCAGCGGTCAGACAGATAATCGAACTGAGTGACCCGTGTGACCACTTCTCGAGTGAGGGACAATAGGAAGAAGGATTAGAGGGGAAAGTGAGGAATGAACGTTGGAACGGATGTTTGTGCTACGTCATTCACAAGCCGGACAATTTTCAGTCATATTCGCAAATTTTCTGAAAACAAGCGCACTTTGGAAGGGTAAACATTCAAAGCGCCTTCAAAAAAACGCTCATTCTACCATTTTACCCATCAAAGACGCCCGAAAAACGCCCAAATCACCAGCACTTTTCATCTCCTTTTATTAGATTCTCCCCTCCCCAAATCATTCGTCACCTGTGTCTATGAGTTAGCCAACCTCTATCTATTTTTTTACGTTTGAAGTTAAAAGCACATCCGAACAGCCCTAATCATCAGCACTTTTCATCTCCTCCTTTCAATCGGTTTCCTTTCGGCCCTCTTCCCCCCTCCTGCCAATTTGTCACCGGCTTGTCGGCAGTGTCTATGAGTTTGCCTAGAGCTTCAGCGCCACTTCACCCATCACCTTCTTTCTCTCCCAAACATCAAAAAAGCCAGCTCCTGACCACAAAACCACCACTTTTGTCTATAGTTGAAAGTTCAGACGAATTTAGACAGCAGTAGCTGCAGTAATTAGATTTTTTTATACTGCGGAATATAAAAAAAGTGTGTATTGCTGAATATTCCCAAAGATTCTGAGTCATTTCCAGAGATAAAGAACCGTCACTTCTACAACCATCTTGCCTACAACTCACTGGCAGATATGGAACCCTCCTATCCCCACCAGTGATCCCCCCTATCTCCCGATCACACATGCTCTCCCCTCTCTTCTATCGATGGGCCCTGCCGTGTTTACCCAATGTGGGGGATGGTGGTGAGGAAGTGTGGTTAGAGACAAAGAGATCAGCTAGAGAAGCAACGATGACCGAGAGCGAGAGAGCATGGGATTTGGAGAGGGGCAGACAGAAAAGATCCGCTGAGAGACAGTGGGAAATGAAGAGAGCGAACGGGGGCTATCGCTAGTGCAAATGTGCCATTTTTTTAGGCGAGCGCGCACCTTTCTTTCTGTAGACATCTTTTCTACCCGTATCCCCTCTCGTCTCGCTCGCACATACGTTATGAAACCATGGGAATGTTCTCGTTCTTTTCATGTGACCACTACTCAAATATAGAAGGTATGCCAAAGATCATCATTCCATACGAACACTAATCTATTCGGCATCATGAGCAGGGAAATCTCTTTCATGCCTCTATAGGCTTCCAATTTGGAAAGACAATGATCACTATTCCATATGATCTCAAATGGTTCAGATAATGCTAGAGACTGTGTCTTATCGAGAGAGTGCAGGCCAATAAACCCTCGGCCGCGACTCAGTTTACATCCGATGACCTCTCATTAACCGGGCCGGAATACAGTCCAGCTATAATCCCCACCCATACTATACGACTTCCCTCTTTGCTCTCACTCTCGAGATGATCATTACTTGCTAATCCGTGATAGGTGCCTGCATACTTTTAGTGACCCTTTTGAGACGAGAGACAAGGGGAAATGAAGAGAGGCAGATAGTTCCTGGTCATACCTTGATAGGTTTCTATACTTCTACAGATCCTTAGAGCTATAGAGCTATTCGCTAAACCTTGATAGGTCCCCAGGTATACCTATTCCTTTACTGATCCTTGGACATAAGACTGTATGAGAAATAAAAGAATCAGATTGTTGTCTTTTCTTGGACTTATCCTCCGAGAATATTACAGGGAACGAAAAGAGTCAGATAGCTACTCACTAAACCTTGATTGTCAGCAATCCCGCCTAATCCCCCACTCCTTCGCACCTTCCTTATCTCGACAGAAATCACATGGAACGGCCAGGCTCAGATCGCCTCTCAAATTATGCTCGCTGAACCGTAAAATCTGGCGCGCGCGCACATCCGTATGATAGCATCCTCCAAGGCCGTGACCGGCTAATGGCTCGCACCCATTCTCCGGCTCCCTTTCCGGCTCCTGTGGATATTTGTTTGTACCACCACCGGTCAGCGATGCGATTTATGCTAATGTGCCCCGAGAGTCCTTGAGCGATGGCTCTGCGGAACTCCAATGCGCATTTGCATGATATGCGCATACTTTCATGATGGTTTGACACCTGTAGAGGCGACTATAGCTGGCCCGGTCACTATTGTACACTAGTGCAAGTTCCCAGATGACTAGTGGCAGCATGAAAAGAACTATAGATGTCATGGTTCCGGAACTTGATCCTTGTGAATCACCATCGAGCGAATACCGGGTAGAGGTGAGAAAGCGAAGCGGTTCACACGGAAAAAAGATGGCTGAGGAGAGGCTAATGTGCTAATGATGGCCTATGGAGATGATGAGAGCAGAGACAGGATTGAGATTGAGATGTTGGCAAATTGCTGCAGAAATAGAGACACAAGAATAAAAATGAGCAAGAAAAAGCAAAGATGGCGCGGATAAGACAAAATTGAAGAGAAAAAGAGTGAAAAATGACAAAAATAAACTGTATACAGATTGAAATACACTGATCAGAGATGTGTAAATCTAGTGGCAATTTTTGAAACAACGAAATGGATTCGTAACTTCAAAAAAAATATAAAATGAAATAAAACCAACCTTTATGCCGCTCTCGATTACTCTCATAGTGCTCAAGATGCTCTTGCTCCGCTTGATCAACATTGTAAGAGGATCCGGTACCCGTAGTAGTATTCATAGTATATCGTGGAACTTATAACCGCATAAATAGGCTAAAAAAGCATTCAACAATAGGGAATTTACCACAGAGGAATAAGAAGTGCGTCAAAGTGGGCTATGTTGCGAAATTTGCTCAAAATTACAGGAAATGATGCATCTTTGGCGTGAAATACGGGGCTAAAATCGAACAAAACACCGCTGGCATAGCTATGGGCCAGACAACGCCGAGGGGACGCCAAGGGGGTCAAGAACAGAGGTGGGAGGGGGAGAGTGGGGAGAGAGGAGGGGAGGGGAGGGAGGCAGACATAGCGACAGAGGACGAGAGAGTGGAGGAATGGAGAGAGAGCGTCAGACAGTGAGACGCCGCCCAATCCAGGTATAGGCTAACTCTCTTGGATGCCCGTGATCTACGCGGATTATCGATTTATAAATGCGACTAACTACATTACACTATCAAGATGAATATCTTGCCAGCTCCGAGCTGCTGGCATTATGTAATCCCGCTACTTGTTGCGATAAATATATAATTTTAAATCATTACAGTTATTTAGATTTGTATAATTTTAAATCATTACAGTTATTTAGATTTATCGATTGATTTGACTTTCCCGCACTATGTACAAGAGATGCATCAAGCGTGCTTTACGGCCCAACAAAATGATGAAGCCATAGGAAACGATACAGATACACTAGCCAGCGATGAAAAGCGAGCGAAGACGCAAAAAGATGAAGAGAGATGGAAACGAGGAGGGGAAGCGCGCTAGTCATAGAGGCGTATCGCGGAACTCCCCTCGCCGGACAAAGGTAAACTCTGACACTCTGACACTCTCCCCGTTTCCCCTGCTCTCTTGCTTACTCTGGGCTAGAAAATGGAGGAGATAGAGCAAAAGTGACCGCGGAAAAGAGCCTCCGGTCAGCACTACTGTTGACTCTTTCGATTAGACAGCAATCGGACCAACGCGCGTAGTCCCACTTTCGTAATTCGTAATTCCTCTAGTAACTTTCTCCGTTTCCACTATCTGAGCGTTCCACTCCCGAGTTCATCAGTCACAAGCCAAATTCGCGTGAACAGCCGTGATTTATTAGCCCGATCTGATAATGATAAACGCAAATCACCCGGGGGATCAGTGACAAATGGCCCGGGAAGGCCTTGAAACTGTGTCGAAACGGAACGAAATACGGGCGAAGGTGAATTTCGCGCCCATTTACTACAGTTGTCAGGGTAAGATCGACTTATTTTCTCTGACTCTCTCAAATCCGAGCGATCTCTCGCCTTTTCTGCCCCATCAATGTAGGAAGGAGTGGAAATAGGGAAGAATTGGAGAGGAGATGGTCCGATTCGATAGCGAACCGTCCCCGCTTAGCCAAGTATCTTCTTTTCTCACGCAGGCGAGCAAAAACACTGGCAACATTGATGGGCAGGTTTTCTCAATTACCCACGCTGATTCATCAGTCAGAAAATGCACAGAAAACGAAATAATAGCAAGAGTTGGTCAAGAACCATCCAAAATTTTACCCATCATACTGCACCTAAAAATATGAAAATTGAAGAGAACGATCACGATTCTCGAACGTGAAAACAAGATGTATGAGCGAAAGTCCGTCCCATTCCACTTCTGCAAACCTTTTTTGCCCCTATTCTTCTCATTTTCTTGCCTGGCCCCGAGAAAGCACGCGTAATGGAGAGATCGCACCTCTTTTTGCCCCTGCTCTTCTCACCCTCCTCATTCAAGTCCATTATGGGCATTGGATGAGTTTCCTCTCCCCATTGCCGCGCCTGACCATTCTTATAGTGAATAAGTGGCTGGTAGATGATTGGATGGGGCCTGGTTGGGGGTAGTACGATTGGAGTAGATCATGTAGTCGTAGAGGATCATGGTAGGATAGATACAGTACGATTGCAGGATCGCTATCGGGATTACCGACCCCTCTCGCGCCTGACGAAATAGCGCGCACTAGCGCGAGAGTCTAGTGAGAAAGAGTCGGTATTCTCAAAGTTTGTCAGTACTACATAGTGAAAAATCAAGGAATCCAGCACATCTCCTGTCCATTATGTTTTTCTATTATAGAAGAGAAACCATTCCACTGATTAGTCCTTGCCCATCAATGGCAGTCAAATGCGCACTGTGAAGCATATTGTGCATTTCGCCCCCTGACACGGATAGAATGCAAAATCAAAATTTCAATGCAGAGGTTGATCGAGTCCAACAGGCAGATCAATAGCCAACCGCAGTTACCGTAACCCTAAGAGTCCAGAAGGTCAATAAATTTCCCGTTACAGTATCCTACCGTACTCTGATCTTACCGTGAATATCGTGCAGGCCTCTGTTGGAAAATCTCCGACTGTCGTTCGTTTCGTCCATGAAAAATCTGGAATGGAGCATGCACAGAAAATACGAGTAAAGCATCAATAATTTCGATTAAATTTTTTTCGATAAATTCACACACGAATGTGTTTCAGAGCACTATGAAAAATATGGAATCTCAACCAGATCTATTTCATACAGAATTGATTTAGAAGCAGACACTTAGATTTTTAACCAATTACTTATTATTAGAGTGGATAAAGGAAGAGTGAAAGGAAGGGTCTTCCTCTCCGCGCAACGAGGAATGAGTGGGAGAGGAAGAATGAGAGGGAAGGGATTAACTCTTGAGGAAGAGTGAGAGGGTACGGTAACTCTTGAGGAAGAGTAGATTCGATAAATCGCTCGTTTCCGATCGTTTTCACTAGGGTTTCTTGTTAATATGACTAGATCTTGCTTAATGATCAACAAGAGCTCATCTTCTATGCATTTGCATACTGTTTGATTGAATTTGGCAGCTTTTAAAAACGAACCAATTTTACAGACCTACACGTTCGTTTACGCCTATTTGAGATATTTCAGGTGTGAAAATTATGTTTAGAAGGTTCAGAAGTATTACGCAGTCGAAATAACTCAATTTGACTTCTCAGCACGTGCTTCCGAATCCTCATGAGCATGATGGTCACGCAAAAAACGTTATGACTAAACTTAGCGTTATTCATGCTAATCATAGTACCCTTACCACAGAGTACGATCAGTTGCGCATGTTCAAAATCCAAGTCCTGGTATTCCTAGAACGATTTCGATCTACTCTTGAGGAAGAATTCTCACTCTTCCTCAAGAGTTAATCCCCCCTCTCATTCTTGAGGAAGAGAGACCGCGCTCCCCTCACTCTTCCTCAAGGAATGATCCCTCTCCCCTCACTCTTCCCTCTTCCTTTATCTTCTCTACTTATTATGCTACGCGCGCCTATCTTTCACGTATTACTGGCATTTATGCGCTTTGATAAAGTACAAATAATAGCGTAATTTCGTTACGCGCGGAAATCGCGCGCTAATCTCGTTTACTTTTACCGATTATTTTTTCTTATTTTCATTACAATGTTATTTCTAATTTACATAACTGTGCACGATTCTTTGTTAGTGGTTTCTAACACTAAACTTCATGCATTATTCGTAATTTCGTTACACGCGGAACGATAAATTATTTTTCTGCCGATGTAATGTATTACCTGAACGAGGCACTCGTCGTCACGCTGGTCGGCGTCATCGTCGCCCTTCTCGCTCCATCCATTGGTGACGTCGGAAAGGAGGACGTCTCCGAGGAGACCGAATACTCCTGGATACGGTAGGGTACGGTATCAGAGGCGATCGATAAGTGATACGGTAGATCAATCGATTTCATAGAGTAGGTCAATGGAAAAGTTGTTAATCAATAATTGGCAAGTTCCTATCAGAAAGTGATTAGCTAATCACATTCGCGGTGCTGCTATCAGAAACAACAGCGAAGAAAGAGTGGAAATAGCATGACTAACAAGGCGCGAAACAACTAGATAGATAGCAGTGCAATACTGTTAGAGGAGGGAATCAGAACGACTTGAAAACGATTTGGCTTGTTTCGTAACGTGCGAGCAAATGTGTGTTTGAAACGCTGCCATCTTGGAACAGAGAAAAGCTGTCAATCGATGAAAACGGCTTAGCTATACAGAAAAATCGCGATACTACGTCGTATTCAGAATAGGGATAGCTTCGCAAAACATGGTCTCTTCATTTCGCACACTCCCTCGCCGGTCAGGAAGTGAATGCGAAATGTGGAGAGTAATTGCAGTACAAAATCATCCCTAATTCAGAAAGCAAGCTCGTATCATCTAATGTGATCAACGACAGGCGTCGTAGCCAGCCTTTGAACCCCTCAAACTATAAACTAAAGATGGAAGGAGGAAGGGGGAAGAGGCTCGGCACTTTTCGCCGATGTGCAAAAACGTTGAATAGGGCTTTTAGTGATAGCAACTTTTTAGAAAGCATTGACGCAAATGTGGATTTATGCTCAAGAACAAGTGAAAAAGTATAGTGCTCGAAAAGCTCAAGAAAACGCGAAAGGCGTCATGCATACACACACCATACCCTACAATCAATCTATCAGCCTCTCTCTCGGTCTCCCCCCTCCTCCCCCTTCTTCCTTTCTTTGATAACAACCTAGGGTGTCAAGTAATGGGTTCGCGGCGCGGCGCCAGGTCACTTTCTGTTTACATCTGCATCCGGAAAATAGGGAGCCCGCGAGTAGCAATCGGGAAAATAGAAATTCGGTTTTTGCAGTGCTCTTCAGGATGCTATTGTCATTTGTTCTACGCGCGCACTTTGTGCAATCTGTGAAACACATCCAAAAAGAGACTCACCTCTCGCCATCCCGGACTGTTGTTGTTGTTCATCACCATCCATTTCTCGTTGAACAGCGGTCGGTCCGGCGTCGCCGGCGTGGTCGGGGTGCCCCTCAGGCTCCTCGGGGTCCCCGTTCGCGGGTCATCCGGGGTTCTCGGGTCCGGGGAATAGGTCGACCGGGGTGTTGAGGTTCTCGGGCCGGAGTTTACTGGTTCCGGCGAATAGGTAGCCGGGGAATATCCGCGGGGCGAGCCGGCATAATCTCTGGTCCTCGCCCGGGGACTGCCCAGAATGGGTGAGTAGTTGGAGACGGGCGACGTCCACTCGCCCCGGTGCTCTATCCTTCTCCTCGGTCGTTCCGGATCGTTGAGCGGAGTAGTGAACTGGTTGGGGAAGCGCGGCGGCCGCGACATTCCGGCTCCACTAGATGACGGCTCTCCCTCCTCAAATCACGGCTCCGTGAGAAAATGACGATGATTGCGAGTTGGAAATGGTGATAACAGGGCCTTTGCGCCGTGGAGCGTTTTGCTCTCTTGCTCAGAGCGCCTTATCAAATCGGAGAATTGGGCATTTCCAATGGAGAGTGGCGAGCGAACTGAAGTTGTTGCGAATTGCCTCTCCAACTCATTTCGAGGTCACTTTTTATTGGTCATCTGGCTCATTTCGCTTGCTGAAATCACTTCCGTTAACTGTTTGCGGGATTGTCCCCTCTCGATAAGCAGGGGTTACTGTATCATGGATACTGTACTACGGTCAGTCCGGTCAATCATCGCAAACTGACTGAAATGTTAGGAATGTTCCTTGCGTGTCGCTTTTACGACCCGACAAACATAGCAAGGGTGAGGCTCTCGAGAATGCTGATGTCAGTGGATGAGGAAGAGGGTGAGAGATAAGAAAAAATGAGAGATGTAAGAGAAAAAGAGCAAATTGTGATGGTATTGTGACGCTAGCTCGTAAATAATGGGGCTTGTTGCGAGAGTCGTTGTGATAGCACTGTCAACACGGAGCTTTAGAAAGTTAGACCTAATTATTTAGAATGATAAGACAAGACAGAATCAGTGATCACATAGATATTAGACGATAGCATTCTTTCTATGAGCTGCAATATTCACGATTCGGCAAGTCAAGGAATGTAGCAAATGAGAACAAATAGGCGACACAATCGGCAAAATTTACACCTGATCGACTGATAATGAGAATGAGTCAGGAAGTACCTGCCCTTCCGGTCTTCAATTTTATCGTTTCCCCGATATGACCCTCTCCAACCAAACCACCCATTTCATCATCAGAACAATGTTATCGATAACGAACTGAACACAATTAATTTTGCCACTTTTATCGTGAGATTATTTTCCATTCCACTCGTAGCTGACCTTTGACGAACGTACAAGGGGGCGGAGAAAGGAAGAGGCCCCGAGGAGGCGGTACATCAACTGTCCTCCTTCCCTCTTCCTCTTTCCCAGGCAACCAACAGCTCGCTAACCAGCACATTGAGTATGCTGAGCGTTTCAAACGCACGATAACTTCCTACATCATACCGCGTCTCCATTTCCGTGCACCCCCCCAACCACCAATCTACCGGTGACTAACAATTTCGAACTACAGTAACCCATTCTCTTCCGTACTTCCAAGAATAGATACCCTTTTGTCCCACCGCCCATTCGTCTCTACCGCCCCCTACCGTACCTCCTCCAGAAGAGCCACACTCCTATCCAGTTCCAATATTATACCAATGCATCCTACAATACCCCTGCCGTACCTCCCAGATCCAGTTCTCTTTAAGCTACAGTATCCCATCAAACCATTTCTCGCTACCGTCCCCTACCGTACCTCCCAGATGAGCGACCCTCCTGTCACTCCGGTCCAGTTTCCTCAACGCGAGTGGTTGCTCGCTCATCCATTCTTCGAGGATGCGTGCCCGCTCGGCGTCGGAGGAGTCCAGCTGCATTAGTAAACGATTTCTTTAAAATATTTTATTTAATTTCTTTTAGAATACTTATACTACGAATCATGATTGGCTTTTCAGATTAAATTGTCATGAAATGAACGTGGTGAAACATATTCTGCGTAACGTAACGAATTCAAATTTCCAGAGTACGTAGGGGACAGACCAATATTTTAAAAATTGATTCTTCTGGTGTTCAATGAGCGTATTTTCACCCAACCTCATACAGTAACCTTGTAAGCGACCGTATTCTACACTCCTTCACCCTGGTTGTTGATCGCCTCCTACCATACCTTCAGAACAGCATACCGTAATCCTGTACGCTACGATATCTGAGACTACCACAACCATATGCTACCATATCTCAGACTACCATAACCCTGTGCTACTGTATCTAAGCCTACCGTAACTCTATTCTATCGTATCTAAGCCTACCGTAACCCTATGCTTCAGTATCTAAGATTACGGAATACAGTACCTCCACTCTGGCCGTCACTCGTCGATCGTAGTTGCCGTTGCTGGAAGCGGCGCCCGCTCGTTGCACGTCTACGGTGCTGCAAAGATCGAAGATCAACGATCAGTGGTTAACATTTTTGTGATTTTATTATTTTTCCAATGACACTACATTGCTGTCTCTAGGAATTCAAAATCTGTTAATGATCATAATCTGACAGCGAAAGATCAAAGATCAACGCTCGTCTACCTATTCTCCTCATCTCCAAGCAGCGCCACTTCGCTATCCCTTCTCTTCCTAACCGGCGACAGCAGAATCGGCGTTAGCGGCATTACATTCCTTTGCATCAAACGAAACAAAAAGGAAGCGCAATTTTCCCACGCCTTTATCGCATGATGCAGGATGAGTGATTCTCGTGATGAGTTTACTAATATTAGCAACACAGCTTTGATTTCCACAATCTCAATTTTATTGTAACTCTGACGTAGCGAAAATAGAATAAATAGATGAACAACTTACGAGTAATGGTAGGTTGCGGGCTGGCTTCGATCCCGTCTCATGGATGATGAGGTTGATCTGAAATTTTATTTTATTTTGTTATTTTGGATGAATGATTCCGTGCTAGCGAAGTACACTGATCCTATTGTATCTTCATCATTCTCTGAAACACATTCCTTCACCGCTTATCGAATTCGGCTCTACGTTGTTTTTGCCGATTCTGGCAAGATACCTATTCCACCTCCATCATTCTCATCGTGGCATGAGTAGAGTTCGAAATACGGTCCGTCTAACTGTAACCGTCTCTTCATTTCATTTACTCTATCACCGGTCAAAGAGGCGAGAGAGAGAAAGAGAGAGAGAGTGTGCGAAATGAAGATTTTTTTTATTTCGAACTGTAGGCATGAGCAACAGCGAGCAAGAAAGTTTCCCGATTTCTTCGACTTCTTCGATTCTTGCAATCGCATACACTCCTGCTCCATGAATCATCATCGTGTTATCTATGCGCGCGTGCTCTCGCATTTCAAGGTTTCCTTTTTTTATGATTCTTGAAATTGAGAGCGAGGGATGACCCTATTGAAAATTAAACTTTCATTTGAACATTTTCATTTCAAAGATCAAAGATCACTGACCGTCCACTCTCGACGGCCATTCGGCTCACGGCGTCCCTGCTACTGCTCCTCATGACAGATCGCGAGAAGTGCTCTCGAGGAATGTCGTCGACTCGCTCGGCCGGTCGGTACACCTGTGATTAATTTTTCGTAGAAATGACTTATTCTCTTCCTTGAAATATCTCCAGACAGATTTATGGTCAGATTTTATCAATAAATTAGCAGGGCAATACCGTCAAAAGTGTCTGAGAACATTTCGCAAATCAATTATTGCTACAGCAGTCGAAAACTGTTGATGATGCCATTGGTTAGAAAGTAATACAAATGCAAAAATGCAACTGTGCTAACTACTGAAATGGCATTCTTGGGTAAAGCAAAGAAATACCTCAGACGAAGAGGTGGACGGACCGTAGCCGTCGTGAGCGTTCCTGCAACGAATGAGGATGGTTACGATAGCATATTTATCGATTTTTAGTCACTGAAAAAAATCTCGTCTCTGTCAAAGCGCTCTGATTCAAAATCGTCGCACAATTCAACCATTTCGGATAAGTTTCACAGGGTATACAAATATTTCTGGAACGTCTACTTTTTGATATCTTCCAAGCCGCCAGTGCTAAAAAATACAATCTCGATAATGGAATTTATGTTTCCCAACGAATCAAATGGAGGCCTACTTTGGCTTCTTGACGCAATTGCACTTGCAACAGGCTAGTTTGTCCAGCCATTTCGGCATTCCGGAAGTATCACAGCTTGGTAGATCAAAGATCAAGATGACTAGGGCCGATCAGTGTCCTGTTAGGGCAGAAACTCGAGCGGACGCTGCTCCGTGTTGGGAGGGGTGACTAGAGGAGGTAAACTGTCCCTTGAGGGCACAAAAGTATGCGCAAGAGGGGCGCGTTATGATTCCGATGGGTGAGTCAGCCCGCCGCAACTTTTCACTGTTATGTGTTTCCTCCCTTTCTCCCTTCTTCCTTCTCTTTCATCTCCCGCTTGGAGCCCGTGATTATCATTGGCATTATCGGAATCTTGCGGGTAATGAGATTCTGGGGGAGATCCGAGGGAGTGTTTCAATGTTGGAAGCGAATAAATTCTCTGATGAACAAAATGCTGAATGATTCGAGAGCAGTCTTTCGATATCGAGCTCATTTCCAGAACAAAATGTTTCACGGAAAAGCAAAGTATCAATGTCAATTGATCAGTTCATTCATCATGTTATCGGAATTCAGAACAGTAAACTAAATGATGATTCTTCTGGAATGAACGATCTTTCTCCGTATCCATTTCGCCACAGTAACTACTTGTACTCCCTTTACCCCCCTACCCAGAGTCATTCCACTTGAAAGGAGGAGGATGCCCATCCTCTCCATTCACCCCCATAAACGCCCCTACTAATCCACCGGCCAATTCGCCCCCACCCTGCCCGATTCAGAGTAACCTGCTTCACTCTCTGGCTCTCTAATCCACCCCGCTCGACTCTCTCGATTTCCCCTGATCTCTCTTCTATTTCTCGGGTTCAACCCTCCCGAACCACTTCACCCATTTCGCGCAGTCTATTCAGGATCAAAGCGCGCGAACAGTGAATGGTATATGAGGGCGTTTGCCTACGAATCGAGCAAAGGCCAGCACAGTCAAAAAATATGAAACCCTTGAAATTTTGTAATTTGGGCTTCTTGAGTATGCTGATGACGATGGGCATACTCATTTTGATTGTAGAAGTCGCGTTTGCTCCAGACGACGCCACGTCGAGATCACAATTTAGTTATTTTCTCTTTTCACAAATTACCAAACTTTACGAAAACAAGGTTACCTGGACGGAATTTGATGCTGATCACGCCTATGTTATTCATTTTTCATGATTTACACAAATAATGGTGTAAATTGTAACTTATCACGGAATCAACTGAGAGTTTGCCAACCTGCACAGATCGGATCGGAATGACGTGTAGACTCCATTGCCAAAATTTCAGCCAATTCCATCACGGAGCTTTTGAGTAAATCAACTTATAGTGTTACTGGCTTGTAAGTAAAATTGGCCATCCTTCTCTTGCTGGCTTCCGATAGTTTGATCTACTCGAGTCTCTCTAACTTGACCTCTTCCCAGTCTCTGCGCTCTCTCTATTCCCCGTGCTCTCTCGCCTCCCTCGAAAGGAGTGGCGGATCGATAAAAGTTCGGAAGTCAACAAGTGGAACGATCTTCAGATTTACTTACAAGCCAGTAAAACTATAAGTTGATTTACTCAAAAGCTCCGTGATGGAATTGGCTGAAATTTTGGCAATGGAGTCTAGACGTCATTCCGATCCGATCTGTACAGGTGGGTAAACTCTCACTTGATTCCGTGAGAAGTTACAGGTTACATCATTATTCGCGTAAATCTTGAAAAATGAATAACATAGGCGTGATCAGCATCAAATTCCGTCCAGGTAACCTTGTTTTCGTAAAGTTTGGTAATTTGTGAAAAGAGAAAATAACGAAATTGTGATCTCGACGTGGCGTCGTCTGGAGCCAACGCGACTTCTACAATCAAAATGAGTATGCCCATCGTCATCAGCATACTCAAGAAGCCCAAATTACAAAATTTCAAGGGTTTCATATTTTTGACTGTGCCAGGCTCTTACGGATCTGCTCGATTCTTACGCAAACGGCCTCATATACGCAAAAAGCGGCGCGGCGCAATTGGGTTGCCACTTTTCGAATTAGGTCCATTTTATTTGTTGCTCTAATTTGCTCTATTCAGACCGCAATCAGAATGAGAAATGCAAGCGAAATTTTTTGATAAACCACAAAAGAGCGAAGATAACCATAGCAATCAAAAATAAGAAGACGAAAACAACAACAACAACAATAACAACAACACCAACAACACTTACACAGTAGTGCTGAAGACGTTCACTGCAGACTGCCGTCGGCGTCGAACCGAGCCGAAAAAACCTGAAGGATATGTATTAGAGTTCGAAATTCGGGTAATCGTCTCATCATTTCACACACTTTCTCACCGGTCAGAATTGAATTGAATTAATATTTGTGTAATATTTTATGTTGTAATGTAACAACCACGATCCACACAGCGAACTCTCCAATTTTCCGCAACTCACATACAAGATACGAAACATATTTGTTTCTCCATTTTCGAAAATTAATAAAACTAAATTTGAAAATAAAATAACCTGCGAAACTGGACGATCCCACACTCGAGGTCATCGAATCGCGATTAACGGGTTGTTGTCGCTGGAAAAGAAGATTCTTCAATATTTGAATTCCCTGTTTCGATTGAGTTTCACAGGTGGCGTAAGTTATCGCGAATGCTTCGGCGTGCCAATATCTTGCAGATTCTTTTTTTGAAAACAAACACTTCAAACCACACTACATTGACCACAGGATCGAAGATCAACGACTGCGCATAACATCTTGATCAGGGATGTGCGGAGGCAAGGGCGTTTTACTCGGCAATTTCGGCAAGCACACCCCTGCTCCTGATCGTTGACCTCCAGAGATCAAAGATCAAACTATAAATTTGTCATACCTGCTCGCCCCTCCTCCAGAATCGCAGGTCCGTCGTTGAGAAGGCGAATGATGGCATGTCGGCCCCTTGATTATTTATTTTAATAAAAAAATACTATTAAAATTTCGAAAACATCGCAGAATAACGATGAAAATGCTTGAATGAGACGATAGTGATGTGAAAACATAATTGATGTTTTATTCATTTCGAGATTAGGATATGTGAAAATTGCGACCGTGAATAACTCGTAACCAGACCATGAACTACACCAGGATACTAATGGGATCCCGAGAGGGAAATGGGAGAGGGCATAGAGGGGTTGTCTCTCATTTCAAAATGATCTCTCTCGTTTCTCTGACTGAAGAGAGATAAGGGAAAATGAAGAGACGAGACTTGGGCCTGAGCATAACTATGGAGCGCGAACAAAGAGGGGGGCAAAGTAGGAGGCCATTCGCGGTCCCTCTCTATTATTGGAAGGAGGTGAACAGAGGGCGATTATCCAATTGGGAGGGCATTGCGAGAGGGAGATGGTCAGGGACTGATCGACTGAATGGGATAAGGAACGACAAATGAAGATCTCTAAATTTTGCAAAAACTCTGACGATAGAGCGCGTACAATGGAGAGAGCTTGTCGCCATCCCTGTTTAGATCTGTCCGAATACAATACATACTTGAATTCTAGGTGCTTCCAAGCTGTTCTGATATTAATCCGCCGTCTAGTTTCTAAATTTCAAGCAATAAATAATGAAGAATGGAACTGGGAAAGAGAAAAGCATTTCAAAATCCGGAATGAAGTCCGGTGAAAGTGAGTGAAGATAATAGGCGACTGCATGACAGATTTATGACTATTTATAAAGCATGAGATTCCCCATCCACGCGCAAACTCTTCTCGCGACAATAAAAACATGATTCATCCTGTGCGCTCTCATTGTTGGTATTTGCGCCAAGAGGGAAGGACCAGAGCAAGGGGGAAAGGTAGGGGAGGAAGGGAAGGGGAGTTGAGTAAGAGTGAGTAGGGAGGATGAGTGACCGGTCTCTCTGTATGAAAAGTTGAGAGGAGAGTCTTTGGCCCACACCGGAAATAGCATTGTGCCCCTAGAATATTGGGAAGTTTATCGGAGAACAAGCGGGTTTTGTGTGGGTTTCCTGGTGCAGTTTCAATTGATAGATTGACGAGTTGGGAAAATATAGGAAATGACCGGTCGCTGTGAAAAACTGTATGAAAGATTGAGCTGAAGAGGAGGCTCGGAAATAGCATTGTTCAGTCAGACTGTCTTCGCTTCGCTTCATAGTTCCTCACACTAAATTCAAGATCGCTAGTGATAAAAAAGGCGGAATGTGGATGGGTGAGATAAGCATCGAGTCAAAATGCCTTGCTACAATTTAGAGTCAGAATCGGAGAAGAGTCCACCGGCGCAAAAAGTGTGTCGCAATAGCGAGCAAGATTGATGAGAAGTGCTGCTGGATTGATAGGAAGAGGAGAGGGGAGAGTCTCTGACGCTCTTCATTTCGCATCATCTCTAGCTCTATTTGAGTGATTACGGATGGTAGTTGAGACAGAATCATGATTTTCAAGAATAACGATCTATATCTAATTGGAACTTAATTATCGTGAGAGGATTTTTTATCAGGAATCGAAAACTCATAAACGAAAACGATCTACGAAAGGTGGTAGTAAGCCGCTAAACGAAGAAAGAGCAACAGAGAAGCGGAACACAACGCGCAAAAAGTGAGAGATGAAGAGATGAACCAGCAACCTCTCAACAGTTGGTATCGGCTAGATTCCAGGAGGAATGAGGAGGGCCCAGACAGGTTAGAGAAAGTGGAAGAGGCGAGAGATCATGGTGATCGGAGAGAGCGCAGACAGGCAGAGGACGGTGAGAGACAAGGAGAAGGCGAGAGAGCGCTACTGAATGGTCAACTCTGACAGTCGGCTGGCCGCTTTTATTGTCTCTCTTTCTCTGCCGGTCTCCTCATAACTAGCGCTTTCTCGGCTAGCCTAAACTGTAAGGTGGGCTAGGCCCACTCGAAAATCTGGTAGTCGAGTGGTTAACGACCCAGGCAATCGGATCAGGGAGATAAATCATTCAGCTATTTTATTGGACAGGTAGGTAAAATATTGAAGACGTGTTGAATAGAAAGAAGCTGATCACAATTGTGTAGTCTACTCAAGTTAACAAATGAGGCTAAACAGTTTAGCAAGATTTGAAGAGGTAATCGTGATAAACGAATGAATGATAAACTATCAATCATCGCCAAACGGAGCACGGAAACGGGGTTGTGTGCAGAAATGTAGGCAGGACTAGTACATAGAGGTGTCAAGCGTGAATAACATTGCGAATCGAGGGGAGGCTGTAGCGGTAACATAAATAGAGAGCGTAGTTCTCTCTCCAATTCACTGACTGGCCTGCTAGAAATCTGCTCTAGGTATCTCAATTAAACAACTCACAATTTGGAAGAACAAGAGGCAATTCAATGGAAGATCTGTGCCTCTGATTTCGCAATACTCTTTTGTTTCTCTCTTCTGGCGAGAGGTAAGGCAGCATGGAAAGATGAGAAAATTGCTACGTAATCTGCTATTTCACATCAATGAATCATTCGAAGGTCTAAAAATGAGAAACCAGGGAAGTTCATCAATACTCCACTCAATCGTCTGCTCGGCCGATTGAAGCTCATATTTCATCTTCGCCAATAATTCCCTGTCTACTGTTCCTTTTGTGCGGAATCCCTTCTTGACAAACATTCGCCGTCTTCGCGAATCGGAGAAACTTGCCCTGCGATAAAGTACAATGCCTTACGAAGCAACATTTCAGTTTAGGATTATTTAGTTTTTTAAAAGTTTTTTTTTAAGATAAAGAGATTATCCTATGGATTTTGAATACATGACAAAATAATTATTGCTGACAGCCGCAGGCCCGGATACAATGAGCATGAATTGAGCGTCCATTCAAATTAATTCTTTTTTTGAAGTATTTCCACATAATGTTGTCACCTGTTTTTCCGTTACTCGCGCTAGGCTAGAGAATATTTCAATCCCATCCGAAGAGATCGATACGGCCCCACCCCATGGATATACGAGTTGCTCGGTCCTCTCTGTGTTCTCTATTCGCAAGCATCTCTCAATATTTGCGAAACGGGCACCCCGATGCATCAGAAGTGAGTCTCCATTCTGATTTTAATGATTATAATTTACAAATTAGCTATGTCAAGAATCGAAAAATAATGTGATAATAATATTTGTTCAGAAATATGCTGTAATGATGATCATTTACGAATACTACGAAGCCCAGCCTAATGAGCCTCTTTTGTGCACGGATATGATGCTTCCCAAAGAGATAGAGGTAACACAATGGAATACTGGTGGCGTATAGTGAATATTGTAGACCATTCGGGACAGTTTTGGTGATGTCGTGGACTCGCTGTCATCAGAGACAGATTTGATCGGATTCCCAGAGAAAAGGTGAGCACATCTCAATATAATATTTGAATAATTTTTATTTAAGAGACCTTCTCTGTAAAAATTCACCATTTCGACCCTTCCCCGGACATTCCCCTAGGAGTACGATTCAGACCTCCATTCTTTTATCATGGAAGGGTATCTGACCCTTGTTGACAAAACTACAGTAATCGAGGTCCCACAGCGAAAACGCGGCCCGGCGCAAGCGCGCGAAATTCAAAAACTCAATTTTCCTAACTTCTCAACCGAACAAGCTAGGTCCAAAATTTTTTTTGCAATGTGCTAGGGTGCTCATATGTTGAAACTTTCAACAGAGAAGTTCGCTCAACTTCGATTCTGAAGTGCATTTTCAGAGTGTAAAACTCGATTTTTCACCGATTTCACTGGCTTAACGGAAGGGGGGAAAGGTGCCATATAGTACAAAGTATGACTACACTCATCCTCAACTACTTCTAGCACATTTGAGCTTAAACGGTTTTACCACTTCCAGAAATTTTTGATCCCGAACCTCGGCAACTGCCTTTTTTCAGAAACCGAAGGTTCGGCATCCACCTGATTCTTGCTTCAACTGATAGCACTCCTACATGCAAGCACTAATACCAACATATTTTTAATATTGAAGCCTTTTGGAATTTTAAAAAAATCGACATCGGTGGCGACGACCATGACCCGGGGTTCATGGTGTCGAGGTGGCGTCGCATGCATGACCCCGGGTCATGGTCCAAAATCGATTTTTCGTGAAAGCGAAATATAATATACCATTGAGGTATTCGGTATTAGAGTAGCATGTGGAGCACAGTAGCATACAATTTGGTTGATTTTTACACTCTGCGAAAAATCGATTTTGGACCATGACCCGGGGGTCATGCATGCGACGCCACCTCGACACCATGAACCCCGGGTCATGGTCGTCGCCACCGATGTAGATTTTTTAAAAATTCCAAAAGGCTTCAATATCAGAAATATGTTGGTATTAGTGATTGCATGTACCGTTAACTGGGAATAAAACGTTCCACCGATGAAATTTTTTGAAATTTTGTCAAAAAAACCCACAAAGGCTCCCATTTGGTTCAAAGTTGATGAAATTTAGAAATTTTTGGAATTTGGGCATTTCAAGTGATTGTCTTTATGACACAAATAAAAAGAAATTTTTCATTACTCAAGAAAATGCAGTATCAAAAACGTGGTGTGTGGTGTGATTTAGAGCCGGGAAGTGCGTGCGTCGTGTACCGGTGCACTTCCCAATTTGCCTCTTTTCGTCGAAACAGTGTTCAACCGATGAATTCCGTTAGCATTTCATATTTCAACCGATCTGGTCGAAAGAGGGCAAATTGGGAAGTGCACCGGTACACGACGCACGCACTTCCCGGCTCTAAATCACACCACACACCACGTTTTTGATACTGCATTTTCTTAAGTAATGAAAAATTTCTTTTTACGTGTGTCATAAAGACAATCACTTGAAACGCCCAAATTCCAAAAATTTCTAAATTTCATCAACTTAGAACCAAATGGGAGCCTTTGTGGGTTTTTTTGACAAAATTTCAAAAAATTTCATCGGTGGAACGTTTTATTCCCAGTTAACGGTAGGAGTGCTATCAGTTGAAGCAAGAATCAGGTGGATGCCGAACCTTCGGTTTCTGAAAAAAGGCAGTTGCCGAGGTTCGGGATCAAAAATTTCTGGAAGTGGTAAAACCGTTAAAGCTCAAATGTGCTAGAAGTAGTTGAGGA
The DNA here is from genome assembly GCA_900490705.1 of Pristionchus arcanus. NCBI lineage: Eukaryota > Metazoa > Nematoda > Chromadorea > Rhabditida > Neodiplogasteridae > Pristionchus > Pristionchus arcanus. The sequence continues at coordinate 145,428 of LS487830.1, forward strand.
TGAGTGTAGTCACACTTTGTACTATATGGCACCTTTCCCCCCTTCCGTTAAGCCAGTGAAATCGGTGAAAAATCGAGTTTTACACTCTGAAAATGCACTTCAGAATCGAAGTTGAGCGAACTTCTCTGTTGAAAGTTTCATCATATGAGCACCCTAGCACATTGCAAAAAAAATTTTGGACCTAGCTTGTTCGGTTGAGAAGTTAGGAAAATTGAGTTTTTGAATTTCGCGCGCTTGCGCCGGGCCGCGTTTTCGCTGTGGGACCTCAATTACTGTAGTTTTATCAACAAGGGTCAGATACCCTTCCATGATAAAAGAATGGAGGTCTGAATTGTTCTGCTAGGGGAATGTCCGCCCCATGGTGAATTCTTATAGAGAAGGTCTCTTAAAATTGATAAATAAAGAATAGTTGAATAATACGTAAAGGAATAATTGAAATTGAAAAATCTTCAGAAAAATACTTCTGGGCTACACCCTGTTCCGCACTGAGATTTATCCAGTTGCGTATCGAATAACGGGCAGAAATTGTCCCGCTTGTAGCCAAGTAATAATTTTTTTTTAAAATTATTTTATTATAACAATAATGACAATTTCAGTGCAAGGAGCAGCGTAATCGATTTCTCCACAGCGAAATGCGACTGAGATTCTGGGCATTTGGACTGATAGCCGATGGAAACTACAGAGTATTATTATATTTTTTCCACGGCTATTTCATAAAAAAATTAAGAATCCTTTCCTCGCCCTTCGTTGCCACCGTTCGCTTCCTTTTTGTCTCCTTAATGACGCAATGAAACCAATTTCTCGACACTTTGTAAGTTTATTACAAGTGATGTAGTCAAGTGCTAAACAATTTCTTCAGAACATTTCCGCTGCATATCACCTAATTACTACAAGCAACGATTATATCATCTTGAGATGTATTTTCATGCTTGGCCTTTTTATTGAGACGTTCCTTTGCGTGACAACAGTTTTTGGTTTATTTTTCGCTGCAGAAATTGTACACGTAAGTTGTTTTATTCGTGTTTCATCACTAAAAAATTATGATTTTTAGAGACGTCCAGTCGTGAATTTACCACGCGATCACACTTCTGATTGGTACTGGAATAAATACCCGTTAGTTAATCATGACTACATACGGGCTTGCGATATCGTTTTGCCGACAGCACGGGCAATAGCAGCTGAATACGAATTGAATGACTGATATCTGTTTTATCCTTTCCGTTTTCTTAGGGATCGGATAGCCGAATAAACGTGTATGATCAATAAAGCATTCACCTTTCAACTCAGAATCTTTATTAATCCATCAAATTCATTACATGGCGAAACAGTATCGAATTATATTACAACAAAAAAAAGCGAACAACGTTCGATAAATCCCAAAAATCAGCGAAAAAAGTGAGGAAACCGGCTACTAAGTCGCTCTCTAGGGGCCTAACCATAATGGATTGATACAATGGATAAGTGGGTTCTTAGAAGATGAGGCAGCTAGGGGGGGGGGGGCAATCGATAATCAAGAGAAATAAAGTAGGAAAGGGGCGGGGCGTAACATATGGTAAAACACATAATCAATCGATATCTATTAGATTTAGCAGAGAATCTGTCAAATTGTGACCCAACAACAAATCCAAATCTGTTATACATCTTTCAGGATATCGCAATACTATTTATGAATAACAAAAGGAGAAAATGCGGGGGCTCTTTCGTATCTTATTATCTTATTGAAATTACTGTACTTCTAATTATCGATCTGCTCAAGAAAAATAAATGTAGATGAATACCGGGGGGCCTACGTATAATCTGAAAGAGACGACACTATCACATGAGCCTATATCGAGAGGGCGGAAATCGGTACGAAATGCTCATAGTGGTTACGGTAATCTATCAGGTGGGATGAGGGTTACAGTAATCAATAGCGGGGCGGGGTTACCGTATCCTACCGTACTCCTTACGCCTTCTTCTCTTCAATGATTCCCGCCGCGATCGTCTGTCCGCCGGCCCTGAGAGTGATGCGGCCGAGCGCGCGACAGGCAGTGAACGCCTCGATGGCCACCTGAAAGATATTTATTTATTTAAATAATTAATTAAATTAATAAAATAAGGTAATACAAATCTTCTTTGTCGTGCACTATTGTTGATTCCAAATCATTTCAAAAATTCATTGAATGAACGATAGCCAATTGGCCTATAGTGCCTAGGTGAAACCGCAATCGCACCGGTATCGCGCTGTGAATGCCCAATGCACCGACAAATAACTAGGATGGTTATAATGATGATGAGAAAAAGCATAGATTATCACGAGCACACTACTCTGGACATGATTCATAGCTGAAACCGAAATCAGCCTCTTTTTATTCTCCATTGACAGTGAAGAAAACCGTTTCAAAATAAATATTCTTTGCGCATTTTATCGACGAATCAACATGTGAGCCCTGTTCCAGATAACACCCAAAGTTGAAACAGCGAGCATCCATGCCCCATTGTATGAAATTCATATACCTATTTTTTTTAAAAATAATAGTATAAAGAAACTAGCCTCTCGCTCCGTCTCGATCTCCACGCGTCCGCTCTGCTGGCGGGTGAGGCATCTGCGAAATAATTAATTAATACTTATTTATGTAATGTATGCAGGCCGGGTTAGAATTGTCCCGCATACATTGATTGTGGTGTGTGTATAAATACGCGTGGAAGTAAGGAATAATAATAGTTATTTCCCTTTATTCATAGCTATTTGTGTCCGAGAGACAGGATTGTATTGTCCTAGACCACAATCCTATCATGATGATGCATCGCTGGTGCACCGAACATGCGGGAGCATTCCCCCTAGAGCCCCCAAGTCAGTGAAATTCTTAATTGTCAAAGGTAACGATTATTCGATCTATTACGGTGCACCACAGTTTCATATTTAAATGTTCTTCGTGAAACGCAAATACGTCAGGGTTGGCTCACTTCGGATAGCTAATGATCCCTACAATTCCATAAAAACGATATTTACATCAGTAATGAGTATAATTTCCATACCTCGGTTCTTGATCAGTTCTCCGTTATTCTTTGTCACCACGGCCGTCAGCTTCACTATTCAAACCCACAACTATCCCTATTCCTACCTTCCCATCTAATACTAATTCAAAGATTTATAAAGTTACAAAGCTTCTTCAAGCATCAAAATCTGACCTCGGATTATTCTTGATCACCTCCCCGTTGGCCTTGTTCACCACGGCCGTCAACTTCACTATCGTGCACGGCTCGCACAGGGAGTGGGCGAACAGCTCCGCCTTCGTGCCTGCAATGTTTTTGTTTTTGCATGTAATCACTGCTGGACTACATCCCCGCTTGATCATCTGAGTGCGGGGCTCCCAAGAAGAAATGTTCGGAAATTTGCGGAGTCCCCTCGTTGTCCGAAAAGTTTTTCGCGGTGCCCCTAACAGAATTTTTTTTTGAAAATTGCGGAGTCCCCGGCTAACTAGCGGGACTTAGTCCATCAGTGCATGTAATAGAACGCATATTATCCAAAGGACAAATTGAGCACATTTAAGTCTATCCTATTAGCGAGAGTCGTGCACTGTCTTTAATCGCATTCAATTATGCACGGCTAGTAGCTCTAGCTCATAGCTCCGCCTTCGTGCCTGCAACCACATCGTTAATTAGCTAATTAAGTAATCAATCTAAATTTCCCATATTTCAAATTATAATTATCAAGTATTATTTGGAACAAGACTTATTGGCATTAGAAAGTCATACTCATGCAGCTCTTTGGAGAAAGCGTGAAACACGCAGTCACCAAACAAAATTTGACGAAATCGCCTCAAAGATGTGCCTGCGAAACCAATTTGGTATGTAAACAGTATTTCCAGAAAATATTGAAAATGCACACAACTGCGCACTTTGGAGCAACAGTGAAACACCAAAGCAAGTGCCAGGAAAGTAATTTGAAATCGGGATGCACCGCGAAACGAGCCAGTATTGTAAACGCACACCACTGCAAACCCTATGTAGCAACAGCGAAACACACCATCACCTATAGTTCCTGACCGTCAAATCCACAAGTCAGCCACAATTTGGGAGGTTTTCCGGATTTTCCCACCCGTAAATTAGTAAAATAGCAATCTCACCACTATTTAGCTCATGGTCAGCACTCAGATACCGGGATCATAACCGGGATTCCGGATCCGTAAAATAGTAAAATAGCAATCGCTCACCCCTCATCAGCGGCACGAGCACGTCGAAGACGACGATGCGCGCGACGAAGCGACGTCCGGGAATCAGCGTGTCCTGAGAGATCAAAGATCAATGATCAGTATCTACGAGACAAAAAGAATTGGATTGCACAGACATGTGCTCGTTCAATAGTAGTGAAAATTGACTGTGATCCCTACATAGCATCAGACAATCAATTACGAAAGGCGGTATGTTAAAAAAAAACTGAAAGAGATATGTGCTGTATTTATTTTGTGAATTGGGTGAAACCAATATCGGAATTGTTCCGATCTTCAAACTATAGTACTGCTACTGCGACTGAAATGTAGCAAGCGCGTGAAATTTTTTCGCATTTCACCCCTTACCATCTAGGCAATTTGCGAAATGCACCACTCACCACCGTTTAGGCAATTAGAGAAAATCACACTAGCTCACCTTTCCTCCCCTCACCACGACGTGCCCGACATGGATCGTGTCCGGCTCGAACGCGCCCGTCAGCGTCATCAGCGCCTGTAATTATAATAATTAATAAAATATAGAGTTAAATTGATTATTAGTAAACCCTTCGACATGCAATCGAGGGCAGCGCGAAATCCCTTCTTTTGGATTATGTGTGCAACTCGAAACAGCATGGCAACAATTCAATGGAAGAGAGAGCGATATACCATAATAACGTTATTATCTACTTCCCGGGTCATCCGAATCAATTTATCGTATCCTACCGTATCCCCATCTCCTACCGTAATCACACCATCTACCGTACCTGCTCTCCGGTGCCGCACACGCCGTCCGACGCGCCCTCCCGCCCACTGTCGTTGGCGACGGCTGCAAGTGGACATGGTGGGTTGACGTTTCAAGAGGTGCGTTTAGTCAGCACGAAACCATTTCGAAAAATTGCACTTTCTCAGGGCGTTTAAAACAAAAAAAATTGAGGTTTCGGTGAGTGCAGTTAGTCTGGTAGCTATGATGTCGATTAATTGAATGTCTTTTTCAAGATGTAAAAAACACAACTATTGAATGTTGTGTTTCAAGCTGTACCCAAAAGCAATGTGATTTATAAATTTGCTAATTGGTTTGGGAGTAACAAGCATTACAAAAAAGTATTTAGAGCACCCGGTGGCACTTCTAATTCGTACTATTCACTCCCCACCGACTCTACGACACACTGCTGGGCTTTATCCCCGCTAGATCTTCTGAATGCGGGGTCCCCATGAAGAAACTTTCGAAAATCTGCGGAGCCCCCTCGTTGTCCGAAATGGTTTTCGCGGAGCCCCCTAACAGAAAATTTTCGGAAATTGCGGAGCCCCCGGACAACTAGCGGGACTTAGCTCATCAGTGCTAATACAGTACTCAATATGAAATACTCACCCTTCACCACGGCGGCGTCCGCGTTCGGCATTATGAATACCTTCTCACCCGCCTGAATCGATCGATGAATCAATAACACGTACCGTAACCAGGGCTCATTTTCACCGAAATCAGACCGTATACGGCTACCGTATCCCACTCACCTCATACACTCTCGTAACCTTCTAACCTAATAATCAGTTCCAAATGCCATGCTTCTACCGTAATCTACCGTACTCCCCCTCTAGCTCTCACCTCAATCTCGCCCATAGCCATCCCCTTTATCGTAGGCCACCATTCACTGCTCTGTTAACTACCGTGACCTACCGTACACATTCTGCCGTATCCTCTTAACGCTTCCCATCTACCGTACCCCCCTCAGTCCCTCACCTCGATCTCGCCCGACTCCACCTTCGCCGTGACGACCAGCTGCTGCGGGGTGGCCTGCGAGAGAACGATTAGTATTATAATTTAAATTGGAATTTCCAAAATATTGATGGTTACGGATAGCTTTGCTGTGCTACTGCAGTGGAAGTATTTTCTGTTCAATTACGATTACACATCGTAAGTAGCTGCCATTCCCAATCGCATGACTAACCGGCGCAGCACGGAGTTGCCAGGATACAGAACGGCGTGATATACTTTTTTAAAAAAATGCTTTCACCGGTACAACAACTACTCCAAAACGCGCTTTATATATCACCAGTGCGAAACTCAAACCTCCAGGCGCGGGAGCACAGCTTCTTCCACCGAGTAACACTTTATTTTGTGTACAGTCACGAAGTTTCTCTGTGAGATCAGTGTACTGCATTCTACTTCTATTATGAGTAACTCGCGCAGCGCCAAACGTGCGGGATAGCTCATTGTCAGTATTTCTCCACATTAAACAATTAAATATTTAATTAATTAATTAATTAAACCTTGAGGACGTCGTTGATGATGCAGCGCAGCGGGCCGTCCGTCTGTCGCGACGGCGCCGTGAACTCGTCTGAAGGGCAATCGATAATCGATTAAGCTACCGTAACCTCGATCAAAAATCTACTATCATCACTACCAATCATAGTAGCCCCGAACCTCAATATTCTAAATAGAGGCATTCTCTACTGAACCCTTGCGAATATCTACTACCGTACCCCTACTGGCTACTGCCTACTGTTATCAATAATCAATAATCAATAAACTACCGTACCAATGTGCTCGACGAGCGACTTGCCGTCGTACCACGCGGCGAGTGGGTGGCTCTGTAAAAATAATATTATCTTTCATGATAATAATCAAGCCTCAAAAATTTCCGCAACAAGGCACACTGACCTCTCACTACAATGATAAGTACTTGGCGAATAGCAGTTTTCCTATCTGCGACTCTGCGTCAGCCTCATAGAAAAAACAGCTCTATCTCGATTGAAACACGCACTAAACACATTGTACCATACCCCCTTCTACTTATCGATTCCCACTTACTGTACCCCCAGGATACCGTACCTTATCCACTCTCTTCACCAGATTTTCTCCCGCCAGTCCACTGACGGGCACGAATCGGACAGCGGAGAAGCCGGCCTGCTTGGCGAGGAAGGCGCGCAGGGCCGATTCCACCTGTAATCATCATACATGAAAAAGTTAGGCAACAAAGTTCTTCAAATACCGGATACGTTTATGAAAAAGACCGTGAAAACCGACTAATTCTGTGAAAGCCGGATATGTTTGCAAATCGTAGATTACATACCTTGTTAACGGTAACCTCGAAAGCGGGGTATGTTTTCAAATTCCAGGTTGTTTTCGACTAGCTTTTTCATGTATGCACGCCCTAAATTTCCTCTTTCTCACTTTCAGCACCCCGTCAGTTCGCTGTTTCACAATCACTATCTATCTCACCTCCGAGTACCGCTGCTTGCTCCAGTCCACCGTGTCCATCTTGTTCACGGCGACGACCAGCTGCGAGACGCCTGACGAATTATTAGTTTTTAATTAATAATTAATTATTTTTTAAAAAAATTACCAAGAAAGCATCATCCAGTCAGTTCCACTAGGGTTACACCTCGTAGGAGAAACGCAAAACAGACTGCGGCGGTAAACGACTAGTATTTTGAATTATTCGCCAATTCCCGGGATCGAAATGGCTGTTACGGGAATTTGCCGAACATATATCAGTGATGAAACGTGAGAGGAGCGGATGAATTCTTATATACGTTTTAGCTCGAGACTGGCAAGAGAATACTAACTAAAAAGCAGTTGTTAACTTATAATCACCCTCGAAACACTGCCTCGCCTGCTCAACAACTACGCCTGGTCTTCGCGTTTTTTTAGACATTACAGCCGAAAAAAAATGTAAATCCATGCGTCATACAAAATGCAACGGTCAGCCAATAAGATGCCGCCTTACTATAAAGGCAATGTATTAGGCCAACAAATAGGAAGATTAGCTCATGATTGCATTTGATATATAAATAAACCACTCACCCAGTGCCCTCAGCAGCATCGCGTGCTCCCTTGTCTGCCCGCCGTTCTCGAAGCCCGTCTCGAACTCGCCTGATTAATATTTAATTAATTAATTATAATTTAAATAATTGGCAAGCAGTTCCTCGGTTATTTTTGAAATAGTTTAAAATTTATTATATTTAAATATAAAAACAATATAAATACCTCTCGTCGCGTTCGCCACCAGAAGCGCGGCGTCTGCCTGCGAGGCGCCTGGAATTAATGCATTAATTCAATCAAGTGGATAATAAAAACATTTCATATGCTGTGTAGTTCTCAACATTTACTAGTATAGCGCAGAATTCGTTTGAATATACATAGTGAGCATCAAGCGATATCACACAGAAGGTTCGTGTTTCATCCATCCCATATCCCAAAGTGAAGTAGGTCCGAAGAAGAGATTAGGCCCTTCCGGATGGAATTGGCCTCATCACCACTGCCCTAGCAGTGATCCCCCGCAGGACGCAAATGCCTTGATTAAAGGGATGACCTTTACCTTTACCTTTTTACCATATCCCAATTGGCTGTTTGCTTTCCGGCTTTCAAAAATCTCACCGATCACATCGCACTTTCCCGCTTCACCCACTCCCCATAGCCATCAATGGGCGCTCGGAAATGATATGTCCCTTTCAAGCTCCATTCAAAATAAATACATCGAACCAATATTAACAGTTTTTCGATGAATTACTTCCATAACAACTAATAATACATAAATAAATAAATAAAAATAAATAAATATTAAATTAATGTAACCAACCCGTGATCATATTCGGAATGAAATCCTTGTGGCCGGGCGCGTCCAGCAGCACCACCCTGGAAAACAATCAGACAATCAATTTTATCACATCAGACAATAGTGCTCATGGTCTGATATTCTTAATACATTGGTGGGCAGCTGCACTGAAAGGCAGTGGTTTGTTTTTTTAGTAATGATTCAGAAAGAGATTAAAGTGAGGAGACTGCGGTTTCACCAACCCTACAAGCTCTCATTGATTGACCTCGACATAATGCAACGGCAACAAACAAGACGCAAAATTTTTAAATCCCACCAACCCAACCCATATTTCGAGAGATTCGATCCTACTGTGCCCTCCCTACTTATGCTGCGCCTACAGTATCCCTACCGTACTCCTCCCATACCTGTATCGATCCGTCTCGAAAGTCGTGCGGGCAATGTCCATCGTCACTCCGCGGGATCTGAACAAACAAAAATTAATATAAACTAAAAACAGGAAGCAAATCTAAATTAAACCAGGTGAATTCGAGTCATCTTGGCTACTCATGAATCCAAGGGCATGCATAATTCAATGTTTCCAACGGAAGGTATTTAACCCCCCCCCCCCCTAATTGACCCTTCCAGGATTCCAGGGAACTACATAAATAAATACCCACCTCTCCTCCTCCGTCTCATCCAGCACCCAGGCGAACGCGAAGCTGGCCTGAATCAATCAATAAATGAGGAAAAATCGATAAATTGATAGCTACAGTAATCTTTCCAATTTTACCTACTGTAGCCCGTCTCATTTTTAGTAGATATGATCTTCGACTCAATAATCACCACCTACCGCAGGCTCACTGCATACCGTACCTTGCTCCTCTCAATCTACCGTACTACCCCCCTTCTTTCTACCGTACCTTGCACAGGGATGAGCACAAGGTCGGATATCGGACCCTATCCCCAATTTTTGACCGCCTGCCCTACTCCTCTAACTCCCGATTTCGGTAACAAAACCCTCGATTTTCGACAGATTTCTGTTCGAACCCCCGATTTTGTGCAACTGTACGAGGATGGTGCTCATCACTGACCTTGCCACTTCTCGCCGACTCCTGCTTGTACTTGTGCATCGTGCGTTGGTCGACGCAGCCGAGCTGCAATGAACAAACAATAAATATTTTAAATTGCAAAAAATAATTAAGAATTGGGCATGGAGAAGTTACGCTTCACATTGTCTTCAAATTTACGTGTGAATGCGAAGCACAATATGAGCGCCTCTGATTCAACCAAAAATCAAAATTATTCATGATTCCAGCTAGGCATCCCCCCTATCCCTTAACCCTGTTTCCTACAGACGTTACTCAATGCCATGTCGACTGGATTCAGTCCAAACCACTCCCGGCCATTCGCGAACATCTAGGTAGACTCGGGTTACTCCTACTCTACAACTACGTCGCATCATCGCCTGGAACAGTTTAGCTTCGAGATCCGATACAAAAGAACCCCATTAAAGGCTAACGACCTTTGATAGTCATGGCTGCATGGCTTATCAACTAGTCAACTGCTGGCTATCTCAAAGGAAATGGTCAATGCTGTTCTTATCTTAGTTTTTCCCCGCATTTAACCGGTTTCGTCTTAGAAATAGGTTTCAAATTTTCATTATATCTTACACTGTCAGTGACACAGAAAATGTCCCCGTTTTGCCCCTTTCATCTCCTCATAAGCTCGATTTAATGTTAGCTTTCAAACATCTATTATACCTCCTGACACAGTAGATTGCCCATCAACACACACTTGCCCTCATAACTAACCTAAATTGTCATTACGTGCCTAGGTAGATTCAAGCTTCTCCCGTTGCTCACCTGACACAGCAGATGGCCCATCAGCGTGCTCTTGCCCGCGTCGACGTGGCCGACGACGACGAGGTTGAGCGAGTCCCGCTCGCCAGCCGCCTGAATTAATAGAATTAAAAATTATAAACAAAAATAATCAGCAACAAATTCATTACAAACGATTTCACTCATTTTAGCACCATTACAAGACCCCCGTTGATTTTGCGCCGCGTGGTTAGTATAATCATGTGATTAACTTCGTCCGATAATAATATAATCGATTCAATCAATATCTGGACGAATTCGCGTTTCACCACTACTACAAAGGCAATGCGGCGCTATTGTTCGTCAATGAGACAGCAGTCCCCAATTATCCCTGATTAATCAATTAATCATTTTTCTAAATCACTAATCACCACCAACCTTCTCGTTCCTTCTCGTTCGCTTGGGCGTCGAGGGCGCGGATGTGATCGCCGCCAGCTGCTGCAGTCTGCAAATAATAATATCAACAAAACAACAACAACAACAATAATAATAATAGTGTAATGGAAGAGCCCTCCCATTGTAAATAAGAAGAATATGTAATGCGTATTTCATCATTGTTTTTATTATTTAATTATTATATAATTAAATAATATAATTAATTCATCGTTAGAAAATATGTTGACTCAACTCTAGGATTACGGTATCATTTGAATTCCCGCATCTAGGCTCTCACCACGCTTTCGTCAATTGTTTACTTACAGTATACTTTCCCGTTTTTCGTGACTTTTCATTTTTGTTCTAGTTTTAGTGAGTCGTCTCCGTTTTCGCTCTCCGTTGCTGTTGGTTTTGTCGTCGGGAAGATACTTTCACCACGATAAATCACTGATCTCGCAACTTCGCCTGCCCTGGCACCACACCGCACCACACCGCGATCCCAATATATGGGGGCTGAGCTGCTGTAGGAGAACCGACGACTCCGTGAGTTTAAGGCACGCCAGGAGCCTAAGCTAAGATCTGATTGGTCGTGCCAATCAGTGAGCTTGAACCTGAGACACCTTGAGTGTTAGTAACCCGTGAGGTTCTCGTTGTTTTCGAGAATTGATCAGGCGAAAACGCTTCGTTTGGTGTTCCCACTCATTGAGTGCTTGAGCAGTCGATAATTCTCGTTGTATTCGAGGAGGATAGATTGTAAGAGTTCTCTGTGTGTGGAACTAGTGGGAAAGTGCTGTCCGATTTGTATTTTCGGTTCACACTTATCGGCGGTGCGTGTGTTTTGCAAGGGTTTGTAAGGAGTTGTTGAGTGGCTTCCGTTGTGAAGGGAAGATACTAAATCGGTATACTATCCAATTAATTACAATGGAGAAGTCTATGAGTGACCAAATGGTGAATGAGTTTTTGAATCGGGTTGAGTTGCCTTCTATGGAAGAAGTTGAAGTGAAGTTGAGTGAATATAGTCAGATGACGAAATTGTTCAAAGATATGAGGGACGAATTGAATGAGATGGAGGGAGTTGATAATATTCCCGATCTGCTAGAAAAGGTATATAAGGAGAGAGATCATGCATTTATTGAACGATTGGAATGGCAGAAAATGAAAGAAGAGCTAGATGAGTTGAAGGGAGCTATGAAACTGAAAGAAGGGGAGCGGTTGATTGATAAATGGAAATCAGTAAATGATAAATGTCAGGCTCTCACTGCTCAGATAGAGGATATGAGAAGAAAGGAATCAGTTTTCGCAGTGAACAAGGTCGTCCGAGACCTTGGGCAGGTCTGCCCAACGTGGGCAGGGCCGCCCACAATACCAGCTGAAGGCTCGGAAGGAATGATAGCTGAAGGAACATCCGGTGAGCAAGTTGGTGATTATCACACTCGTGTATACGGTACAAGTGACAGAGTTGATCAGAGTGCCTGTTATGCCAACTATCAGAACCAGTATAACGTGGGATCAGGGGTTCCTTACGGGATAACTGGGATAGGTGGTGGTAATGGATTTGGATTGAGAAGTAGCAACGAGGGCAGGGCTTCCTCGACTGGATGGGCAGGTCTGCCTAATGTGGGCAGGGCCGCCCAGGCCACGGGAGCCAATGCCGTACCAATAAATGACGTGGGCAGGGCTGCCGCAAATGAAAGGGCAGGTCCGCTCAACGAGGGAATGTGCGAATCAACTGGATGGGCAGGTCTGCCTAATGTGGGCAGGGCCGCCCAGAACACAGGAAGCAATGCATTCCCACTCAATAACGTGGTGATAGGCAAATCGTTTGGATGGTTAGCGAACTCGCTTCCTGAAATGGGAAAATATTCTGGAAAGAAAGAGGATTGGGATGATTTCGAAACAGGTTTCATGATACGATATGGAAAAATGGATCCTGCTGTAGCTATGTCTTTACTCAAGGAATATCTGCATGGAGAAGCGAAAGATGCTCTCAGATGCTTGCCTATTGAGGAGAAGGCTAAAGGGATGGAAAATGTATTGTGTTGGCTGCGGTCAAGACTTTCGAATGAAACTCCATTCGAGGAGATTGAATTGGATAAGATGTTGCGACATCAAACGATTGATGGAAAGACAGTAGGAATGTTGTGTCAGGAATTGGAGGAGTGGACAGCTAAATTGAATGATGATAATAATAGTAAAGAAGCTGCAAGAAAGAGACAGCTTTTGATCTTGTACGAGGGCAATCACGTGGAACACTCACGGTTGCTATCATTGTTCATGGAGGGAGCATCTTACTCCAAGATGAAGGCTGCCCTAGTGGAATTGGAGTATCAGAGGAAGACCGAAATGAGGTCTCAAGGATACATTACTGATATCAGTATTGGTTTGGCGTGTTACTACTGCGGAGAACACGGCCACGGCCAAGAGTATCATTGCACTTCCAATGGGGAAGAAGAATATATGGGTGCCCAGAGGGGACTATGAAGTTGAGTTGAGATAATGTCAAAATACTCTGACCTAATATTCGTTGTAATGATTATTGTACCAGTGTTATTATGTATTGAAGCGGAGTAGAGATAATGTCAAGAGACTCTGGTCTATAATTTCGTGTTATTGAGGGATGAGGTGGAATTGCGATTCTAGCCTATGTCCTTGTTACTGGTCTATGATTTCGGATTATTGAGGGATGATGTAGAATTGCGATTCTATCCCTTGATGGTGCGATGTATCGAAGCGGAGTTGAGATATTTTCAATAGACTCTGGCCTAGGACTCCATGTTGAGTAATGCAGTGGAGATGTGTTTCCTCCCTGGCGTTATGTTGTTGAGTAATGCTGTGGAGATGTGTTTCCTCCCTGTCATTATGTGATCCTGTATCAGATTATTGAGGGATGAGGTAGAATTGCGATTCTAGCCTATGTCCTTGTTATTGGTGATGTATTGTGGCGGAGTTGACCTATGACGCCGTACTACCTACATTCGTCGACGAGGACGTCTCGCTGCAGAGGAGGGGGATGTAATGGAAGAGCCCTCCCATTGTAAATAAGAAGAATATGTAATGCGTATTTCATCATTGTTTTTATTATTTAATTATTATATAATTAAATAATATTTACTTTCGATCGTTTAGTTTAATTGTTGACCCGACTCTAGGATTACTGTAGCATTTGAATTCCCGCATCTAGGCTCTCACCACGCTTTCGTCAATTGTTTACTTACAGTATACTTTCCCGTTTTTCGTGACTTTTCATTTTTGTTCTAGTTTTAGTGAGTCGTCTCCGTTTTCGCTCTCCGTTGCTGTTGGTTTTGTCGTCGGGAAGATACTTTCACCACGATAAATCACTGATCTCGCAACTTCGCCTGCCCTGGCACCACACCGCACCACACCGCGATCCCAATATAATAGTAATGCAAAAAGGAACCATATCGGCAAAGAAAAAGGCTGCGAAATACGCATTTGACCAGGGGGTTCATGACGGCACTATGTCGGATGAACACTATTTCGCAATACGTTCTCTTGCATACCAGTTGTCTCTCGGGTCGTAAAGTTCTCATCCGACTTAGTGCCTTCATGCCTTAAATATTCGAAAATACTCACCTGTGGGACGACGAGGTGGCCGTCAGAGTGCCGCCTGCAGCTGCTGCAGCTGCAGGCGCCCTCGACGGACTCTTCGAGGTACTTCTGAAACTGATTTACCATGTAAATTCACTTCTAAAAAAGATTCTACTATCAGCTTTCAGTAAATTTTCAGTACATTGGAACCCTGGTTTCACACTAAGCTCAAGTGCACTTGCACTGCAGTGAGCACAATTCCATTCCACTTTGGCGAGCAAAAAATACTAATATTTAAATTATTTTAAAATAATTAAATTATTGCCTCACCTCTGCACCTTCTCACTGACGCGCAGCGAGGACACGTTGGGTAGCATCGGCTTCGGCTGTAATAGTTATAAGAATAATAATAACAATAACATTAAATTCTTAGTCACATTTAATATTTTTATGTCCGCTGGACTACCATCCTATTGCCTTGCTTAGTCGCATTACGATTTAGGATAACCGTGAAGCACCGTAACACCATGCTGCAATGATGCATTTTGCGGGATTCAAGAATAGTCTAGAGAATAAAGGACTCATGCTAAATTTATTCCCGCAACAAATGACGCTTCACTACCACATCCATTACATGTACGAATGTACGCCCACCGTGAAACCCCTCATCACCACTACACAAAACGACCATTGTCGTTATAATTATACTTTCAATCGAAGTTTAAAAACTAAAAATCCTACTTGCCTGCTCACCCGTCAAAAACCATCAATACCATGACACAAAGTAGTCCTTATCAATAAAAATGCACCCACCTCAATAATTAACAATACTAATATTTTTCTAGCTTTATCTTGGAAGTTTTCAATCGTTCCCTCCTTCTTTGCAGTGCTTCTTTTGTTAAGAACCTAGTCTGGGTCTCTTTTGTAATAAACAATAAAGATAATCCCCAACCTCCTTGGCTGCTCTGACGGGCGTGAATGGCTTGGCCGCCTTGGCAGCCAGCTCCTCGTTCGTTGCAGCGATCTTGTCTGGAATTTCTATTATTTTACACGTTATTCTGCTTTTCCATTTCACTGAGCACTCAAAAGACCTTTAGGGTTCCTGTTTCATTGGGGAAACACACGCTTCAGCATACCACGCTGATTGCTAGTTCCTTGGATAAATGGTTTAATATCCATATAATCAACAACTAGATCATTACCTTGCCAATTTCAAACACCTTTGAAAAACCACTCCGATTCACGCATCAGTGTGGGGGCCTACCCTTCAGTGCACTACAGTGATTGCTAATTTCTTGATTGCTAGTTCGCATGATCAATAACATTTCCTTGCCAATACAACCTCCTTTTTTTAGCCCTGTCGGATTCGAGTTTCACTTGGGTACCATAACCTCCTCCATATAACACGGATTGCTAGTTTATTGGATTCTTGTTCAACATGAAACCAATCAATAACCGTACCGGCGGGCAGGTTGGCCATGCTGGGCGGGGGGAGGCCGGGCGGAGGGAAGAAGGCGGCGGGAGGAGGCGGATGGGCAGAGGTGGAGGAGGGAGGAGCGGGCGCGTGAGATACGGTAGATGCTTGCACTGGAATTATCATTGATTGACTATATTCCTTGTCGGGCAGAGCCTGTGATGCATTGCTCACATCCCGTAATCGATGCTATTGAATAAACCATGAAACTCGATATTCAGGGGCTTAAATAGGCAACTGTAGTACCACCGAACTGGTACAAATTTTACATTAATGATTGATTGTTTTTAAATGCATCGTGATATGACATTGCTCACAACCCGTGATCCATCCCATTGGCAACTCTATGAAACCAGAAAGCTCCTTTCCCACGAAACGCGATATTCGCGGATCCCCCACTCCGAAATGGGAGCCGCTTCCTACGCAATACGAATTTCGGAAACGCGGAGGTTGTCCCTGATGAACACCAATGCCGAAAGTATTTCAATGATGTAGGCCAAAGATCAGAGATCAAAGACTAAAGATCAAAGATCAGAAATCTCACCGTCGTCCATCTGGAAGAGATCCTCGTCGTCGACTACGTCGTTCGGAAGGTCGTCCGGGTCGGCCTGAACAGAAAATTAGTGATTAAGTGATTTCGCACCCTCCTCATCTCCGTTTCAGTGCTAATCGATATACTATGGATTTACTGCTTCAGGGATCATTGTAGACCTTCCTTTGCATAGTTCACATTTCACAGCAAAATAAGAAATAATTAATTAATCGCACTTTTTCCGGAATGACGTTTCTGAGCGTGGAAATCAACAAACACTACACTATCTCTCCCGCAACTATAAGTTAAATTGTACTGAAACAGTAAAAAAAAACACTGTAACTGCCTCTTCCGAGATGAACTCATTGAGCGTCTAACAATAACACTATTTCCCCTTATAATATAAATACAATTTTACTAATTTATTAAAATCCTACCTCTTCGGGAATGAAGTCATTGAGGGTCGTCCCTCCCACCAGCTGATTGTGCGTGTTCAGCCGCGGCCGGCGGTACATGAACTCGGCTAAATTTAGTATTTGATTAATTAATTATTTAAGTTTGTATAATATTATAATACCCGAATGCACTAGCTCAGCATACCAAATTATTTCTAAAAGAGGCTCTGTGGTTACTATTTCTAATAACTATCTTTTTAGGGCTTAGACACGAGATTCCCATACTGTACTTCAAAGTGCAAGATGTCTGGAGGTGACAAGGACAATCAGTTCTGGGCCAATTTCCATGTCATTTCCGGCTGGAAGCCAACGGGAAAAGAGTATTTTCGTAGTCTGGACGTGGTAGCTCTAAGAATCCTCGCCCAGGTCACATTATGTTTGGCAACGAGGTTCCACTTTTTAGCCATAATCGCTCGCGAGACAAAGGGAAGTGAACAAGGAAGAAAAGGATAGAGGAAAGCCATTAAAAATGAGGCACTCTAAGCACGAGGAAGATGCATACAATCCCATTCGTATTTTTCCCATTTTTCACTCTAACATACCACTAGAGAACCTAAAGCAAATGATACCCTTAAATTTATAAATTTCAGAAACCCTCAAATTTATATATTCAAGCAACTCACAGCACGAGGGCGACGAGGGCATTTCGTCCTCATACGAGCGACCGTATTCATCGTCCTCGAAGTCATCCCGTTCTAGAATAAAAATACAAATAATATAATAATTGATAAATATATTATTTTATCTAATTAAATATATAAAATCAATGCTTTATAGGAGAAGTATTGATTGACACTTTGATTATTACCATCGAATTGATTGTTTTCAATGCCAATCTTGCGCAATCAGAGGCAACACCATCCAATAACTGATGAAATCGCTCAAGAAACACTCGTAAAATGACGCGTAAAAACAAAACGGCTAGTGGAAATCCGTGACTATCGATTACTCGCATAACAAGGCCTATTTGTATGCTCTAAATTAACGCACATACGCTTGAAAACAATTGAAAGGGGACATACCATCGTCGTAGTTCATATTTTGGAAGTTCCTGTGGCGTGACATCGTGAGCGATGGGAGGCTCGTCTAGCCGATAGTCTGGCACTGAAAAGAGGTGAATCGAATAGGCCCGCGAGTGCGGCACATCGTAAACAATTTGTGATGAACGGAAATAGCCCAAACAGAAGCCGGGATAAGAGGAAACGGGGCGGGTAACGGTGAAAACAGGCAGCCAGGCGATTTCGTGTTGCTGTCTCGCGAGGGTTGTGTGTTTGGGAAAACACACCAAGCCTTTGGTGCACGCGCGTACCACACCACGAACAGATTTTGTAGATTTTTAAAGTATTTTTATTTAATCAGTATTTGTAGCATATTTATTATAAAATTTATTTGAGAAAACTTACCCCTTAACACACGTATCGCGAGAGAATGTAGCAAAAATAGCTCCAATGAGAACAATTTTTTTCAAACCTGTTCAAAATTAACCATACTATGGTGGATTAATACACTAGTGATAAGAAATTGATACATCCGGTCGATATGTCCCAGAGCCGGCTTTTAGGAAAATTCCGGTTCTGAAGCCGGCTCTGCTGTATCTAAGCCCAGAGTTGAGCTAGAAAGCTGCATTGGTCTCAAAATGATCGAAATGGACCAAATACATATTTTATGTCGAAAACGAGAAGGGAAAATAAAAATTGAAAAAGTTGTAGTGGAAAAACTTAGTCTCACATACCCTAAAAACGATATAATTAATTCTCCCGGTGTCTCACAGTTAACTTGCAGGGAATTTTATTGCGTAAAATGATAGAGCTAGTTCACCCACACCTAGGTAAAATATTCCCATATGCCCGATAGGGGGGGCTTCGACCCACTTTTTGGTCCTTGAAGGTGTCGGAGTGCAGTCTTGGAAAAAATCATGATTGCAACAATACTTTTAAAGGTCCCCAAACCATCCAAATTTCAAGGAAATTATTATAAAATGTTATTAGGATGTAGTTTGAGTAATGTAGTGCTATATGGATAGTCGTACATTTCAATTTTGAATTTTATCCTTTCTACAGGTAAAGAGTGAAAAAAGTGAAAAAAAGCTGGACAATCTGTCTGTGGTAACGCGCTTATTTTGTGATGATTCGTTTAAAAATGGTGTTGAAAGAATATTTCACTCTATTTTCAAGTTAATTTCACTCATTATCTGTATTAAAATTATAATACTGATCAGAAGTTTGGGTGAAAACAGGCCTGTTTTTATCTCTATTCTCTGAGAAGTAGTTCCTTAGATATCCCGTTTGCTTAACGACTGAAAATTGGCACAAAAATCGAAAAATGTTGAAAAAAATATTTTCAATTCAATTCCCTACTGTCGAACCACAGAAAAAAATATTAGAAATTCAATTTTAAAAAAATAAAGTTTCACTCTTCGATATTCCAAATATCTCCTTCGTTTGCTCAAAATTGAATTGAAAATATTTTTTTCAACATTTTTCGATTTTTTGTGCCAATTTTCAGTCGTTTAGCAAACGGGATATCTAAGAAACTACTTCTCAGAGAATAGAGATAAAAAAAAGGCCTGTTTTCACCCCAACTTCTGATCAGTATTATAATTTTAATACTGATAATGAGTGAAATTAACTTGCTAATAGAGTGAAATATTCTTTCAACACCATTTTTAAACGAATCATCACAAAATAAGCGCGTTACCACAGACAGGTTGTCCAGCAAAATTAATTTACCTGTAGAAAGGAAAAAATTCAAAATTGAAATGTACGACTATCTATATAGCACTACATTACTCAAACTACATCCTAATAACATTTTATAATAATTTCCTTGAAATTTGGATGGTTTGGGGACCTTTAAAAGTATTGTTGCAATCATGATTGTTTCCAAGACTGCACTCCGACACCTTCAAGGGCCAAAAAGTGGGTCGAAGCCCCCCCTATCGGGCATATGGGAATATTTTTCCTAGGTGTGGGTGAACTAGCTCTATCATTTTATGCAATAAAATTCCCTGCAAGTTAACTGTGAGACACCGGGAGAATTAATTATATCGTTTTTAATGTATGTGAGAATAAGTTTTTCCACTACAACTTTTTCAATTTTTATTTTCCCTTCTTGTTTTCGACATAAAATATGTATTTGGTCTATTTCGATCATTTTGAGACCAATTGCAGCTTTCTAGCTCAACTCTGGGCTCAGATACAGCAGAGCCGGCTTCAGAACCGGAATTTTCCTAAAAGCCGGCTCAGGGACATATCGACCGGATGTATCAATTTCTTATCACTAGTGTATTAATCCACCATAGTATGGTTAATTTTGAACAGGTTTGAAAAAAATTGTTCTCGGGTTGCTTCATTCTCTCGCGATACCTGTGTTAATGAATTTATTTCGACAAAACTATGAACTTCTTCTTCTCAGATGTCGAGAGATGGTTGTTTAGGGTGGGAAGGGAGCCCACTAGAAGCCCATATCTTCAGAAAACAGCTGTATCACCTCAAATTTTGATACAGCAATAGTCTCTGACATGAGGATGTGGAACGAATGGGGAATAGGGAAGGGATGGGAATGGAAGTAGGAGTGGTAATGGGGGATTAAAGGGTAGCTGAATCGAAACCATTATCTTCAGAAAACTTCTGTATCACATCAATTCGTGATAAACCAGGAGTTTCTGAGGCTAAGGGGTGTTTCGATGAGCAAGGATAGAGAAGCAGGGGGGAAGGGAGTTGGGAAGCACCCATGATCAAGATCGGAGGGCACTGGGGAGTGGGGGTAGGGGAAGAGAGGGAAGGAAAGGGGAGGGAAGGGGTACAGGGGGATGATCCTCAGGTGTAATGGGGATGGGGAAGGGAGACTGACGATAGGCGACTTGAAGAGAAGAAGGGAATGGGGGTCAGGGAGGATCCTCAGATCCGAAGTCGTACTGGGGATGGGGAAGGGAGACTGGCGATAGGCGACTTGAAGAGAAGAAGGGAATGGATCGGGGAATGGGGGTCAGGGAGGATCCTGAGATCCGGGAGGGCACTGGGGATGGGGAAGGGAGACTGGCGACAGGCGACTTGAAGAGAAGGGAATGGATAGGGGAATGGGCTCAGGGAGGATCCTCAGATCCGAAGTCGTACTGGGGAAAGGGAAGGGAGACTGGCGTATCGGCGGCTCGATGGGAAGAGAATGGGGATCAGGGAGGATCCTCAGATCCGAAGGCGTACTGGGGATGGGGAAGGGAAACTGGCGATAGGCGACTTGAAGAGAAGAAGGGAATGGATCGGGGAATGGGGGTCAGGGAGGATCCTCAGATCCGAAGGTGTACTGGGGAAGGGGAAGGGAGACTGGCGTATCGGCGGCTCGAGGGGAAGAGAATGGGGATCAGGGAGGATCCTCAGATCCGAGAGAGTACTGGGGACGAGGGAGGGAGACTGGCGTATCGGCGGCTCGAAGGGAAAGGAATGGGTGAGGGAATGGGGGTCAGGGAGGATCCTGAGATCCGAGAGGGTACTGGGGACGAGGGAAGGGAGGGGCTGTCGAGGGGCAGAGGGCAGACTGGCGACTGAAGAGGAGGCGACTAGACGAAGCTGGCGACTACGGAAACTGGAGGTGGGAAGAGACGACTGATGGCTCCCTCCCAAATCGCCCGTCCTTATATAGGCCTGGCTGATCTACTCGGACGCATCCGAGAATGCATCCCAGACATGTGTAGTTTGAACTCGGATGCGTCCGAGTAGATCAGCGGGGCGTATATAAGGACGGGCGATTTGGGAGGGAGCCATCAGTCGTCTCTTCCCATCTCCAGTCTCCGTAGTCTCCAGCCGCCTCTACCCTCCTCCGATGCTCTTCCTCTGGTGCTCTTCCTCTGGTGCTCTTCCTCTGGTGCTCTTCTTCTCTTCCGATGTCGCCTCCGATGCTCTCCTCCGCTACCCCTCCCCTCTTCCCTTCCCCTACCCCCTTCCTCTATCCTTGAGGATCACCCCTATCTCCCTCCCTGCTCCCAATCCCTTCAATTTGCTCGGGTCTACCAACAACTGAACTGGTGCTTGATGCTTTTTGATCAGGGATTGGTCGCCCTCCTCACTCGACTCTTCTCGTTACGACCCATGTCCTCCTTCCGGTACCGGTACGGATCACTTTTGGACGTGATTGCCGGTATTTTTGAGGCTGTGGGTCTCTCGAGCCTTCCCTTCCCAATACCCTCCCTCGTGCCTCCCGGTCAGTCCTGCCCTTATCCTTCGGGAGAATGGGTGGGGTGCTCTGTCCCCCGCGGACTGACCGCCTCTCTTTGAGAGGATCTGTGGTTGAGGCTGAGGAGTAGGTTAATTCTAGGATTGTTGTAGAATAGTGATAATAGTAGTAATAGTAGTATTAGTATTGTTAATAGTGAGAGTAAACAATAAACAATAGATAATAGATAATAATAATAATAATAGAAATAAAAATTGAGAATAATAGTAATAATAGAAATGAAACAGAGCATAATATGGAATATAATATGGAAGTCATGGAAAATCGCAATCCTTAATGTCTTTACTGACTCAGTATGAATACTCAGGGAAAAAATACATTCGAAGTGAATCATTGTTTAGATTGCACTCGCAAAGACTGCCCGAGTCCCTCGTTATTCTTGTATTGGAGAGACTATTGAATTTGAGAGGAAAGTATGTATCCACAGCATATGTTTAGATTACTGAGCTTGTATAAAGCACCGATGCTTCCATCGCTCTTCTCAATCGAAGTCATGAGGCTTTTCGTTCTACTATTCTTCCTATTCGGCACAATCAGTTCTCTGAATCCGGATGGTTCCCTGCCTGTTTACTTGAGAGGAATGAAGTGGAATGAAGTCGAGAAGCAGTTCAAGTTGGTTCATAATTAATAAATTTAATTAAAATATTTTTTGATCAGGAAAGACCTCCGTCTACAAGACGATTATGTTCCTCTCAACTATGCAATTGATCTTTCAGTGAATGTTAGAGGACATGCGGGAGCAAATAAATCAGATTTCAATGGTAAATTCGAACAAAAGGTACTGAAATCATTAATATTCAGGAACGGTAACAATCGATTTCAAAATGGTGAATCCCAGTGACAGTATCGAATTACATTCGAATGGATTGATAATTGAAAAGGTGATAATGTCAGTTTTTCTAACTTGAAGAGACGTATTTCAGGCGATCCTTATCAATAGTCTGATTATGGACAAGCCAGCTGAAGTTTTAAAAATTACTAGCAGCATAGAACGAGAAACGATTACTGTTCATGCAAATCGGACTATTAGTGCTGGGGAAATTTATATTTTGCAGGTAGCTCCTCTTTAGACATTTACACAGTTATAATTTAATTCAGATAACCTATCGCGGAATCGCTAAAATGGACGAATACGGTCTCTATGAGAGCTGGTGGGCTTATTTCGGAACGCATTTTTGAAAATAATTATTCTTAGGGACCCGAAACTTAACAAATCGCTCGACTCAAACGGGCCATTTATTCTTGCATCGAACAATTTTCCTACTGGAGCACGATTCTGGTTTCCTTGTTATGATGAGCCGTCTACACGGGTGAAATTCATCAAATATGATTCATTTAATAAACTGAAATTTAGGCAACTTTCCAACTGCAAGTGAATCATCCTAGCAGATTGAATGTTTACTCAAATACGAATGTGAAAAGAACAGAGAACATAAGCAATGGGTAGTAGTAAAGTATACGTAAGAAATTCACAAAAATCAACTGCCTTAGGCGAACCCTAACGGTCTTTCACAATACTGATTCGCTTTCGACCTATCAAATCGCTCTCTCAGTGAACCACCTAGCTTGTCAGTCAATTGACGTGAAAGGATATGGACAGGTTTTGTTCTATAAGGTGACAATTAAGAAATATTTTCAGGTTCAATTAATAAGTTCCGCGAATTCTCACGAATATTATTCAAAGAAGGAAAATGATCTTCCTCAACCATTTAATGTAAAAGTAAATATTGCGTCATTTCTCAAAAGGAGTCTCGAAATATTGGGAAACACAACTCTTTCAATACCGACGAATAAGCTGGGTAGCTTTTAAGAATAATTCTAAATAAATACTATTTCTTTTTTCAGATATCATTATTTTGGAAGGGACACATTTGCACAGCGTACATCCGGGCCTTGTCATTATTGGCCGATTCAATTTTTGGGATTTTCCAAATTATATTAACGCCGTTCATGAAAACAAGACCTTGACTCGTCTGGTATATTCAATTATGTTTTTTTAAAGAAAATAACAAGCACAATTGAGGTTACTGGGCCACAAATATTCTTAAGAAACACTGAGCAAATGTGGCTGCAAGAAGCCCTCTCAAACTATCTGATTAACAAAACAGATGTCGAGGTATTTAATAATGCGTATATCAGTGCGTTCGCCTAAGAATCGCACAAATACCGAGATTTTCGGTACAGCAAAAAATGATCGTTGGGTTTTTGATATTTTATGGTAGGTATAGATGCCCTACATCGATTTCTGTACATTTGATGTTTTTAATTTCCTTATTTGCTTAATTACATGATCCCAAAGTTTGACTACTTTTTTACTTTAACGGTTGTTTCTCAACGGAGAGTTGTCCGATTTTCACAAAAATTGGACTCTAGACTAATCTTGAGGTGCTGAATCCGTGTATGTTTTTTTGTTTATGCAAATTCGGACTTTTAATTTTTTTCTGAAATTTCAACTTTGAATTTCTCGAAAACGAGGCCGAACACCCCTCCAATTTTTTGATATGTTGTGTGTTATGGCAAGGGCTATCCAACGAGCTCTCGAAATGCTCATAAAAACCATGCACGCAGAAGCTACATGCGAAAAACCGAAGAGTTCTAATAGAGGGAAACCCCTCATTTCACCCCGCTTACTCAGCCTGCGCGGTCAGGAATGAATGGTTGGAGTGAGAATGATTGGATTAGAGCCTCGAATCTCTTCATTCTTCGCCTCGCCGGTCTCATTCTGACAGCGCAGGCTGAGTACGCGGGGTGAAATGAGGGGTTTCCCTCTATTAGAACTCTTCGGTTTTTCGCATGTAGCTTCTGCGTGCATGGTTTTTATGAGCATTTCGAGAGCTCGTTGGATAGCCCTTGCCATAACACACAACATATCAAAAAATTGGAGGGGTGTTCGGCCTCGTTTTCGAGAAATTCAAAGTTGAAATTTCAGAAAAAAATTAAAAGTCCGAATTTGCATAAACTAAAAACATACACGGATTCAGCACCTCAAGATTAGCCTAGAGTCCAATTTTTGTGAAAATCGGACAACTCTCCGTTGAGAAACAACCGTTAAAGTAAAAAAGTAGTCAAACTTTGGGATCATGTAATTAAGCAAATAAGGAAATTAAAAACATCAAATGTACAGAAATCGATGTAGGGCATCTATACCTACCATAAAATATCAAAAACCCCAACGATCATTTTTTGCTGTACCGAGGGAGGTGCGATTCTTAGGCGAACGCACTGATATTTAATAAGAATAACTATATTTTAAAAGAAAAATTTTAAAAGAAAAATTTTAGGTATTCCAATTAGACAGGGTTCCCGATCATCTTCTGTATGCCTCAATGCACGAAAGATCTCTTCAAGAGCAAATAACGCATACCAGTTCAACGAAACAATTTTTAATTTCGAAAAACTCAATTCGTTCGGAGAAAGTCAGTAATAAATTACGGAAAAAAAAGTAAAGAAATTTGAATTTAGGCGTTGCACGTGCTCAAGTTACTGGCTCGTCTCTGCCCGGAGTCACAATTAGATATTCTAGTAACAGAAATAGCAAATGAGCAAAAGCTGACGATATTTCATTTCAGAAATACATAAACGACCAAACCGGAGCTTTTATCGATGTGGAACTTTTTATAAGCGCCATCACAACGTCGTGTCGAGATTCTGTAATTGCGAGAGAGTTCCTCAAGGATTTTCTAAATCAGGTTCATTTCATAAACAAAACTTAAATCAACCAATCAAAACAGCCGGGAAAAGCGTTGCTAATCGTTAAACGATTTAATGGCTCAGTAACAATAACTCAAACGCGATATCATTCTACATACTTTGACGCCGGACTTAGAGATAATAAGTAAGCTCGCTGATCCAATACCAGTGCTAAAAACATTCAGAACCCGCTACACTATTCCAATCCCATATGAAATCGATGGAACTAAATACATCCAAGTTTTTCGAAAGGATGGTAATAATATTTGCATGAGCAACTTCATTAATTTGCTTCAGATACTTCTCTAACATTTTCTGTACCCGATTCCTCATATTTCTTGATTGCCCATACTTTTGATCATCTGTATTTTGTATACTATGAGACTCCACTCTTAGTACAGAAGCGAAATTATACAGAGCATGAACGGATCAAATTGGTAGTCATTTTCTGCTTTTGTTCGTGCATGAAAATTTCAGTACGCTGCTGTTCAAAAATCGATTATTGCCGCGTATAACATTGGGTATGCAACTTACAATCAGTTATTTGAGCAGCTCCAACATTTTGCGCGAAGTGGCCTGTTCAAATATGAGCGTAGTTGCCTAAGAATCGAGCAGGAGTTGGGACACCAAAATTTCGAAAAGTTGCGTATCGAGGTTCTCGAGGGTGCTGATGATCGTGGTCAACTTCATTTTGCACCAATTCATTCCGTGCAGCCGTGCTGCAACAGTGCTGCAAATCAAGATTTTTCCATATCTCAAATTTGTGGAGAGCAGTTTTTACGAAAATGGCAGAGGGTATGTAATCGATCATGGCGAATTCAATGGAATGCTTATCGTGATGATTAACTTTCGGTATCTCCAGTTAAAAATTTGTTTTCGAATACCAGGTATTAGTGGAACTAGCTTTTTGCATAGGAAGATGCGCCTCAACGAGAGGAACATTTTGATGTTAATAGATATGGGGTTTGAAATAGTCACTTTTGTGATACATCACATTTTGTTTATCGATATTTGATCATTTTCAATTTTTTCATTCCATCCTCACCGCGCGACCCGCACAGTGATAGAGGAATGAAATGAGTTTCACCTTCAACTTTACAAATCGTATCGTACTTTGTTGATCGATTATAATCACCTTTCGTGCAAATTTATTGATTATCTGATTCCAAGACAGAATAATGCAAGGTCTACGGTAGGCCGGGGTATGGTATTATAGTTGGGGTACAGGATCCCTCGATGGGGGCTATTCCAGTTCAATTCTCAGTCGCGTCCTCTTATCAGTAACAAGTTGAGATCATTCATCGAAAAAGACATCCATACAGCTCGACGATACATGTCCATATAGACCACGATTTGTAAAGTTGAAGGTGAAACTCATTTCATTCCTCTATCACTGTGCGGGTCGCGCGGTGAGGAGGGAATGAAATAATTGAAAATGATCAAATATCGATAAACAAAATGTGATGTATCACAAAAGTGACTATTTCAAACCCCATATCTATTAACATCAAAATGTTCCTCTCGTTGAGGCGCATCTTCCTATGCAAAAAGCTAGTTCCACTAATACCTGGTATTCGAAAACAAATTTTTAACTGGAGATACCGAAAGTTAATCATCACGATAAGCATTCCATTGAATTCGCCATGATCGATTACATACCCTCTGCCATTTTCGTAAAAACTGCTCTCCACAAATTTGAGATATGGAAAAATCTTGATTTGCAGCACTGTTGCAGCACGGCTGCGCGGAATGAATTGATGCAAAATGAAGTTGACCACGATCATCAGCACCCTCGAGAACCTCGATACGCAACTTTTCGAAATTTTGGTGTCCCAGCGTCAACACTGTTGTGATTGATTCTTAGGCAACTACGCTCATATCACAGCGATGTGGTGAGAATTTTGTGGAGTACATATTCTGCAACTAAAATATTCCCAGTTTTTCCTATTGAGAAACTTGCGTACCGAAAAGTGTGAGAACGGTTCGTACATAGAAGACCTCGAAGAGCATGGGTAAGATTTTCCATTTGTATTTTTCTTAGCCGCATTTGTTACGCATATTCACAACAATCGTAAAACTTATTACTCGCAATAAGAGATGATTATTAGATCATTATGTTCAGTCACTACGATGAATGTGACCAGTCTCGTTCGAATGTATACGGTTTCAATTATTGGCGAGCTAGCTGGGGCGAGATGTTCAACAATGAAACCATGTATTGGGCTGCACCGCTCGATTACAAATTTCGCGTCTCACTCAACGGCCAATGCGCAAATGAGTGGAGAAATGTCAATGTTTATCGAAAGTCAGTGAATAATAATTTTTTTAGTGAAATGATTAAAATTAACACAATCGTTCAGGTTTCTCGAGGACAATTTCTTGGGAGAGACAACAGTAGTCCGGCCGGATTTAATGAGTGGGCTGTCCCGGCGTATCTGGAACTATGATCAGTGGAGGGAATGGCATCGATTCTTCTTACAGCATGCAGCCAATTCTACGGATCAGTCAGTTTATTTACTAGGTTTCATCGAGAAAAAAACTCGTCTATACTGTCGAGACTGGTGGTCTATGTCAAACCAGGAATACAATACCAGAAGAGATCAGCATGTGACTTAACACCCATCCCACTAGATTCTGATGAATAAATTGAAATTTAATCAGAAAAAACTGATTTAGTCGCTTCGATCTGCTCGCAGAGACACTTCTCAATCAAGTATACATGGATTTCAATGCCGGACCGATCCCGCACATGGACATACGGCAAGACTACCTCGATCAAGTATGGAATTTCTCGAGATGGCTATTAGAGTTCCTCTTGTTGGAATTGATTCCGGAACTCCTATAAGGAGAACACAGTGTATTGACTGCTCTGTTTGCGAGGGAGTGTGTGAAATGAAGAGACGGCGATCCGTAGTGCGCTGTAAAGAACATTCTTTGATGATTAAAAATATTAACCACGAAATAAAAAAATTGT
This sequence comes from Pristionchus arcanus, assembly GCA_900490705.1. Classification (NCBI taxonomy): domain Eukaryota; kingdom Metazoa; phylum Nematoda; class Chromadorea; order Rhabditida; family Neodiplogasteridae; genus Pristionchus; species Pristionchus arcanus. The sequence continues at coordinate 174,314 of LS487830.1, forward strand.
TGTTTAGCTTCGCAATTTCGTCATTCACCACCCTCAGCGAGCTGCAACAATGTCTACTGAGATAGCGATGAAACTGGAGAGGGAGTATGCCAGGTCAGATGAATTTTCATGTGTTTCGATTCCGGTATTGGCGTATCAGCGAGGGATGAAAAGACATTCACAAGGTCCTAATTGCAATTTTTGTCAAATCATGCCTGGTTGCTTGTTTCTCGTTGTAGTGTTTTTACAGTTCAAATTAATTACATAATTTTAGATGCGGGCTGCACGATTTTCAAGCGGCCTCGGGAAGAACATATCAGAACGATGACGTTGTGGAGTTGAGAGCGATGTTCAAGGAACACAATAATTTCTAATTTTTATTTTTTCATTTCTAATAATAAACAATCCACAGTCTACAATAATCACAACATGCATTGTATGACTATAGTAAAGGGAAGAAGGAAATGTTTGACGTAAGATGCGTCACCCCAATCTATCCCTATCGAAGAAAAGAGTTTACTAATGTCATTCTGATAATGCCACTGTGGCCATATAAGTCACGGTAAACTAATTTTTTTGGCAATATGAGGAACTCGATGGTCGTCTTACTCATTTTGTCAATTTATTTTTCATTTTTGACAATTGACATATTTTCAACCCCGAAAATTTGTCAATCCCAAAAACGACGATTTTTGGCCGTTTTTTGTACATGATAAAGATATGTCCATCCTCAACCCCCAATCGTGGATAATAATGACCTTTTCTTATTTATTTATATGTATTGAGCTCGAGAGCTTTTTTTTTCTTCAACTGGGACAATTGTGAGATTATAAAAAATACAGAAAGACAATTAGGATTTATTCGATGACTCATATTGTTTAAAGTCTATTCTGGAGTTATTCCTGGAGGTGTGACTCTCATTCCTCACTTTGCATACTCGCCCGCGCGGTTCGTGGGGCGCCTTCTTTAACGAATCGATTATCTAGGAGATAGGAAGGGGGAGGATAGCAGGTAGATCCTCCACCCGGTATCTTCCTTTCTCGGTCCCTTCGAACGTTCGTCAAAGGTCAGCTACGAGTGGACTAAAAATTAATCTCACGATAAATTGATAATCATAGATAGGAGGGAGGGGGATTTTTAATAGGAGGGGAGGGGGATTTCTCACAGGCATGATTTCTCTACCCACTGGGCTAGCTTAACTCATATTTCGGCAAACATCGAATCGCGCTTCTTTTGACTCATTAAAAATATAAAGATTTGAAATCAATTTAACGATATAATTCTCATTACTTCATTTTTTGCTTCATACAGTTGTCGTAATGAGCGATTCACAATTTCGAGAGATCTTTCATATTGAATTATCATCTGTTGCGAGGATTGGACTCTCTCATCAGGTATGTAGATATCTTTCTGAATTTGTAGTTAGCAAATTATATCTTTATCATCCATTCTTCGATTTTATTCCTTTCCAATAATATCAGAAGCACTTCCTCATGTACGTGGTTGCGTCGTATTACGAATCATCCAGACCGGAACCTCTTCTGTGCATAGAAAACATGAGCGAACAGGAAAAACAAGTATAGTGTTAAATTATATATGAAGCCGTTTTTTAGTCAAATATGAAAAAAACAACGATTGGAAAAATGATTTTTTGACTGTGCAGGTTGCGGGCAAAACGACATACTCTAGATCGAATCGGCTTGAAAAGAAAAGTCCAAATCTATAATCTGAAGGGGGTGAGGCATCAATGATGGGTCAATTATCATAAGCGAGCTCCGCGCGCCGATGTATCTCGCTCATTGCCTGAACGATCAGGGTCACTTGGAACACAGCCAAGCGATCATATCTGGCATAGAGTTCAAACGAAAATTCGAAACATGGGAGTTTCGAAAGTGTCATCGGGTGTCCGATACCCATCATCTCACATCGAGAACTCATCTAGTCAGACATTGATGCCACGCCCCCCCCCCCTTTAAAGGGGGTGAGACATCAATGATTGGTCAATTATCATAAGCTTTTCCAATCTTTTTGTTCATTTTGATGAAAATTAAAGTAGGCACGCGTGATCAGCATGAAATTCTACCCTAGTGGGTATATTTGCTTAACTTTCGCAATTTCGGTGACTACGAAAATTCAAAAAAAAATGGTTTCGATGCGACATTGTCTGGAGCCAAAAAAAGAATATATTATATATGCCCATCGTCATCAGCCTCTTACGAATCTCAATATCAGAATATCCGCGAACACTTTAATCGCGCATTTGCCAACCTAAGCCGAGAAATAGAATTAATCGGATTTGGCTTGATCAGGTATATATTCGTGAAAATAATCTTCAGTATTTTTTCTATTAATATTATTTCTATTTAAACAAATTTCTTATCAGAAAGATACTCACTGGGTATACCCTATTCCGGACAGAGATCTACCCCGTCGCAAAGTCTATCACTGGAAATTCTACCACATCCCAACGAGTTAGGCGAATTCACCACTTTACAAAAAAGTCAATATTTCAAGGAGAAAGCTCGGCTACGGGCCTATATATCCGCCGAGTTGCGGCTCAGATACTGGGCTTATGGTCTGAATATAAAAGGCAATTATAATGTGAGTAGAAAGTTAATTTATACTAGCCGAGCTGCGCTCGCTAGGGGTAAACCGTAAAATTTTTTTATTCAAAGATTAATGAGCAGTGAATTGTCTAGCGGTTAGTGGCCTCCTGCGAAAGTTCTAAAATTGCGCTGGACTACGTCAAATGTGTCTAACGTAAACTGGACTGGTTATGTGCGTGTGATAAACCTTTAGAATTAACACATTTTTCCAGGCAGCACAAGTAATACTGTTGTTGTCTGCGTGCTTTCACATCCCTGCACTCGCTATCTATCACACATGATTAAAAATAGAAGCTGAGGCCCACCCACCGTCCTCCCCCAACTCCTCCACCAGATTCTATATCGTATCAGTGATTGTGTTTTGTCAATTCCTTGCATGAGATATCGTTTCATTAATGTTTCAATAACTCAGATTTGTAGTGACAGACCCACCCACCAGCCTCTCCCATCACCACCTTTGATTTTTCTTTAGGTAACGCATAATTATCTCACATTCGTAATTCTCTTACTTTTCTTTCACTATTTTAGTATTAGTAGTGACAGGCCCACCCACCAGCCTCTCCCATCACCACCTTTGATTTTTCTTTAGTTACCGCATAATTATCTCTTTTTTTAATTCTCTAGCTTTTTACACAATTGTATTGTTTGTAGTGACAGGCCCACCCACCAGCCTCTCCCATCACCACCTTATTCGTTTGATAAATTGCATGCTTTCATTTCTTTAGTTATGTTAAATGGTAATGACTCGGGGTACTCACTGCATCAAAATTTAATTATCACGTTCTCATTGTTCATCACTATCGTCATTACCGAGAATCTCTTCTAAATCATCATCATCAGTGGATATTTCTCCTTCGCAATCGTCAGGATGAACAAATTTTTCTCTTGTATTATTGTTTTCTTCTTCATCAGTATCTTGTCTATTCTGGTCATCTTCGTTTTCATAATTCTCGAAATTATCCTCTTCCTCAATTTCTTCTTCCGATTCATCGTACCAATTCTGATCAATCTTTCTCTTTTTCAAAAGAGGTTCAGTATTCTTATTTCCACTGGGCTCATTCCAGAAATCTTTGATCATTTTCTCAAACTCTTCATCATCATTGTCGTCGTCATTAATTTCATTTATTATTTGCTGAGAGTTCTGTTGAGAAACAGGAATGCTTTGGCTGTTATGATCAACATGTGAGGGCGCATTCGAAGGATAATCATCATCCTGATTAATGGCAGTGTTCAAACTGGATGGTTTGCCACTTCTTTGGCTTCCTCTGTGACTCAAATCATCAATGCTGTAAGCATCATCTTTTTCGCTTTCATTATCTTTGAATAATTCATCATCAGTACTCTCGCCTCCGATATTATCGATTACACCGTAGGGTACAATACTATTTGCTCCCGATGCTGGTTGAGATGCCAGATGACCAGTGAGATCTTCTCCCACTTCATTCAATAATGAGTATTCGACAACATTTCTCACAAAAGTGTACGTCTCTCCATCGTCATTCATTGCTTGGCATTCTGGTGGTACATAAACTCGAATGGAATCTTCATCTCTAACTCTCGACATTGCTACGTACATTTGACCATGAGAGAATGCGGGAGTAGCCATGCAAAGTCCGACTTTGTCAAGTGTTTGACCTTGACTCTTATTGATTGTCATTCCGTAGCATAGTTTGACTGGGAATTGCCTTCTTGAAAATACTACTCCATTCTGTTTGTCCTCATAATTAATAGTGATTCTCGGGATAAATGCCAATTTCTTTCGCGAATCACTAATTGATAGATTTTTGCAAAGAAGAATTGTATGAGGATTGTTGTCTTCTTTGACAATTTTTACAAGTTCGAGCTTGGTTCCATTACAGAGCTTGTTTTCAATGTCGATATTTCTCATGAGCATAAGAATGCATCCAATCTTTACATTCAGAGTATGCGGAGGTAGATCATGATACTTGTCACTCTCAATTTGATCAAGGGAAAGGAATGGTAAACCAGTGTTATCGATTTCATCGGGAAGTGAGCTGATTCCCACGAGTGATTGCTGTTCACCATCGATTAATTCGAGTATTTCATCATTTATTGATTTACAGTTTGCGTTTGTTACTGTCAGAATGGCTCGTTTGCTCATTTCCTCAGGATTATTCAAGATATCTTTAGGGAAAACAAAATTAATCAGTTCTTTCATGTCTAACATTACCAACTGTTCAGGAATGTCAACTAATTTTGTATTAAAGTTTCTCATGCCATTTCCAACACCTTCAATATAGCGTCGATACTTTTTCTGGTCAGGACGGAGTCTCATATTCTTAGTGAGCTTGAAATGTTGGAACTTTTCGAATAATTCATAATTATTGATTGTAATGCTAAGAACATCAGTCTGATTGAATTTGAGAATAGGAAGAATTTGCTTGAAATCTCCTCCAATAAGCACAACTTTATTTCCAAACGGTTTATCTTGATCGCTGCCAGCACTTAGGGCCTGTAGAGTTCTGTTGACGTAGTCAAATGTATGGATATCGGTCATAGCCACTTCATCCCAGATGATTACTTCAGTTTCAGCAAGCTTTCTTCCTCTTCCTTTGGTGATATTCAAATTAGGTTTCTTGAAAATTGCAGCATCAAGTGGAATTTTGAATGAAGTATGAGCTGTGAGTCCTTCATGTAATAGTGTCGAGGCAATTCCAGTGGATGCAACTGGCTGAATAGTATGGTCATTTGCAATACACCAATGAATGAAATATGTGTACAAGAACGTTTTTCCACAACCTCCACTTCCAGTTACAAGGAATAGACGGTTAGGATCGGAAGGATTTTCCACACATTTGATCAAACGTTCTATAAGTTTCTCCTGCTCATCATTCAATTTTCTCTTGTTTTCAAAGCAATACTTCTCAGATTCTACTTTTCTTCTTGCGTCTCTCCTTGCCTGTAGTCTTGGATCGTCAATAACTTTAGGCAAATTGTAATCTTTGTATTTCTTTCCTTTTCCCTTTAACATTCTTTTTATATGTCTGAGTGCGTGCTGCTCTCTTTGCAGTGTTGAGTACTGATTATTAGAAGGATTCATTAAATGTTTCTTGTATTTTTCCCAGAATGATCTAGGATCGGGAACTCGGCAATTAGATAGAATCGTTGCAAATAAGACTCGACATGCATATGCCAATTGTGTGTTAATTCCCAGTTGCATGCAGTAATCCCATTCTTCATCATCTTTCAATAATCCCATGCCTCGTGCTGCGGCTTCAAATGATGGGTAAACTGTTCCGGCATTTTGATCTGTTCTGAGTTCAAGGAAACTCGTGTATCCTGCTCGTTTTCTTGCGAGAACATAAAGTGCATATTTTTCCATGTGCGTAGGATGAACTGGAACAATGTAAGCTGCCTTTTTTTCAGCATGTCCCGCTTTTTTATATGCAGAATAGCCTTCGCCTTTCTTATATTTCATTGCCATGTTTAATTCTTCAAACGTAAGCTTTTTGTGTTCAGGAGTTGCCATGACTGACCGCATGAATATCATGTAATCAATAAATCTTGATGTTGCTTTACTGATTTTACTTGCTCGTACTTCTTCTTCGTCATCTTCCTCATATGCGGCGCTTTGTTCGCCTTCTAAGTGAACTACAAGTGGAATTACTGTATGGGTGGTAAATGACTTTTTGAATCCGCATAAATTCCCCGAAGCTTCGTGTTGATCAATGAATCGAGCACTCTGGAAGGCATCAATTTCATCAAAATCTATTATTTGTCGACCGTTTCCATCTTTAGATTCACGAATTCTTACTCCCTTTCCAACATGTTCTCGTGGATCTTTCATAGTGAACATAATTTCATCGTATCCTTTATTAATGTACTTGAAAATATAGCGGAAGTTCATGATTCCTGTGATTGCTTCAACGTTGATATGACTTTGGAATTTGTAGAGAAGTGATGGGTTATACGGAACAACATGCTGATTAGTAGCGAGTCTTGGAGAAGAATTATTCTTTGATCCGAAACAGATTACATTTGTACTTATCCTTCGACGATATTTCGGATAATCATCTGTTGGAATTTCAGTTTCATCTGATATTGGTTTTGGGAATTTTTTTCTACAAACTGTTCCTTTCCAATCTTTCCTACAACTCATGTGGTTCTTTCCATCACAAGGTCCGTGTATGTGATGCTTCTTCACGAGTTCAAATAATTTCAACATTTTATCGTGATCGGGATGTCCAACAGGTGGAACTTCAGGGATTTCAGCACAAATAATCTTGTCAATTCGTTCCTTAGTGTTGAGGGGCTCTTGCAATTTGAAAATCATGTGAACATGTGGCATTCCTCGTTTTTGATATTCGATACTGCCAACCAAATAAATAACAGGTCCGAGTACTTCTCTCTTGACTATATCATCCATCAATTCCTTTAATTTGGCATGGAATATTCGTCCTACATCATGGGACATATATTGCCAATCTTCGTGTTCTGATAACTTTAGTGCTTCGATTTCTGGCCAACCTGGATTTCCGGTAGCTGTCAAGAAAACATCTGCTTTTCCAAACTTTCTGAATAATGCCATGCTAGAATAGAATCTCTTATCAATATTTTTTCTGCTTCCTTCGAAAGTAGATGGGAGTTCAATTTTTACACCAAGTTCATAGCCCATTCGATCAAATTTCTTCTCAATATATTTCATATGTGCTGATGGCGTGGTGAATCTCATTTTAGCCATCTCTCTCGCTTTTTTGCGAATAAAAGCATATTTATCGTTCTCACATTGGTCGTTCACATGTAGTGCAAATTCTGCTGCAATTGCTCCCATACCAAATACTGGATGATCCATTCCCTTTCGATTGTCACGTCTGTTCATGAAATATCGATAGTTTTCCTTCCGAGATACTATGACTCGCTGATCTTCTGTTTTATTGGTGTTTCTAGGATTTGGTTTTCTCGTCTTTCTTCGATGATATAGAGTGTTTCCTTTGGGGAAAATCAATGGGAACATTGCTGCATCTCGGTAAGCTGCCATGTGAGGAATAGTTGGTTTTCTTCTCGGATGCTTCAAGAATACTCTTATTCCATGATTTATTTCATCATACGATGGTTCTTTTCCCTTTTCATACGTGTAAAAATAAGCGATCGGTTCTTCCGTAGAGGGTGCATTCAAATTTCGATCATGTGTTGATGTTATTCCGATTTTTTCTAACGTCTTTTTCATCGCTTCATCTTGTTTTTTCTTGAGCGTTTTTTTCGATTTCTCGTCCATTGGAACATCCTTTTCTTTTTCTGATTCATCTCCAATTGCTCCTCTCACTTCTTTCACATGTTCCCTCAAAACTTTTTCGTCCACAGCTTTTCTCAATTCAAAAGAGTCTATAATATTCATGAGAATTTCGAGAGGTTGTTCATTTGCAAGTTTCGCTCTCTCAAGCTCTTCCTTGTGTAGTTCGATTGCATTTTTATAGAAATTAAGTAAAGGGCAATATTTTCTAAGGATTTTCTGGATTTTTATTTTGAAAAAATTAATATCTGCTCTATCAGAATCAGTATATTTTCCAATTTTGAAGTCTCTTTCAATTGCATTACTCTGGTTGCAAATATTAAGACATGAGAATGATTTAGAATTTCCATCAGAAAGGTCTATGCATACGGGAGAAACTTTGTATCCTCCAGATAATTTTATAGGGATTGTACCTCCTCTGGGGAACATAGATCTCGGAACAGCTTTAGTTGTTCGGAAAGCAAATGCATTTTCTCTGTTAATCTCTCCCAACATTCTGTACGGAGCAGAGGAACTGCACTTGTGAATATCTTCCTTGAATTTTAGAAGTTCGGGTACTGTAATTACGCAACACGTTTGTTCTTCCAGATTAATAAGTCCGTCTTTACAGCATAATTTAGACGACTCGTAATTTTCATACAATAATGCGTTGCAATATTTGCAAGGGACTTGTGGAGGAAGAGTAAAGATCTTAGGAAGAGGATTGCCAATGTGGAATCTATTTGTTTCCGGAATGATTTGGCGCCTCAAAGATCTTCGCATATTATCGTTAGCTCTCGAATTATTCACAAACACATTTTTCGCATGAGAAAATTTAGCTTGATCCTGAGGATTACATTTCACTCTGCAAACTTCATCGAGATATGTCCATGTGTTAGTTGGGTCCGAGAATTCTACGAAGGGATCGTTAGTTATAGCTCGTTTCATTACTTGCTTCACAGAAAAATCATCAAAGTTGTGTACAATGTTCTTCGAATAGGTCATAAATGAGTGGATAAGACATGTAACATATGCGAGCGACGATGTTGGTTGCAAAGTTGTTGGGTAATTTTTCTCCAATGATGACCGTGAACGATTAATTCCATACCACTCCGCCACATCACGTAATCTTTTACATAATTCAGAAAATTTTGTATTCACTTCTTTATCATAGATTAGACACTTCCGATTTTGCAAAACAGCAAGACAATTATTTGTATTTCTTATGAATGGAATAAGCAATATTTTCCCTTTGTTGTCTTTAAATCCTTCAAGAGGTCCAGAGGACGAGAATGCCTCAAATGGAAGGACTATTGCATGCTCTGATTTAACTGAACAAATATATGCATTTACAAGTTCTTGAGTTAGTGGTGTGTTCTCATCATCTAGGTCTGTGACCATTTCATCAGTGAACTTTGTATCTTCGAAAGTTATAGAATCAGATATTTCACAATTGTTTTCAATCAATATTTTTGGTGATTCAAGAACATCCTTTAGAATAGTCAACATAAACTTTAGCTCATTTTTAGAGTATTCATTCACAGGTGATGGATATGTTGCTGAGAGTGCGTAATGCAGATTAAAAAATAGCGCAACATACGAAGTTTTGGAATATCTTGATTTTACAGTCTGTTCAGATGCGAATATTAGTACAATATTATCCTCTGATTCTTTCAGTATGTTTATAATTTCAATGAGAGTGTCTTCGAATGTCTCTTTCTTATCAATTGTTTTCTGAAAATATACAGTTGCAATATTGTTATTTGTGTCAAAGCAACAGAAGTACCAACTGTTACGGTGTGTGAATGGGATAATGTACAAACAGTTTTTTTCTTTCAGTAATCCTATTTCTTTTGCGCTGACTGTTTTCTGAACGAAGTCACGATACAATGATGAGTAAATAAGTTTTGAATTTTGCTCGCAGCATCGCAAAAGTTTTTCTTCTATCATAATATCGAGCATTTTTTCACTTATGGCTGTTTTTTCCATGAAAAATTTAATATCCTCTGGTGATATTTTTGCTAACCAGTCACTTTCAATTTTCTTATTCCTTGAATAACCATTTTCCTGAAGAAACTTAATTAACTTCTTATCATTTGTTTCCACTTTAATCTCTTCCATTTTCACTGTGATTTCTCGCTGTCTTTTTCGGGTTGAGATTGGCACTGGCATAATGGTTTGATCCATGATTTCAATAAGTTCACTTTCTCTTAACCATTTCTTAATGTCCTCTCGAATTAGTTTCAAATTGATCACACCATTTGCCGGTGTCGAACAGTTTTGTGTTGCATGTATGAACGCGTTGAAGATCATGAGTAAGCCACTATTATATCCTTCTCGGGGATCGTCTTTAATTGTTCGATCGGAGTGGTCGTCACAATACACGTCGTCGTCACCAAATACATGATTAATAAACTCTCTCATAATCTTCTCCTCGTCATTGTTAACTTTATTTTTCGAATCAATGAAAAAAAAATACCCAGGATGATATTTAACAAAAATCCATCGATCTACTAATTTCAAAGGAATATAAAAACAATTATTATTGCAGTCAGATACTTTCATTGAATCTAAGACGGTCTTATATTTAAGAAAATGTAAGGACACTTTTGATTCAATTGCACAAGCTTTATGCCCATGAGGTGCGATAATAAACAGGGCAGCATCGATAAGTTCTGCAGATATTTCTCCTTTCCTGTCGATTGACTGAAATGATTCCATTGTCAGCACATGTTTTTGCATATCATTCTCTGGTTCTATTTGAGAAGGATTCGGACTTAGCAGCATTTCAGTTTGAGAACTGGCGGCATCCTTCCGAGGTATAGTGTAACATGTACCATCGATTATAGAAAGAATATCTTTGCAATATTTGTCGAAATCAAAGTTATCTATACAATATTCATTTTCATTAGAAGCGAATGTAACACTATGACGTAGTAACAGTAATTGTTCTTGGAGGGAATCTTTCTCAGTTGCAAAATCTGTCGCTACAATTTGGAACTCCTTTACAGTCTTGGAGTCGGAATAAATAAATCTAATTGCGCTTCTAATAATGTTGTAAATCCATTCATTATTAACATTTTCCGCTCCTTCCCTTGTGAAGCAAACTGAACAACATTCTGTTTTTGAAGAGTATCCAATCAAGAGGCAATTGTCTAATTTATTACGATGTCGTTTCATGATTGGGAAAATCACCTTTTCAGAATTCCTTGAAGTTGATAAGTTATGAAAATATTTTTCTGAAGTTTCATTTTTCAATGTTAGTCTCTTTTTTATTAGCGTTGTTTTAGCGATCAGAGTTGACGTTGCTGACTTTCCAATGACAAGTTTTATCAGTTCATCAAACTCACTCCATGATAATAGAATATTTTGATCTAATGACTTTCTCAATGAATTATTGATAATTTCCGTTATGAAAAGATCTTCTTTTCCTCCAAATTCACTTATCACTGAAATGTCTGAACGAGGTATTGACTTGCTTCGAGACCGAGTAATTCGTTGTTTTATTGATGCGATTTCTCTGAATGATTCTACGGAGCCGGCGCGACTCTGTGCAACTGATTGAATGCTAATTACTGATATTGATCGCGTGGATCGTACTGAATTAACCGAAGTTTTTCGAGTTCTTTTGGTCAGTTGCGGAGTAAAATTTGAATTTGGAGTATTTGTGGTGTTGTTTTCATAACATAGTTGCAGTTTTGAAATAACCGAAGCTTGAAACGATTTGAGATCGAGATCAGTACAACTTTCATTTTTTGCAAAGTTCATAGCGCAATTGAGTAAAGCAATAGGCGAATTTGAGCAGTATGTGTTTTCCATTTTTTCAGTATTGTGCTCTACGTCTCTTCGAATTAAGATGATATTTGGGTATAAAATATTGAATATTTTCATAACCTTCTGGACAATATCATCTGACTGTTTCGTGTCAATATTTCTTAAAATTTGATGAACCTCATAGTATGTGTTTTCTTTGTCAATGCAAATCACGAAACAATGGATGACCTTGGACCTGTTAAATTTCACAAACGGTAAAATAAATCGCGCATAATTTTTCTCAAATATTGATATATGTTGGCGGATGGATTCTTCATTGATCTTAACTCTTCCATCAAAAATACTTGTTTTTGCTAGATTACAGTTCGTGCATTGTAGCAAGAACAAAAGATTTTGATCAATAAATTTATTCGAAGTTGTTTTGTGCGACTTCCACATATCAAGTAACTCTGATAATTCGTCAGTGTCCATAGTATGAATCAATGAATCTGATACACTATCTTTAGGTTCCTTCAATTTCTTTATAGGCGATACAGTTATTATCTCGTGCTGAGGTGAAGAAACTCGCTTTCTACTCGTTCCAGAACAGACAGATCTTTTTATCCTGCTTTGCCGCCTAACAAGTGTGTGAATGTCTTCAGTTGCCAACATTGAGCTCATATCTGAATTTTCAAGCATAGATGATTTTGTCTTAGAAGATCTTGATCTGTCCTTGGTCGCAGGAATTACAAATTGAGGAGCTGCATGATTTTCTGAGACTTCTATTTCTTCAATGTCATCGTTAATCCTTTCAATGGACTCTGTGGTGGTATTCTCCTTCTTTTTCGTTGCTTTTGAGAACGATTCCATAATTGCATTCAATTCAATTTTGTACAAATGAGGTTGGAATGATTCAAATTTAACATTTTCATTCTGCAAAATTGCCTCTATGAACTTAACGGTAAATAACGGTGTAAGATTTTTCCGTTTCGACTTATGACAATTTTCAATGTTGAATGTAAGTTCTTTTTTGTTATTGCACAGCTTGAATAACCTGAGAATGTTGTAAACAGTGGATTTTGCAGATTTTATTTCAGTAACAGTGAAATCAGTAGAATTGAACATCGAGACAGATTTCAGCGATAAATTGAACAGCGCGAGAAAAACATCGTTGCTGGAGCTTGATACTGGAATGAACAAATGGTCAAAACATTCAAGTGATGCGTTATTGTATTCTGTGAAATAGCTACGAACATTTACTTCACTTAGTTGATGTTTCACATTCGAAATATTTGCAAATACTCTTGATGCATCACATTTAAAAGCAATTATCTTCTGAGAATTACTGTACTTTTTTATCAAACAATCAATGAGATGATCAACAATATCTCGAGTAAGGGGATCTCTTCCACACTTTGTAGGTTTTTCACAATCCTTATTTCGCACATTTTTGTCGTCATCATCACAATCATATGTATTGTACGGCCTTGAAAAATGATCCTTAATGACTAAGTTACTGTCTATTAGGTTGGTGCATAAGTTTCTGAGGTTTTCTTTTGGTTCAGTATCGGCTTATCAGTTTCGCCTGCTCAAAAATCTTTCATGGCAAATTTTAGGAGGATAGTCGGTCACCACAATCGTCATATTAAATTGGATCTAAGTTGCATAGTATGCGAGAGATAATTTTTATATTAGAGTGCATGAAATTAATTGCAATTATCGTGACTTTTTAATGTTTGGAATATCAAATTTTCCCATGAATACTAGTTATCCCCTAGCTTTGCCCGACAAAGCAGCAATAGTGTACGGGTGCCTGGATCGAACGAACACTTAACATCCCGTTTTCAAGGTTCCTAGAAAACAGGAGGTTACATGAAGCATCAAAAACACAGTCCAAATATAGGAGAATAAGTTCAAAAAATTATATCTCCATAAATTGAAATTGATTCTCCGTCTCAATAATATGGTTTACTAATCAGCATGAGTGCTCACCTATCCCGTAGAAAGAGATCTCTAACTCCTTGGATAGAAAAATAAATCGATAAATACTGATTTCGATCAGATTCTGAGAGCCATAACTAATGGAAAGGCTCGAATATTTACTTGGCCGAACGACACTAACCCATCGCTATATTTTTAATTTAATCCATTTTGACGATGCTACAAATCAGAGAAGTTATCTTGGTAATAGCTTTGTCCTTTGAAAATTTATACACGTTTCAAAACTGTGCACTTTCATCGACTCCGCTCACTTTGATTTTTCGTAGTACCATTCTGTGCTGTGATATTCATGTGTTCTCATGCGCTTCAGATAGAGAAACCACGTGCCCAAAAACTACAGAAAAACATGAGCTGATTTATCAAGCAAGAAGGAAGTGAGAGGTCAAAACGTTGAACTAAGAAAAACCTCAGAAACTTTTGCACCAACCCGATACATCGTGGATAATATCATCAAACAGTGAATCCGGTTCTCGGGTTTTGCTTGAGAGAACTTTTTTGTTTGTTTTCTTTGAGGCAATATTATGAACAGATTGAGTCTGATGTGCAATCATCGTTGGTTTATCGGCTGTTCGAATAATCATTGAAGGAGAAGCAATCGCAATGTCTTGCGTCATAATATTTTGAGGAATAGTTTCAACTGTAATTTCAACTGGTTTTAATCGTCCACTTTGCACATCACGTTCAAATATTAATTCGGCGATTTCCTTTCTCTTCTGAGAAGGATTAATGTCCTTCAATGCAACTTTTGTAAGAATGTGATCAACAAAATTCAATGAAAATAGTCCACAACTTGTTCCGTCTTTTTGAAGCGTAACTGGCACAATTATCGGATTCCATTGTTCCATTGGTTTTCTAAGTACAATAACTGATATTTTACGAACGAGTCCTTGAATAAAGTTATTAGTATTTGGATTCGTAATGTGCTTATGAGGAAGAGAATCGAACACTTTTACTTCCATGGTTTGCGCATTTAGCTCGATAACCCAGAAATGCATAGCTTCACGGATTGGAATTATGATCTTTTTGTATTGAGTACTCTGATTATAATTGATAAATGCATTTTCGATAATAACGTCATCAGTACCATATGGATGGGGCCTGTTAACATTCATATTTTGTAGTACTTCTCCAGTCCACATACTTTTCGCTAGTAGGCTATCATTTTTTCCGGAATTATTAAGCAAGTGAGTAGCGACTTTATCAAATGTAGCAGTCTCGAGCATTTCTCCTGTATTGAGCAGCACCTCCAATTCCGCTTCGGCACTATCACGATATCGACTGCTCGAAATGATGTTTTTCTTATGTGACCATAATTTTATTCCATTTAGCTCGATAACCCAGAAATGCATAGCTTCACGGATTGGAATTATGATCTTTTTGTATTGAGTACTCTGATTATAATTGATAAATGCATTTTCGATAATAACGTCATCAGTACCATATGGATGGGGCCTGTTAACATTCACATTTTGTAGTACTTCTCCAGTCCACATACTTTTCACTAGTAGGCTATCATTTTTTCCGGAATTATTAAGCAAGTGTGTAGCGACTTTATCAAATGTAGCAGTCTCGAGCATTTCTCTTGTATTGAGCAGCACCTCCAATTCCGCTTCGGCACTATCTCGATATCGACTGCTCGAAATGATGTTTTTCTTATGTGACCATAATTTTATTCCTGTGAGAGTATTGAATACACGTAACCTCATTTCGGGTATGTTAACAGAGTGAGTATTGAATGATTGACCGAGAATTATGTTTTCGATGTTATTGAGAGTGTAGAACTTTGACAACGGGGTTGATGGTTGCTGAACGACTTTTTCGTAAGAATACCTAATATTGTTTGCATTCCTGAATACTGTTTTCACTGCTCTCTCATGAGTTGACTTAATCATTGTGAGTTCTTAATCTGAGAGAGGAACATTGGATTCGAGAGAGTAGAATATTCTTGAACTGTTGACTTTTGAGGAATAGAGTATGCACATTGTATGACTTTTATTGGTTTCAATAATGGTAATACTTTGAGTATTTCCAAATTCAGAATGAATTTTTCACTTTATATCCAAATTTGTAGCAAGCGGATCTAGTGCAAGAGTAAATGCTGAGAATGGAATAAGTGCAATAGGAGTAATTCTTCTCGATTCAGCAATTTTCTTGATCAGTACTACGAATTCATTAATCATATCATGAGTCAACTCATCAGATGTATCTCTCAAAACGTTTATGAATGGAACACATGTATCATCAATTCTTTTTCTCAAGCTTACAAAGTCGTAATTAAGATCAATATTGCAGTCTCCATTGTTCAGGTATTCTTCAATAAATGCAGTCACGTACAATCCGCAGCTCGTATTATCCAATTGCTGTCTACAGTTCATGATATTTATTTCAATGGGTCCATTGTTATTTCTGAGTGCTTTTATAAATTTCACGATGATTAGTTCGCACATTGCGTATGTTGCTCGATTTTTACTTTTTTCACTGTCAAACAAATTCAGGCTGTTTCCTTCAAGAATTGCCGTGAGAAAATGATTTCGCTTCGAGTCGCTTATTAGAAAAATTATCTTATCAGAATTTTTGTTTTCAATGTCAGGAATAAGTTCGTTATCAATAACAATCATGTGCTTGATGGAAGAAAGAGTACTGTCAGTTGTGAATTCGATATCTCTATGAGTGATCAAGGTATTCTCGCACTTTGAATATAATTGAGTTGGAAATAATAAGATGTTTGTAACATTTTCGTCGATTGAGTTCTTCATTAGTTGAGAAATAAATGTGTCAACTTGAATGTCCGTTATTTTATTTTCTTCATTGAGTGAGTTACCCCCTCTTTTTCGCCCAATAATGTTGGAATTGTATAGTTCTTTATTGTATCCGTTATATTCCATTGTATGTCGATCGAAAACATTTACAGAAGATTCATTCACAAGGAAATTATTCACAGGCTTCTCATTTACAGGTTGCTTTACAGAAGGCGCTTTCACAGAGAAACAATTCACAGACTTATTATTTACAGATTGCTGAACAGAAGTCACATTCACAAGAAGACTATTCACAGATTTATATGGCACAGACTGGCGGTCAGGATGGCCAGTAGGCTCCGTCATCCCACCAGGAGGGTCTCCGGGATCGAACCCGGAGAGGAGAAGAGAGCGGAGGCGAGCCTGACGCATGTACCTAAAATGTGTTTATTTTTAAGATATTCACAGTATTCAGCGGGATGTTCAGTGTATTGGCAGAATGATCACAGTATTCAGCGGGATGTTCAGTGTATTGGCAGAATGATCACAGTATTCAGCGGGATGTTCAGTGTATTGGCAGAATGATCACAGTATTCAGCGGGATGTTCAGTGTATTGGCAGAATGATCACAGTATTCAGCGGGATGTTCAGTGTATTGGCAGAATGATCACAGTATTCAGCGGGATGTTCAGTGTATTGGCAGAATGATCACAGTATTCAGCGGGATGTTCAGTGTATTGGCAGAATGATCACAGTATTCAGCGGGATGTTCAGTGTATTGGCAGAATGATCACAGTATTCAGCGGGATGTTCAGTGTATTGGCAGAATGATCACAGTATTCAGCGGGATGTTCAGTGTATTGGCAGAATGATCACAGTATTCAGCGGGATGTTCAGTGTATTGGCAGAATGATCACAGTATTCAGCGGGATGTTCAGTGTATTGGCAGAATGATCACAGTATTCAGCGGGATGTTCAGTGTATTGGCAGAATGATCACAGTATTCAGCGGGATGTTCAGTGTATTGGCAGAATGATCACAGTATTCAGCGGGATGTTCAGTGTATTGGCAGAATGATCACAGTATTCAGCGGGATGTTCAGTGTATTGGCAGAATGATCACAGTATTCAGCGGGATGTTCAGTGTATTGGCAGAATGATCACAGTATTCAGCGGGATGTTCAGTGTATTGGCAGAATGATCACAGTATTCAGCGGGATGTTCAGTGTATTGGCAGAATGATCACAGTATTCAGCGGGATGTTCAGTGTATTGGCAGAATGATCACAGTATTCAGCGGGATGTTCAGTGTATTGGCAGAATGATCACAGTATTCAGCGGGATGTTCAGTGTATTGGCAGAATGATCACAGTATTCAGCGGGATGTTCGGTGTATTGGCAGAATGCTCACATCTTTTTTTCTCGCCAGGATGCTGTCAAGCGAATAGGAGTATCAAATATATTATTTAATTATCTTTATTCAAATTCGTACGACAACAAATAGGCAACAACGGACAAATACTGCAAACTATTTTACGGAGAAGCGAAACGATAATGTAGTACACGTACGTAGTACACGGAAATCTAATTGTTCTCCTAGTTACGTAGATGATACGAGTAGGCTAAAGTCAACAAGAAGTGAGAAATGATCGAAAAATAGCACAGGCAATTAGTATGAAAGAGTGGAAATTAATCGATGAGATCTTTGATTTCTCTCCACTCCCAATAGTCGTCGGTCGTCTGTAGATACTTCTCATCGGCATCAAGCAGCTTGCGAAGGAAGGCTCTCTCTGAAGAAATGCAACGTCAATCTAGTTTCAACAGATAATGGGACTCAAAATTTGCATTAAAACACACCATCGGATAGTCTCTTGATTTCCTCAGCCTTCTTCTTATTCGGTGTTTTAGCTGTTTCGTTCAGTAGATCCTTGATTTTCTCCACGAGCTTCTTGACGTACTTCCTCGTCTCCTCGCGAGTCGATGGAATTTCTGAACGAAATTTTTAAATACACACATCATACTTAATTAAACACATCAAACAATCCTTCAACAATGCTTCAACAATGTTATTTCACTATGCGAAATGCTTACCATACTCTTCCTGACTGTGTCTCGATTCAAGTTTCTCAATTAAGCTCTGCTGGATGGCATTACTTCTCGCATCTGAGATCATAGATCAATAATTGAGAATTGAAAAGAAATTACTCACTCCCTCGGCTCTCTCGTATCTCTGTTTCTCTTCTGTTTCCTCCATGCAGTCCATGCGATTGGATGGGAAGCTCGTTGTCTTCCGGTTCGATCGAAGATCTCTTCGTTGGAAGATCAACGAAAGTCTCCTTCTCAGGAGTTCCGAGAGGCGTTTTGAAACCAGATTGTGGCGGTGTCTTCGATCTATCAAACTTTCGTTTGAGGACTGCAAAGAGTAAAATGAGTAACTAAATTTAAACATTGTTGTTGATTCCGATGCTAAATATTAATTCTGGAGACTCACGAATATTGTAGGGGTCGCATGAACTGACTGTGATTGATCCACCCGTCTCTTCTTGAAAAATACATATATTTTGAATGAAATGGATATCGACAACGATATATTGAAGATTTTAAAATAACACACCTTTTGAACTGACAACCTTGGTTGATTTCTCTCCAGAGAAACCTTCCATCACTACACGAATCGACTTGTTATCCATCCTATTTCTCGATGCGATAGTATCGGTGTAGCAAATATCTTCTACGTGAAGATCATAGAAATCGAGTCTGCAATTGACACACTAATTGTTTAAAATTTTGTTCCCTTTCAAAGAAAATACACCGAAACTCGAAAAACAACTTTAAAATTCTCACTTGTCCACGATGGAAACGAAGTGGCTGCAATCGAATGGAGATGCGAACAAGTATCGAACTTCTTGAAACGGTCTTTGTCCGAATTGAACGTGAAATGCGTCAATGGGCTGTGGCACAGCACACTTGGCCAATCTCTCAATTAGAAGAAAGAAATTCTTGAATCCATCGTCTCCATTGGGCTTCCACGACTCTGAAAAAAAACAAGATAATGGTTGCCTAATAATATATCAACAAAATGTACCATTGTGACGGACGATCACACTGCATCTGTCAAAGTGTCTGTAGACCCACTGGTCGACAGGACGGGGTTTGTTGAGGTTGGAACTAAATATTTCTATTTCATTTTGATTTTTTCCAAAAAAGCAATCAAAAAAGCAAACAAGAAAACAAAAATATTTTCTTACGGAGCTGATCCAGACATGATGGAAGAGCTGATTCAGATGTCGCGTGAGAATTGTTGGAAATTCCGCCAGTCGTTGTGACGAAGCAAACACGCACTCTCTGACCCTGAACGATTAAAGTATTAGAAAACAAACTTCAAAATACGATGGAAAAATGATCAATTGAAAAAGTCGTCTAGGAAGGCTTCAAATATAGATCGGCGATACTCAGTTACATTATGATGTATTGGAAATTTGAAAATACTTTAGCGCTGATACTCAGTCAGGTTCCCACACGGAATACCGTATTCAGGCGCGAAATCTATTCGAGAGGTAAATTCAAAAAAATTACTTGTCTACAGTTATTCGCGGAAGTTGAGGTGTCTAACGGTTAGATACTTCCAAAAACCATTCAAAGACCTTTTCGCTCACTCGAAAGAGCGATGCAACAATTATTTTATCATTTGCATAACAAGTGCAAAAAATGGTCAACAAATAAACGCAACAATGTTTGCTAATAACGAATCAGCAGGATCACAAAGATGGAAAGCTTTCATCTCGTGAGCGACTAATGCTATACTTCACGAACCGGGCGCTGTCCACGTCTTGAACAACAGCGAAGAATGCTTCCGAATCGATCGGGAATCCGACTGCCTGAAATCAATCGCTGCAGATAAGCAAACTTCTCCGGACAAACCTTATAACTGTTGTACGCAGTGACCCATTCTTTTCGGGCATATTCATAGTCTCGTTTCTTCGATGTAGCAATTACCTGAGCATGACATTTCAACACAGACAAACGGGTTGAATTTTCACCTTGTACTTGTCCATGATCGCATCGATACTTCTCAGCGATTGGTGCATCGCCTTCACTTGATCAATAACTTCTTTATTGGCATCAGGGAAACATTTGAGATATGATTCCCCTGCTTGCTTCAGCTTCTTGAGCTTCTCCTGAAAGATAATTCATAGCTTTAATATTCACGAAAACACACCTCCAATTCCTTTTGTGGATTGTCGTTGGAATTTAGTGGCTCGTGACCGAGAAGGGCCAACTTCTGCTTCTTTGGCTCGGGAGAACCTGCATGAGCAATCCATTCATCAATAATTTCCATGTATCTTACCCAACTTGGAATGCTCCTCATCATCGAATGAATCTTGAGTATTGAATTGTGATCTGATGGGGCTTGGGAGCTTGCTCTTATTGAGAGTGTCCTCAGCTACTTTCTCAATCGAAGTCATGGTTTCATTGGAGATCAGTGGGTTTGTTGGAAGACTGGCGGTCAACAGAGTGCCTGGAACAGCTCAGTTTATATTCTAATAACGGTTAAATCACAAACTATAATTAAATTCCAGTAAATACAAGTGTAAATAACAAAAAAAGGAATATAACCGCTTACCACCAATCACCCCTTTTCTTCCATCCTTCCCTTCAATCACATCCAACGAGGAACCATCAGCCCCTTTCACCATCGATTCAGCAGTTTTATTAGTCATTG
>LS487835.1:0-19451 GCA_900490705.1 Pristionchus arcanus
CTTGCTGAGAGGTATACTGTAGGGGTGTTGCATGGGTACGATAGCATGGATTTAGGGTTATTATATGGCGGATTTTGGCTAATCAATCGATGCGCAGGTTCCCCGACCACAAAGGAACGCCGCCCGCCACGAGTGTACTCGCGGCGATGAGCACTGCACAGGTTCGCGATGATATTTAATATTTTGTGTTTCACACCGGATAATTTGTCTAGGTGAGTTTAGGTTTCGAGTGCATCTGAAATTTGAAAGAATGAATTGCCGAAGATCGGTGCGTCGTTGCAATGAAATTAGAAAAGTTGTAGCAATGATCTTTGTTGACACTTGATTCCTGTATCATGGTTTTGAAATAATAATTGCAGATCCACTTTCTGCTGTGCGCGCTGCTGGAGAATTGGGATGACGACGAGCGGCCGACTCCGGTTTGTGTATTTTTTTGGAAATATATTAGAAAATACTCCTTTCTGACTGCCATAAATTGGGTCAGGCACCTAGTCGACTTGGGTTTCGTGGTCAGTAGATCAGTGGATTTGTGCAAGACGGTCGATGCGTTTTCTACATCTGAGAGTAAATAGGATTATTTGACAAGGATGATTTTGGAATTAGTTATCGATATTCGACATTGCTCAGCTGTGTTTCATTAACAGTACTCCTTGTTGAATGAGCGCAATATCTAGGTCGGACAAATGTAACGCCTAAATTATCACAATCAATCATCGGCGCGTGTCCACCATTGACTTACGTGTTTCGGTGTGAGTACATTTCCTTGAGCAAAGATTACGTAAGAAAAAAATAATAATTCATAAATAATTGATTGATTATCTTCAGGCGTTCCTCCAATGGGTTCACTCGCTCCTTCTCTTCGCCGACCTTCCCATCATGCCTGATGTAAGTCTCTCTCTAACCTTTATTTCACTCGAACTGTGTTTCTGGAACACTCTTGGACATATCTCTTGATAATGAAAACGAAATCGTGAAGTCAAAGTTAGTCCCGATCATACATATTCATTACATACCGGGAACCACAAATATATTCTGGTCTGATACTGGTATCCGTAGATAAAAGGGGTAATTTTAACGCCCGAACGCGGATATTTGGTCGTCTGACAATTGACACGGTTAAATATATAGTGGTCTGATTACCAGCCCGGTAGGTATGAAAATGCATGGTCCCGATGTAAGAGCTAATTTTCCAATATTAGGAGACGTTCAATCACTGAACTTCCCAGGCACCTAATTCCTATTTGTATTTTTTGGTGTTTTTAAGTACATCGTAGGTAGGGGAGGAAGCATTGTGAGAAATTATTCATCGCTAACTTCTGATCTTCTTGAAACAATGATCTCACTAGGATTGAGAAAGATTTTTATTTGCGAAATTCTGAGTTAAAACAAGGAGGGAAAGGAATACAGATGAACGAAGAAGTCCATTGATGAAGGTCCAAAACAATAGTACCGATCAGGATCGCGGTCTAGTCATCGACGGGATACCGTACCCTACCGTAGACCAATGACACCAGAGAAGAAGGCGCACTGGTTACAGTAGGCGGCACCCGCGCTAAAGCTCGGCCTTTTTCTTTCGTCATCTCGGGGTTTACTCGTATTCTTCCGCCATTTCGTGCACTTCCTATATAGGGCCGCCATAGGGTGCATGTTAGGTGCGCCGGGTTTGAAATTGCGGCCAGAAGGGATTCCATGTTCTCAAAAGTTTCCATTTGCTTCCTATTCAATGTAATACTTCGCAATGATCGCCACACTATCTACAATTCTGTAAAGTAGAACTGACGTGACCAAAATTCACCAGGTCCTATCAAATCGCCTTTTTACAGTATAACTGTAATAATTAATCGCTTCAGGTATGCTCGTCTCTCCGCTCTTTCATCCGTTCGATCCGCACGCGACGCGTCACTGACACGGACGACGCGACGCGGCTACAGTACTCCGCGTTCATCGCCATCGCAGCGCACGCTTTCGGACAGAAGGATCTCGCCGATTAGGCGTACGGTAGAAATATTGTTTTTCTCACTTGAGTATTATCTACGATGCATGATTTACCATGTCTACTGATCAAGTTTACTGTGTGTGACCTACTGTCGATTATTGATTATCCTCACCTCAATTGTTATTCCAATTTCCCATTCTGTATGCTATGTTATGATATCCCTCGGGTCTGCCGATAAATCATTCAGTGATCTAATATTTATTTATCGATTATGAGGATACGGTAGATTATCGATCGATTATCCGCCCGTGGCATTAACGACGATTGACGTGGGATTGACACAGCGATGATTGAGAACGATCTGAAAGAGAAATTTAGGTGAAGATCTCGGATAGTGTCCATAACAGTCACCGAGTAAATTTCTATTGATTTCCTTCTTTTTTTTCGTATGAAAGATCAGTGTCAAAGCCAATTTAGATGTTAATTTCTTCTCATCTCACATATCCCTCGGGGCATCCGCACGCGAACGAGGGGAGATCCGGTTGGAGAGCGCAGGGTTTGGTGGCGAAGGTGCATGCATCGCCGTACGTTGTACAGTAGTCTGAAGAGAGTAGGGTGAAGAGTTGTCAAGATGAAGAGCGAATCTTTTCATTACACGTGCTCTCTCGTTACTCTGGCCGATGAGAAAGTACGAGGAATAGAGAGACGGATTCTGACAAAAATATAAAAAAAGTATTCTTCTAGATCGATAACGCACTCATCAACATTAGCTAACACAGATCTAGCACGATGTAAGATCTTTGGAAAGGAAAAGTCGTATACCGTACCCTCATCGCTTCCATCATCGCAGTCGTCCTTTCCATCCAACAATCTCTCTGCAAGCACGCACTCCCCACTGCCACACTGGAACTCGAATGGCTCGCAGAATACTGGAATGAGGGTAAGGTAAACGAGATTGCTCGCCAAGCGATTTCGCAGTCTTTGTGTGATTACGCTATGAATATGCCTGAGAACTTGAGCAAGATTCAGCACGATAATTTGAGAACCACTATTCCAGGGTTGACGGACAAACGTATTTTAGATTTTATCTACTGACTGTAAGCTTATCGCGTTGTTCATTGACTCTCAGATGGTAAGATCGCGGTGAAACATATTGTACGAACACATCTTCGAGACAAAAAAAAATATAGTTCGAAACTTGGCCTCACCGGAGATATTAAAGGACGCTCCACTTCTCAACGCTGTCAATTGTTCTGCCGTTTCGTTCGCTCCCTTTCGTTCCTCTACCTGGGATATTTTTCTATTTTTGATCTTTGATCTTTAGCTTCTATCCACTAAAACGAATTCTTTTTTCCTGCCTATTTCTTTCTTGCAATGACATCACCATCGAATCGTGGAGTCTCCTTAGTAGGGCATGTGTACACGCGAGATGAGGGACAGGGTTGTTGATGGTGACTTTATCATCGTTGGGACGCTTCACCATCATCAACCCTTTCCTCCTCTCTCCCAATGATCGGAGGACTCAAACTCACAATCTCCGGCAGCGGCTTTGTGGTGGTCGTTGTCGTTGTTGTAGTGGACGTCGTCGTACTCAGATCGGCCTCATTCACGCATCGCAGCATGCCCGAGGCGCAGGGATCTGGACGAAGACTCTTCTCAGTTTTTGACCAGCATCTCATTCTCATGCCCTACTCACACTCACTCTACATTCAGCGCTGTGGTTTCTTTTTTAAACAGGGAAGTTTGCAAGAAATCTACCCTCTACATTTCAGAAAGTTGGCTGAATGTTTCACTACAGTAACTCTCTCGTAGACGCGGATGGAAATATTATTGGAATGGCAAAAAAGGCGATGAAATTGAAATCGTGTGTCAGCCGATGTTTTGTGGCGAAGGTGAAACTCATTTGATTGGATTAAAAATTGACGAACGATGTGGTTGCGGTGGCATTTCAAATCGGATAAGTTTCACCATCGTGACAAAGCTAAACAGTGTCGATATGAGTTGATGAATACTTATTCATGTTGTAACTCCACCACTAAATCACTTTCAACGAACAGATTACTGGCGTTCGAAGTGGTCATGTATTATTGAGTGCCACATCTTCAAGAAAAGTGTTCACCAAAAATGAGAGAAGCGCCGAATCGCCTACCCTCATCACTTCCATCTCCACAATCGTTCACTCCATCTCTCAACCAATGGGGAAGGACGCAATTGGGTGAGTGAGGACAGCGAATAGCGTGAGGGGAAGAGGAACAGAGACGTTGCCCTTAAATTTAAGTTGATCTTTGATCTTTTAATTTGTTTCATCTGTCGAGATGACGAATTTTTTTGTGTTTCAAAGCGAACATAAATTATATTGATGTCAAGTAAGATCAATAGAGCGACAGCCATGACAAAAAGAACTATAAGAACCAGAGATCTCGTGGACCGACAGTCCAGAACTTTGATTCAACCTTCATTTGGCCTTCATTCTCTCTTGTTATCGTTTTTTGAAGTATTCAAAGAAGTCACGAAATTTTCGGAATGTATCCGTTTCACTGCCAACACAAATGCTGTTTGTTTCAAGTATGATCAGTGCTACTGCGAACCATGACGCTAAAAAAATACAATAATAATAATAATCATACACCTCAAGGACAGACCGTGCGGAACTTTGATTCATGCTTCATTGGGCCTTCATTCTCTCTTTTTTAAATGTTTAAATTGGATCGAAATTTTCGAAATGGATATGTTTCACTTCGAAGATAAATCCAGTTCGTTTCAAGTATGATCAGTGCAACTGATAACCACGACGCTAAAAAATAAAAATAATCGTACATCTCGTTGACAGACAGTGCGGCGGCAGGGGCAGTCGCAGACAGAGAGGACATCGTTGATTGGCCATCTGACAGAGAGACTGACCGAGCGGGCAACCTACAGTAGTCGAGGATTGATCTTTGATCTCTAGAGATGATCTCTTGAGTTCGGCCTTGAACGAACGACACAAGACAGAAATCATGACAAGTACCTCTCGGGCAGTCCGGGCAGCCTCCATTGGCGCATGGGTAGTAGAAATCGGGCTGATTCACTGCTGGTTGAGTATTGACGGGGACTATCCTTGCAAAGGCTGGAGCCGTGGGCGGCAGAGGTGGAGGAAGGATGGAGAGTCCGAGGACCAGGGATGGGAGGAGAAGAAGTACGGTTAACTTGGTCATCGGGATTCCACTTCAGGGGAGGAATAGCAGGCATAAACCGACTACGACTGTAGGCCGTCTTGTTACTCAAGATAAACGGAGTACAGCTTCATCCAGAGGACATACTTTACTACTATTGAGAGCTGAGCAGCTGCCAGGGGTATTTACCTCGCACTAAAGCCTGCGCTTTTGCAGGCCGTTCTCTGGCTTCCGGGGCGAAACGTGAAAAGGCCTGGCGCGCCCTTGTTTAGCATCTCTGACTGATGAGAGAGCAGGGAAAATTGAGAGAGTTCTTCGTCAAAAGGACCGATTGAAGAAATGCGAAGCATAAAAGGAAAGTGGGGGAGGGGAAGGAGATTGCGTCTCTCCAGTGTGAATGATGCCTTGAAGGGCAGAGAAACGAGAGATTGGGTGGTAGGAGGAGAGGCACTTTTCATGCTAGTTCTCTAATAAAGAAGGAGGTGATTGAGGGCGAATGTAAGGGAGGAAGTAAAGAAGGGTGAGGGCAGTACGTTTTTGGTGAATAAGAGCTTCGGCTGAAATAAATGAAGAGTAATTTCAATTGCAAAAGGTGACACGATCAGAAATAAGTCGTCTCCGATCTCCTTCATCCTACAAGTGAAACTCAAGTGATCCTGATTTTCTAAAAAATTGGAATAATTATTTCACTATGCCTCATCAATTTTCATTACTCACCGCAGCATTCGACGATGAAAATCCGGTTTTTAGCTACCATCCTCCAAACAATTCTTCCAATTCAATGGCATACGGAGTCACCATGGTAGTCATCGATGGAGCAGAAGGAGGAGAAGGAGGTAGCTGCCCTCTTCTTTCTCCATGATCTCTTGATTCCATGATTGAGCAGAGACCAAAGGGAATGAAGAGAGCCATTCTTCCATTCAGAAGGACGATTGTCGATGGGATGGGGTGGAAAATAGAAGGAGCCGAAGTGAGTCAGCTAATTCCAGAAAAAAATCTCATTGTTAGAGGATGCTGTGTTGAGTCATGCCAGCTGATGGCTCCTGAGAGCAACGGAAAGATGCTACAGTGTGTTTTCGTACATAGTGTCATATTATAGACAGAGAAACTGTTCGGAAACGGAGAATAAACAACAATGAAGTTGAGTAAGATAGCACGGTGAAGAAGTTCATTCAATTCGCTAGCAAAGTGAAAATTACGTTGACGTGTTGAAAGCTCGTTTGATCGCAAAACTGGTGAGTAAATGATCGTTGGCTGAATGAGTAATACTCGGTAACTTCCGTGAACAATCCCCAGAATCCGAGCACACAATCGTTATTCAGCACTGTTCTGAACTGTGTGTAAAGTTTACCTGGAGCAGGAACAGAGGAACAGCACAACTTCCATTTTAGGAAAGTTGCTAGATGTTCTTTACTGCCAAATTAGATGATTTGTTGATCGACTCGTTGAAGAATGTATGAGCCAGAGATCCCTCCTCTATTTTAGGTGGCAAACATTTGTGATGGAAAAGTGTGCACGGGATGTCTAACTCGGCAATGGAGAGACATATTTTCGGTGCAGTTAGAGAGATGAACCTGCAAAAACCGCTCTCTAACTGTTCTATCGCGAGAACCACAATGACTAAGGTGCTCAAATTAGCATGTTCATTCGTCGCTCTATCTTTTTCATGCCATCGAAACGAGCAACCTAGAGCCAAATTGGTAGCCCTTCTGCAATTATTCTGTAATGACATAATCACAGTCAAAGGGAACGTTCAGCATGGATTGTTCGAACTGGAATAGTCTCTGACTGTATCCTATCCAAAAACCATCCGGAACCGTTCTCCTCCTGTTCTATAGTGAGAACCTCGTGAATGATTCATCGCAGTCAGAAGGGGGAACTTCTCATTTCTTTCCTTCTCTAACTCGAGTATTACTCACCTCCTTTTATTTGCGCAAGCTACCTATAAAACGACGATGGCGTCGGGACAACCATATCCTCGACGATAACGACAAACATGTTCTCAACGACTATCCTTCTGGCTGCAGCTGCAGCACTGTCTGTGCAGCAGGGTGGGTTGCTGCTGGGTATTTATAGTTTTTTTTCTAGAAATGGAGAAATTGGCATTGAAATATTCCGAAACAGCTTGCTAAAGATAGACCGTGAAACTTATTTGAAAAGGGAAACGGCAGAGCGCGAAAGTGAAATGTAGTGAACTTTTCAAATCGCAAATGCATATACAGTGCAATCATATCTATCTACATAGTCAGGTACTGTTGGTGAATAGTGAACATTCCCACATTGCAGTGAATGCCATTGGCTTCGATCAATCGGCCGCCGTAGTGGGCACTCTGATGTGTCAGGGACGACCGGCGGGCAATGTGAAAGTGAAGCTGTACGATGATGACACCGGTGAGCTACCGTAATCTACCGTATTCGACAATGGATTACCGATACCGTACCCTTACCGTACCCTCGTTGCAGGACCCGATCTCGATGACCTGATGGCGGAGGGCACTACTGATTCGCAGGGAAGATTTTCGTTGAGCGGATGGACAGACGAGGTTTCCGGTAGTGGGAGTACGGTAGATTGAAGAATCGATTGCAGACGCTCACCATCGACCCGAAAGTGAACATTTACCATGACTGCGATGATGGAATTATGGTGAGCCTCTCAACATTTTCGGATCTTTCAGACAGTTTGGGATGAAATAATCAAAATTTAAATCATAACAATGCGGTAGTTTACTGCTACTGTCTTAAGGATTTTCGTGATAAGAAACATGAATTCATAGAGAAATTTCATGATGTGTGAATGATAAATCGTCGTATTTTGTAGCCGTGCCAACGACGAATTACCATCTTCGTTCCTTCATCGTATGTCTCGAGCGGAAAGAATCCTACCAAGGTACGGTAGATTACGGTATCGATCGTCATTTATCGATTTTCTAGACCTACAATGCCGGCGTTATCGAGCTAGCCGGCAAGTTCTCTGGCGAAGAGCGAGATTGTTTCAACAGGAGGAGATAAATTGCGATGACATCATAAAATCGCACGAGTGTCAAATATTTTCAATCCATTTCCGGTGATGTTAGATAGAGATTGACCAGAGTTTGGCCAAATGCACACACATTCCATGTACCTATTTCTGATTTATTTGTTTGTGAGTAAAGTGACTAATGGCAAGATGTGATCGAGAACTCTAGTGTCAAGAGATCATTACACCGTGTGAACGAAACAAGGATCGAGAGCGAGAGTTGGCAGACAAGCTGATAGCCAACGAGATAGCCCCACATCCCGTCCGCTTCCGTAGCGCAGTAGGCAGCGCGTCAGTCTCATAATCTGAAGGTCGTGAGTTCGAGCCTCACCGGGAGCAAGCCTTTTGCCGGATTTTGGCATACTTCTCTTCATTAAATAATTCCATTTTTGTCAACGGAATCAATAAATTTTGTATTTCTGCCGTACTCCAGTGAATAAAATAATTGCAATAGTGCGTATTTATCTGCTGTTCACTCAGTGAGTCTGACAAGGTAGGACGAATCAGGACGTTTCTCTGCTGATCTTTGATCTTTGCTACTTGATCTTCGAAGGATCGACCTGAAGTGGATAGAAAGTCAGTTGTCGATCGCACTAGGATACCGTACCTTGGACAGCTTCGGCTCGTCATAGTACTTTTTGATGTGGGATACGAAGTCGATCACATTTCTCTGAAACGCAAAAAGTCAGTTATCGATTGGACCAGGATACGGTAGTACCACATGGTTCACAATGTGCGCGTCGAACGAGTTCAGCTGGTTTTGCACCTGAAATCGATCGATGATCTTTGATCTTTGATCTCTAGCCCAACGAACATGCGCCGTCTGCATCTCAAACTGCATGATGGACTGCTTGAAGTCGAGTGCCTGAATACAGTAGGTTATTGATTGATTGGTTACGGTAGAACAGTTATCGATCGACTACCGTATACCTTGCGATCGAGCTGGTTCGGGTCCTGGCAATCGCGGACGGCGTCGCGCGCCAGATCCATCTGCTTGAGCAGGCTGGAAGGGATTACGGTAGATAGGAGAAGAAAGCCAGTCATCGATTCGATCTTGTATCCGGACTATCGTGGCATGGGATACGGTATAAAGTCGGTTATCGATCACTGTAGATGGTGCGACTACCGTACTCCTGCATGATGGTGTAGTCGCCGTGCAGTTCGAGGTATTCCTTGACGGAGAAGCGACGCACGTGCCGCATCGACATCCGCATCGCATCCTGAGAGGAACAGACGGATTACGGTAGTCTGGTACCGATTGGCTGGGTACTGTATCTCAGTTATCGATTGCAATATTATGGTAATGACTGCAACACCTAACGCTCTAGATCTTCTGCATACAGAGATACTGTAGCCATGTTTATTATTGATTAGATACTGTAATCACCCCCATCGATCGATCCCCCAATCCCTCATCCCTTAATTCCGCCGGTTGTTTTCTCCACTCTCATGTTGCTTCCTGCTTCCCGTCGGCAGCGGCAACTGACGCAGAAAGAAAGGATAAGAGAAATGAGGATTGTCCCTCGTCTCTTCATTCCACACACTCTCTAGCCGGTCAGAGGAGCGAGATAGCATGAGATTAGGAGAGAGTAAGAGTCAAAGCCAGGGAAAGAAACGCCGGGAAGGTTGTGTTACTCTCAGATCCTCAATCAGCGCCGTGTCTGTGAGATTCGATCAGATCAGGCGAGAGACAATGTTGAATGAGAGTATCAGACAATCACTGAGATTTCTCAAATTTCTCTTGTTCAAACAGCCGATGGTAGATCAGTAAACATGCGTAGATCAGTGAGTAAGAGATCGGAGGAATAAAAGAGAGTGCAGAGAAAGCAGATTGATTTACGAGGCACTTGGGTTAATGGGATCGAGTTGGTACTTTGTTCCGGGTCCGGGTTGATCATGTTTTTCGAGCGATATATTTCGTTACATTTTTGACCGTCAGTCAAATTTCCAAAACGCTGCCTTCGACAACCCTGGATCCAAGTCCAACATCCAAGTCCTCCCATTGATCTTGTGATTTACCCCTGAGAAAAAGCGGCGAAGTCATTAGCCTCCGATCCGTCAATGACCCGGAAGCTTTTCTCTCTCTATCTACTGCGATCAGCCTCTTTCTACTCTGATCAATCGGACCAATCGTCGCTAACGAGCGCAAGTCAGGACTTTCTTGATTTAGCACCGATGCTTACCCGATTGTTGCGCTGACTGGTGGAGGCGGCGATGCACTGCGATCCGAGCAGTTTCAGGCGGTTCTTCACGGACTGGAATGGTGTTGATCTTTGATCTTCTGATACTTGATTTTTGATCTTTACCTGATCGCCGATGCACTTCTCGTAGTTGTCGAGGGCGTTGGCGAGCATCTCGAACGGATTCATGCCCTCTGCCTCGTTCAGCTGAAGAGGATACGGTAGGAGTACGATACATAAGCGTTACGGAATCGATCAATAACTGACTATCTCCACCGTATGCAAGGATTACGGTAGCGATCAATCGATAATTGACTACAGTCTCTAGATACCGTACCTTGCTGAGCTTGAGCACCTCCGGATCGGGCTGGGCGACGCGTTCCATGCGCACTGCGAGGTCGTCGATTGCCTCCTTGTACTTGTCGATTCTGGAGAGGGGAACGGTATGTGTACAGTATCTATCGATATTTATCGACCATTGGTTTATTTCTTGAAAATAAACATGGTATCGATCGTTAGAACAGAAAAGTCTATCCATTTTTATTCGAAAAGCAAGCTAAAATATCGGCAAAACGCTTGCTCCCGGTGAGTCTCGAACTCACGACCTTCAGATTATGAGACTGACGCGCTGCCTACTGCGCTACGGAAGCGGACGGGTTGCTTGGTAAGCTAAGGCGCTATAAGACGCGCGAGTGCTCTTCCAGTGGGCTTAATTGGCTCATCCACTCTTGAACTATCGATCGATAAATCTACCGTACTTGGCCTTCTTATCCTTGATAACGCCCGATAGAATGAGCGGTTGGAGTCGGATCTCATTGGCGTTTGGTCGACTCTTCTCGAGCTTCTTCTTGGGCAGCTCTTTCTCTGCAAAGATCAAAGATCAAATCGCCAGTCTCGAATAGCTGACCTGGCAGCTTCGTTTCGAGTAGTGGGTCGGCCTCAGGGGCCTTTTGCGGTTGCTCTGACAAGTGTTGGTTACCTATCTAAGCTTTGGCAGCCCTTCAAGCATCAATTTGTCAAGCAAGATCTTTTCCGACGGGGTTTCACACAGCGTTTGTGACGCAAGAGGACTAGCGTAAGTGATCCCTCTCGGCCCGTGGCAGTTGTTGATGCGGCAGAGAATCGGAGCTTGAGGGCATAGTCTTTCTCTTTCTTTCCTTCTCCTCTCGTTTTCCCTTCCTCTGACTCGATAGAAGCGAAAATGAGAGCAGGAAGTGCAGAGCACTTCCGCGTTTTCGGAAATTGGGGCTAGGCTGGATTACGGTAATTAGGATACGGTGGGTTACAGTAACCTAGGACTTAAGTACGACAGGCTACTGTAGGATCGGAGCTTGAGGTATACGGGAGGTTACAGTAACCTAGGAGCAGGGTACATCAGGATGCTCTAATCCAGGCTCTAAAGGGATGCGGTAGGGTTTGGGTTAAGGAAAAATACGGTAGATTAGGATAAATAAGTAAATATTACGAGGCTCCTCACGGTTCTCCATCGAGTGACCACCGGCCGGTGCGAGTGCCAGTGTAGAGAATGAGGAGAGGAATGAGGAGATTCGAGTGGTTGAGAATAATAGATTTTTTGCAGAGTTCAATGGATTTTGCAGCTAGCGAGGGAAAGATTCAAAATGTCGCCGGGATCTCTGTATTTGTGGCCTAAAATCGTGCCAGTTTCTTAGGCATTTTCACTGTTTTGTAACCCTTGGAATAAGACCATGGAAAACCTTGGTCAATAAATCAAAAACAAGATGAGCTGTTCCACTCGCCAGAGATCATTGTTGTTTGCCCGTTCGCTCTCGTTGACGCAACGGCGTCTGAGATCCCCGTGGGAAGGAGACACCTTCGATGATTGTCGGACATGGTGTTTGATCTTTGATCTTTCGAATCCCATGGTAGATCACGAATAAGTGAGGGAATTTATCGTTCCAGGGGTGAATATGTATCCACACGAGTTTATTGATCAACTCTAGCGTGAGATCGAAACTCTAGGAGGTCGAGGATCCCTTGCATTCTTCCATTAGGATAAAGATACACTCGGATCCAACACTCAGAGTACCGATATATCGACAAACAAATAAACGCCCGCACATTCTCTGCAACGTTTCATCCCAAAAGTTACAGCGATTTACTGAATTTGACTTTATGATGCCGCCTTTGATCTTTCGATCTTGGGATACAGTAACTGAAAAATACAGAAAGATACAGAAATGAATGAACAGTAAACGCTCCAGTATCAGAAGGTCAGAGTTTGTTTGGCAACTAGACTCTCGCCGGTCGGCTTTTTTTGTGCACTATTTTACACTCGGCGGTGGTGGTGCCGTTTTACCTATCTCCCTCCTCTCTTTCTCTTCTTCCTCTCTTCCTCTCTTCTCGAATCCATTCAGTCGAAAAGATCCCTTCAGTCAGCCCCGAACTACCTCTCCGAACGCCTTTGAATCGTCAAATGGATCCGAAAAATTCTGGGACTTCAGAGCTAAACGACACCTTTATTCATCATCACAACGGTAAGCAGTCACAATTATTATAATAGTAAGTAATATAATTCGATAATCACAGTAGTCAATGAGTGGGACGGGGCGCACCAGAGTAGATCAGTATTGTAGAGTTCATCGTGTGAGGGAAATTGCGTATTTACAGTGAAGGGGCTGGAACTAAGGCCGTCTCTAAGGTCTCTCGTCAGTCATAGAAGACGAGAGAAATGAAGAAAGACGGACACTAGGGACTAGCTAAGGACTAAGCGATTGAACCGGAAGGCTAAGGAGCGGGGGGTTCCTGACGGGATTGGTACAACGAGGAAAGACATGGATTGATATGGGAAGGATTGATCTTTGATCTCTGGTGGCTTAGACGGAACTCTGGTTGAAGCTGCGGCTAGGCTGTTGCATCGTTACCGTACGCATCTAAAAACATTAAATTAAATCAGTTGACGATCGATTCTCGGCTACAGTATCCTTACGTCATTGTACTGGGGCTGGTAGGGATCGTAGGACTGCGGGGCGAGTAGGGGCTGCGGCTGGGAGGCCATCGGGGACGGAATCGCTGATTGACCGTAGCCAGTACTGAAATTAGGGTTACGGTAATCCTTTGGTGATCGATAACTGAGTTTTCATCCGGGGCAATCGATGCCTGCCGCCCGGGCCGAGTTTATTGGGTTACAACAGGAGGGAGGAGATTGAGAGAGGGGAGGAGGAAGTGGAGATTGGAAGGAGAATTGGAATGGGATATGTTCCTCATTCTTTTCGAGTGATTTACTCACTGGGACTACCTCATTTTCCCTTCTTTCTTCCTTATATCATAATCTATCACTTCTTGGACCAACTGCTCTTGAAAGAACAGCCTTCTGACACAACATTTTGCTGAGCGGCCAGAAAGCGACACTATTTTGTATAGATTAGGAGTCCTAACATTGATATCTCTCTTTTTTGAACATTTACATTTGCGTAGCTGTTATGCCTCCATTTGATAGACATAAATTCGCTTCATCCTGTGTAAAGTTGCTCTTACATCAAAGATCCCTAGGCGCCAACTTCCCTCAATGTAGTGCTCCGCTTCATCATTTTATCACTCGTGCATGCAGATTTCTTCCAATTCTTCCCCTCTTCCCTCCTCGTTTCTCTCCATTTCCCCTTCTCTCTCGGCCCATTCCAATCTTAGACTCGGCCGAGCGCGCCCTGTTTGCACAAGCAAGCAGTGACTGTACGAAACTGATTACAGATTGCATCTCTCGGAATTGGGATGACTATTTCGCTGTCTGGTCTCTCCGATCCCTACTAAGATGTAAGGGCGTGTGGCGTCAAAAGTGGGGGAAAATTGAAGAAGCAGGTGAAATGTGGATGGAAGTACGCAAGTGAAAAGCGTTAGATGAAAATTGTTTAGAGCAACAGCCTCAGTAGAAATGTTTTATATGTTCCCATTGATCAAAATAATACGGAATTAGCCAAAAGGGCGCGTGAAACATTTTTGATCCCAACTAATCTGGAAGCAGGTTTGAAAACTCGTAATGACAAAAAATCCCAATTATTTTTTGATTGCGAGATAATTACGACAAATCAGAGATTTTGGCATGAAAGTAGAGAAGTGAAGCGCATGAAACATAGATTTTCCCTTTTCTCAGCTTTTCGATGTAGATATTCTTTTGGGGTTTCCAGTAGGCAAACTTGTGGCAGATCGGATGCAAAAATGAGAAAAGTTATGAAATCATAAACGTACTCATACTGCTGGGAGTAGGTCGGCTGATACTGCTGTTGCTGCTGCAGATAGGGCGATTGGGAGTATTGCTGCTGCTGTGGCTGCATCTGCTGCATACTCGGGGTAGGGGCGTACTGGGAGGTGGGCACGGGCTCGGCCGGGCGGTAGGCTACTGGAATGGAATTAGAGATGATCTTTGATCTTTTTGTTGGATTTATTTTTAGTGCCTATGAGAACCATGCATCAAACTTATGGAAAAGTGTTGTCTTTCAGATCTCGATGAAACGCATCTCTCACCGGATGATTCGACCCAAGGAGACGGCGAGGCGCGAGAGGTCAGCTTCTTCTTGTCTTCCCGCATCTGAATTGATCTTTGATCTTTGATCTCTGGTCTTTCCTGCTCATTTGCGTACATTTTCATCGAGATTGATTTGTACTGTTATTTCTGGGAAGGTCAAAGTAGATGTCATGGAATTTGTTGACAGCCCCTCTATTGACTATGGGATTTTATTATCACTGAGAATAGTTAGGAAGGAATAGGGAGGATGCGATCGATGAGTGGGCAGAGATTTTCAGCAAGAACTTTCACGCATCTGGCGTTTCGGCTGAATTTTATAACTTTCATAAGGCGCGATAATGGGTAATAATTCTACAGCAATCGGGGAGAAATAGTGGGTTGTGTAATCCTGAGCATGGAATTATTGATTGGGTCAATAGGAATCACCGCTGATGGTTGAATTGTAAGCTCTGGTATTGCTCTCCTAATAGATCGCCAAATAGTTCACCTAATTGTGTACTAATTCGTGGCAAGCACTACCAGAGAGGTATCGATCGATAGGGAAACCGAGACGATGCCTCGTTTCTTTCTTCTCTCTTTCGTTGTGCCGTCGTAGTGTGTAAGGCGAGAGGGGAGAACGCAAACCAGAGTGTCGTGAGGGAACCCTTAGAGCCCTGAGGGTCCAGGCCTTTGCTCTACTGCTAATTGGGTGATGAATCGAAAAAATGCAAAAGATTAGTCAAGAAACGCGGTATTAGATGATGATTGATATTTTAGTTCGGCCAACGGAGCGATATCGACGAAAAAGAGCGAGCATAATTATGAAACGCGCGTGAAACATAGATCAAACGCAAGCAGTTTGAATGAGTGTGTTCAGACGAATTGGGTAAGGACCTAAACGAATTTCGACGCTAGATTTTCGATGATTTTCTCTTGATAGCGAGAGATAAATGATGGAATAGCCGGGCAGCAAACTCACATTGTTCACGCAGACGTAATAAATGCCGGCCACGGTCCCTCCCAGCACGATCAAGCCGCCAATTAGAATGGCGAAAATGACGGCTATCTGCAAATTACGGCTTGCCCATTTCCCGGTTCTCCGCCGAAATTCCCGGCTCTAGCGATTCCTGATCAGTCTCGTCTCTGGTTCGCCACTGTTTTTCTCGAACTCTAGAATCTCAATCGCCCGAGGGGGCAAAACAATATTGAGGGATCTCTGAGTGTATTCGATCTTGAGTGTACAACTGTTCAGATGATGTTTTGTTCTTCGAGTTTTTACGCGGGTTCAGATCGAATTTCCCTTTCAACTTCGAGCTTTTCTTTCTGATTTTTGGTTAACAAGAAGGAAGTAGAATCGAATACTAAAGAAGCGTCAATGGTTTAGTGATGCTAGCTTTGAGGGGTTTGCTCTGAGTGATCCCAGCAAGTACCTAGAGCTGCGACTTAGACGAGTCAAAGACTAGTGATCCTGATCAAGACCGTCCAACTGTCCCTGATGTTTTGACTCGGATTCTCGGAGCTTTTTTCGTCAAAAATCAAGAATGGGTCAAGAACCAGTGGAGTTCTGCTGTTTTAGTGATCAGCTTGGTCTAGAAGCTCCCTGTGCTCGGAAAGAATTCAGACGAAAGGAGGGAGGGAAGGGGCTATTTGGTATTGCGCGAGCCTTTCCCTCTCTTAGCTTTTGCTCACAATCAGAAAGGAGAGGGTGTTTACTGAAGAAGATGCAGAAGAGAGAAAGAGAGGGAGAAAGGTACGAAACAAAATGGGACGAAACGCGCATTATCGATTATTGATCGAAAATCAGCTAGACAAGTAAGAAAAACGATGAGTAGTAAATACTTTCTTCAATAGAAACACATTCTTCAGTATATTAAGACGCGGGAAATAAAATTCAAACCTGATAATTATAGTAGTTCCCGAGCACACCCATGGTGAATTTCAGGAGGATCAGGCGCCGAGGGAGAAATCGATCGATACGATGAGGATACTGTAAGCGGAATATAGTAATGAACAATGAGGATTGCGATTCGCGATCAATCGAAACAGTGGCAGGAGACGGTAGGAAGCGTTGGTAAGAAGAAAGATCAAAGATCAATCGATGATTACATACGGTTCAAAATCGATTCCACGAACTGGAAATACTCGCGCAATCAGTGAGAAGAAACTGGTAGGGGCGGCGAAGTCACGCGTCTCTAGTGGGAATCATCGAGGCAACAAGTAGTGTTTGCTAAGCGACAACCTACTCCAGTAAGCAAAGTAAGGGGGCACAAGGCAGGTAGGGGCAAAAACAGGATTAGATTACTGTAGCCGATGCCACCGAAGCCAGGTAGCAGTGGATAGATCGAGACACGGCAGGTATTGCAGGTATTTTGTGCAGGGTCCAGTAAGCAAAGTATGAAATAGCGAAGAACATAATCGAGTAGGCAACGTAAGAGACGGTGGGGAACGAAAATAACTAGATCAGAATACTGTATCCGATGCCAGAATAGGATAAATCGATCGAAATTCATCGGGTAGTTTGCCCAGAGACCGTGGTAGTGTACAACAGATGTAGTGAGAGAGAGGTGGTAGCCCCGAGGGGAGATGGAGGGGGACCAAGGGAGGGGAGACAAACATGGATCGGAAGTGGCAGACGGAGGGGAGGAGGGGTCTCACGGTTGAGGGTGATGACTGGGTGGTCAGAGAGGGTCAGAGAGCAGAGGGAATGAAGAGAGAGGAGGAGGTGCGCAATGTGGGGGTTGGGCCGGGAATCGGTAGGGCAAGAGGTTCGAGGTAGGTAGGACGGGTCAGGGAGGAACGATGATTTCAAGCTAGGGGTATATTTTTTTAAAGTTTTTTTAGAAGTGGCAATTGGGGAAGAATCAATTTATTATTTCCGTTGAACACCTATGGGAACTATGAAACATACTATAATCAAAACAAACTGAATGAAGACAAAACAAAATTGAACGGATCAGATCATCTAATATAACAGTGCTCATTTACCTTTACGCAAACAATAAGTTGAAAAATAGCGTTGACTAACAACTCCAAAGCCGAAGCTTCAAATAAATTCTTGAACGAAGAATCACAACAAACTCAACAATGGAATCCACAATAGCTCAACAATGCTAACATCCACAAAAAAAGCGCAAAACAGCGGCATCGATTGCATCCACAATAGCCGTGAAAACAGCGCAAAACGGAGCATTGATTGGTCGTCGTCTTATCAGAGGAATCATAGTGGAGAAGAGAAGAGGAGAGAGAAGGGAATGACTCACGATGCGAGCATCCAGAAAAGGAAGAGAGGAATCTGAGCAATCGCATGATTTTCACGCCAGTTAGAGTGAGCGAGAGAGCATGGGGAATGGAGAGATTCTAGAGACGAACGAACGGTGGATGGAATCTATTCAAGGCGACGGTGACTAAGTGTTGTCAGCAATGACCCCCGGGGGAGTTGTTGGTGGTAGGATAACGGAGTATTTGGGTAGATCACCGGAAGTTTGTAAGACAAGTTACACTGTTAGTTACACTTTACACTTTGTCGAGACTTGGAGCGGAGGATATTTTACAACTTGCACCGAACGAATAGATCAAAACATCGAGTACGACTGGGTGCGATTCGAACTCAAGTCAAACTTGTTGTCGATAGTTCACGATCTGGAAAATTTATGACTTTAAAAAAGACTGGATGTTTATCCGTGCGATTCAGAACAGATCACGTAAGAAGGGCAAGTGGTCCAGACGTCAATCAGATTCAACGCAACCAACCGATCAGTGATCAAGTCACCGATCAAGCTCATGAACAATCATTAGGGACAACAAAACGGTGAATGCCTCCTAAGATTAAACCCTAGAGTGCACTCAGCAATAAAAATTTAGGTAATATCGTTCAGTAGGAAAGCGAATAGTAAGGGAAGGGATGAGAAGCAGTTTTGGCATGACGAAGAAAGGAAGAAAAAAAGAGGATGCGAAAATGAATCACCAATGGCGAACATTGAGAATCGCCGTTCTTTTCGTTTTTTCCCGGTTTCTTTTTTCGTTGTCTGAAGATGACTAATGGAAATACGTCTCTTAGTTCAGCATGATCCCCAATCGGGTAGGGCAAAATGATATGACGAAAAGAGCGTGTCTCTTCATTTTGCACGATCTATCCGTATTTCGATCTCTAGTTTTTCGGCATGACGAATGCACGAAGACTTTATTCCTTTGGCACTATGCATAGCTTGTAAGAAGCTTATGGAAGAAACTAAGAATTCACAGCGTTTCTTATTTTTCAAGCGTATAAGTTTTGGATTCCGCAGCTCGCATTGAACTATCGTGAGATCTTGAGCGTTGAATTTCTGAGAATGGAAAGACGAGGAAGCGAGTGCGGTCGCTCACACGCCTACAATGGAATCTGACGAGGATTTACTCGGTCGAGAATTTCAGACACCCATTTTTATATCAGCAAATAACTCGTTCTCTGGTTAGTCTTATGTTCATGTTATAAATGACCCCTGCCAGGGTTCATTAGTCAAGCAACTTGCCCGGAGGCAACGTGCTTGCTGTCTTCACGACTGTTGTTTTTGTTCTTGAGAATCGTGAATCTTTCTCGTCATCTCAACTCTCCGAAATCCCTTCTATCACCGAATCGGTGAATCAAAGATTCAAGTGATAGAAGAGGTTGATCTCGAGAGAGTGATTGAGCAATCGAATGCGATTGTCGAGAATGAGAAAACATCGAGGCTGT
>LS487837.1:6648-25426 GCA_900490705.1 Pristionchus arcanus
TAGTTCTGTCCTCGCTTCACCAATATTTGCCTTCATTATGCTTCTAATTTATTTTATTCTCCAATCTTTCCAATTTTCTTCGTTATCCTCTCTTATCTTTATTAATTCAATTTATTTCAGGTACGAGTGATGCAAAGTAGGCTTCATCTCACTCGAGCTACCAAGTGCAGTCATGTCCGGACGTGGGAAGGGAAGCAAGGGCTTCGGGAAAGGAGGAGCCAAGTGCCATCGCAAGGTTCTTCGCGACAACATCCAGGGCATCACCAAGCCCGCCGTGGTGGAGTCAAGCGTATCTCTGGACTCATCTATGAAGAGACCCGGAGTGGTCATGGTTTGAATCACTCCAATTTCATTGCTGATTTTTTTTTGTTCTATTTACAATCCAGTTGAGTAGTCTTTTTTCAGGTGTTCCTTGAGAACGTGATCCGTGATGCCGTCACCTACTGCGAGCACGCCAAGAGAAAGACTGTCACCGCCATGGATGTCGTCTACGCTCTCAAGTGCTCCCGCGAGTGCAAACCCCCAGAACCCAACGGCCCTCTTTAGGGCCACAAACCTATTCCAAACCAAGTTGATTAGGGCCATTTACCAGGTGGATCGATCGGGCATCTTTGTAACGAAGAAAACGAAGCATCAAGGTGAGTATTTGATGTGTATTACAAGGAACACGTTCACTAAAATAACTTTATTCTTGACAAAAAAAAGAAGCGAAACTTTGACGAAAACTGAGAATTTTATTTATTTAATCGAAATGTGGTATTGATTTTTGAAAAATGAAAATAACGAAATGTGTAACGGAATCTAGAGATGTTTTCCTATTACTTTACTCTTGGCAAAACAGTTCGAAATATTGGCAAAAACGCATTCCAAAATAAAGTAGCATAAAAATATTAGTTTATAATATAAATATAAGATTAATCAATGTCCATTTCCTCGCTCTCTCTACGAGGCCTCGAGATGGGGACACTTTCGAACTCATCGTGGATGGGAGCCTCGAGAAGATCTACGTCTGACTCATCGTCACTCTGATCAGGTAAATCAACAGCTCTCACTACTCTCTCTCCATGAGAATCCGACCACTTTCCTTTATTATAGAGAACTTTCTTGTACTCTGCAATTTGCTTAGAGTAGTCACGATCTGGCTTGATATGGTTCAGCGTCTCGATATACATATCAGCCATAATCGTTTTCCAATGCACGAACAGCTGTCTCTTTGTACTGCAATAAATTCTAGCCTTCTTATTCCATCTTGCGTGCTTACTCTCGATCGCTTGCTCTAAGAATCTTCCCCATGTACCATGTTTTTTCATGAAGGGGTAGACATGCCGATCGAGAATATGCAGCTTGAGACGCATGGAACATTTCGGCTCGAGCTTTTGCAGACAAATGAAGAAACGATCTTTATGTTCCTTGAACTGTTCGATTTCAGCAGAGGAAAGATCTCGAGCGACAGAGGCAGACTGCATCTCACCGAGCAGAGTGAGTGCCTCGAGCAGAACTGGTGCCAGTGGTGTCTTTGTTTCATCAAAGATTCCACAGATGATCTCTGGACCAGATTGTTCCGTCTCGGGTCGACTTCTGAGTACCTTTCTCACATGATTACCAGTATATTTCTGGAACCAAGCTTGCCTATCTGCACCCGCCTCTTTCACAGCTTCTTCTCGAGGTGGGTAGTATCATCAGTTGATCTGCGAGAGTATTTATTTGCATGAATATTCACGCCCGACTTACTTCACTGTATACTCATCAGCCTCTTTTTCCTTCTCTGACTTTGCCAATTGTTCCTTGAGCTCTGAATTTTCCCGAAGAAGTCTCCTGGAATGGTTCACTTATTCTTTAAACGTACGCTTATGTCTTACTCTGTCTCCGTCTCAGCTAGTAATCCTCGAAGAAAGGCCGGCTCCCTTTCAGCAATTTTGGAGAGATGATTCTTCAGTGTCTCGAGCTTTTGAGTGAGATCCTAAGGATACGCAATATTTCATCGTTAATGGTTCAAAAAAGATTTAAACAGATATCTCACCTGACGTCCCCCGCCGGCTCCACTTCCGATTCCGCCATCTCCAGTTGAGCGATTTGGTTGCTTCGGGGGCGGCTCCATCGGGCCATTGAAATGGTTGGCTCCTCCACCTCGCTGGATTTTATGAGGTGGCCAGTATCCCGATCGACTCATCGAACCCTATAAAATGGCAATGATTTAATTAACAGATGGAAACGATCGGCAGCTTAACACAACAATTAAAAATATTTTAGGTAAAAATAAAATAGAAAAGAAAAAATCTCTCGAGCTACCGTAATCTACTGCAATTGTTCGATGGGGCACATTTCTGAATGTCAACAACAAGTGCGAATTTGCCAAAGATTGAGAGAGTTTTATGATTCATTCTTTGCATCATAATTTCGAGTATGCTCTAGAACTTTGGCAAATTAAGAAAAACATGTGAAAAATATACGATCTGCATCGCTAGACCCCTCTTCTTGTAACTCTAGTGAGAGCCGGTAATCACGTAGTGTGGCGTTGTGTGCGTTAGTAATTCTCGAATTTTTCGAATGCGTTAGTCTTTCGCCACGAAGAGCGTTAGAGTTTTAAATAACCTTGTTACCTGTTCCAACCAGCCGTTCCATTTATTTTGTAACCCTCGTGTAATTAGGAAAATGACTCGTCCTTTCATCCTTTTAAGTTTTCTTTTGTACTACCAAGCTTTTGGTTGTATATGGTTTCTGTCTAGGTCTAGCCCGCTAGCCAAGATGGTCGTTAGTAGAAGGAATGGGCTTATTGTTAGGCTCAGTGCTTAACCCTAATGTTAAGACTTGGACAACACACGTGCTCCCACTAAGTTAGTGGGCTTACGATTACTCGGATGCTTACTCCAAGTGGAAGATCTCATCGATTTGTGT
The DNA here is from genome assembly GCA_900490705.1 of Pristionchus arcanus. Lineage (NCBI taxonomy): Eukaryota > Metazoa > Nematoda > Chromadorea > Rhabditida > Neodiplogasteridae > Pristionchus > Pristionchus arcanus. The sequence continues at coordinate 9,544 of LS487837.1, forward strand.
TTTTTCTCATGCTCTTTCTCGCCTTAATTTTCGGGTTATTTGTTTTATTCATACTTTACAGACTTTTCGTCGTATTCATTAGAATGTCCGCACCAGTTGCGGCCCCTGACCACCAGAAAAAGGTTTGATTTCCTAATTTATTATGCCATTATGTTATCATTTCCCGTTCAGAAGCATAGGGGAGCTCGACGGCGAAATGCAGCGGCTTCGAATCCACCGAAAGTCGAGACACAGTCTACTAACCCTTCCCAAACTGGAAGAGCTAGCCAGTATGATTCAATCTAGAGTCATGGTATAAATCAAATATTGCAGAGCAAGTAGTCTTCTCGCTCAATTGGCAGCTGCGCAAGGATCGACTATTCCCATCTCTCAACCATCTACCTCTCGTGTTCCATCCACCCCTAAAGCGAAGGAGAATAATAGCAAAAATCAGAAGGTATCAAATAAAAATCTGGAGAAATGTTTGATGACGTTCTTCTAGCAACCGAGATGTGAGAATCGTGGAAAGAGTGTAGGTGCGAGAATGACTGCGAAGCATCCTCCTCCTCCTCCAGCTCCATCCTCACAGAGAAACAGAACCATATCTGTGAGCCAACTATTTATAGGTCTACGCGAAAAATGGTTTAGCACAAGTCAACCAACTTCGTTTATCGATATACATTTCAGCAAGGCGCTTACAAGCAAGGCGACACTACTACTTACCGAGGACCTAAAGTTCCTGAGGATGTCTTAGATATCATATCCTTTAGATTTCTCATGAATGTTCCTGATAGTGAGGTAAGCACCAATTTGTTCTGGGGAAGCAATCTCAGTTTAATTAGTTAAAACTTGTCTTTATTTCAGCGTCTCGATGAAACTCGAATTTGTTTCCAAATTGAACTGGCTCATTGGTTTTACATAGACTTCTACGTTAATCAGGACGAAAGAGCTGATTGTGTCAATATCGGAATGAGGGATTTCGTCAAGTATCTTTATTTTTTGTTGTTGTTTGTGATACCTTTTTCTTCAGAGTGATGTTTGCTCACAATGATTTCCTAAAACAATTAACCTATCGATCTGATGAGGTAATTTTTTTTAGAATGTAGAAATGCGGAGTTCAACATAAATTATTTTTCAGATTTTGGACAACTGGCGTAGCTATAAGTCAACAGTCCCCACATACGGAGGGATACTCATGGATTCATCTCTTAATCACATATTACTCGTTCAAGGATTTTATGCCAGTAAGAACAGTTGGGGATTCCCCAAGGGAAAGGTAAGCCTACCCCTCGTGAACTTTGAATAGGAAGAATCTGACTTTGAAAAAAAATCAAATTGTAAACGGATTGTAGGTGAATCAAATGGAGATTCCTCGTATGTGTGCCATCAGGGAAGTATTGGAAGAGACGGGATTCGATTTCGGAGAACATTCAGATGGAAACGAGTTCAAAATTCAAGTGAGAATCTTATTCTATTCAATGGAATATCATTTCATTTGTAGAAAATGGTGAATGACACGATGATACGATTGTACATTGTCAAGGATGTTCCCATGGATTATAAATTCGAACCTCAAACAAGATGCGAGATAAGGTTGAGTAATTACCGAACTCCATCCTTATTGATAATTGCAGAAAAATGAAATGGTTCAATATCTGGGATCTTCCTCAAGATCGAAATGATCAAGTGGCTGCGAGTAATGGATTTCATCCTAAAAACTTCTACGGAGTTGTGCCCTTTGTGCAGGACATACAGGTCTATTTCAATATTCAATCATTATGTGAAATCGAATTTTTGTAGAACTATGTGAAAAGGGAGGAGAAGAAAAGAGAAAAGGAAGGAAAGAATAAGAAAGGAGTTGCACTAAATGATGGGAAGAAAAATAGTGCATTCACCAAAGTCGAGAAGAAATGTAAGTATTTCACTTTGGTCGGTGTAAAAAAAGGGCGACGATGAAACATGTACACTGGAACGGGTATATATGTTCTCATTAAAAGGCTGGATAGCGATCAAACTAATGCTTTCAGCTCCCATCGATCGATTATGGATGGGAAATGTTTCTGTGGGAAGTAATAGTGAGACAATTCATTTCGAAGGAGTGGAAACTCCTACTTCTTATGAAACTCTTTTCAAGTGAGTCATCATTTATCCAATGAGTGAGTCAATCCTTCTATTAGACCATTGGGAGAGACAGGAGGAGCTCCTCCTGGAAGTAATCTCGCAATGATCCTTGCCCATTCTTCTGCTGGTAAGCATCCATTATTTTTTCATTATCATTCACTTGTATGATTTCCACAATAGGTTCAACTCCTCGTAATGCGAGTACGAGTAAGGCATCAGTAGCTCATCCAGTGGCAATTCGACCATGTGATCATCCTGTCTACGAAGCTCCCGTAAAGGAGGTAACCACCATTATGTAATATCGTGTACACTATTGTTCGTGAATTACAATACTGATAGTAAGCGGAAAGGAAACTGTGGAATATTTCAGGACAAGTGCAAAGTGGCAGCCAATCTGATAGCGAATGTTTGGTCTCCCGCCCCTGTTTCTTCCTCCCATTCAGCCACTCAGATTGAAGATACACTCAATAAACTACTCTTTAATGGTTAGCAATATTATTCACGAATAAAAGATATTATTATCCAACCGTGAAAACTAAAGAATATTTTATCAAATATGAAATAGTAAATTTCAGCTCCTATCGAGTGTGTATCCCTCGGAATGGATCCATCAAAGACTCCCATCCAGAGAGATTCGAGTGTGGATGGAGATGATGAAGTGAAAGAGTGTGTGCCCACTCTATCACAAGGTGCACTTATTATCCATTCCATTCATCAATGCATTTCATATTTCAGAGCCATCTCTTCCTCCCTTGGGCGATCTTTGTATCTCCGTAGATGGAGTTTATCCCCCTGGATTAGTCGATCTTCCATCTACTTCCTCTCAAACTCACTCACATACATCATCCACATTCAGGTGAGATCAATTAACACATTAACTCGTATTATATAGTCGAGCATGTGAGGAGCTGTAATTATTTACAGAAGATGTTCCTATCAAATTAAAGTAAATTATTGCAGGCGACATTCAGTTTCGAGCAGTGTTCTTTCTCCTGCAATCAAGAATCGATGTGCATTTGAGTTGGTTCCTGCTTGGAAGTCATTCAAGGTACGAATGATCATTCATATTTTATTACAACGATAGTCGTATTTTTTACATCAATATAAAACGTAGAAAATACAATTTCAGCTGAATCGAGAGCAGATCTTCAAAGAAATCGCCTCATTTTTCATGTAGATACTCTCCATTTTCAAGTTATTTCTCCACTAACCAGAACATTTTTTTATTTAGAACTCACATTCAATGTGCTAACATGACGCTAAACGTACTGTACTTTTTACGCTGTAATGATTAGCTATTATCATGATGGGTATTAATATATGGATAGACTGGGGTTCATATTTCCCGTGTTGTCAAATGCATAGCCGGAGTGAGAACACTATTTTAGAGTAGAATGATCTTTATAGATTGTTCAGTTGTATATAATAAATTGTTTGAGCTGAAACTTAGTTTCAAATAAATACTTGGTTATAAACGATTTGACGCGCACATCCACAGCACTTAAATAAATTTGAATGTATAATAGGTTCAGAAAAAATCATTAGTACTGATTTGTTGCAGTCTTCCTTTATTAGTGCATTAGTGGATATAAATAAAATGGTTGATTTGAAGAGAGAAAAGGCGTAGTGACCTCACTTCCGGTGGAAAGTGGGAGTGAGTCAATTGACTGAGCTCTGACGACTGTTTTTCTGCATCATTTGGATAAGATTCCCTGTATAAGAATAAATAAGATGATATGTATAAGATAGAAGTGAAACCAATAATATCGTAGAGTGTAGTCCATGCATAAGCTGTCTCTGCAGGAAGAGTTCCTCCCATACACTCCCTCAGTACGTCCAACAATTCCGGAATCATACTCTGATCAATAGGGATTACTGTAGCTTAACGGATGCTGTACCTCGATATGGTACTTCTTAATACACCACTTTGCGTGTGACATAGCAATTCGATGAACTGCCTCTCCTAATGTGGCATCTTCATCCAGAGATTCAACGATGTGCTGAAGAGAAAGAGAGAGATAGAGACTATAAATCAGACATCCAATCTCGTTACACTTCCGCGAAAGGTAAAATGTTATTCTAACTATTCAGTCATTTCAGGTATAGTAGTTTATCTTTTGATTCACTTTGTAAAGGTTTAACTCGATTAAACCTGTAGTCCTGCCATATACACTCGTGCATGGTTTTTAAGTCCGTCAGAGCTGATGAGTGCAGAATCCGGAATTTCACGGAAGTTGGGCCAGATGTTCTTATATTGAGGGAACTCCGCGAATAATCTGCCATCGACAAATATTCCCAAATATCGCTAAAAGTGCAGTACCTGATGAAGATACCCAACCCATTCCTATTCTTCTCTGCTTTCATGAATTCGTAACTGTCTCGGATGAGCTTACGATGATGTTCGTCGAGTCGTTTAGTCTCCGAAGCAACTAGTGACTGCATCTTACGGAAGTCAACTGACGAAGAAGACTACCCTTCTCCCATCCCATCTCACGCCCCTTTCACTTGGAATTCGAATTAGTGTTTATCTCGAGGAGAGCTTCCAAATCGATTAACCATCAACAACATTCATAAATAGAATTGAGAGGGAAACATAATGAACTTGAAAAGAAACAAAATTTGAAGTTCGTTTTAACTTATTAGGAAAGTATAAAATTGATACTAACGTAACGGGGGAATGGGAGATCGATAGGGATAATAGTGAACAATCATACTTATCCTCGCATGGGAGGAGCTCCACCAGGTCGGGGCATTCCACGAGGGGCACCTCTCATTCCACCACGGAATGAAGTTCCTCTTCCACCTCCACGTGGACCTCCTCTTCCACCACGAGCACTTCCCGGTCCACCATCTCCCAGACCCATACCAATAGCTCCCTGCAACAAATACATTATAATAAGAAAGATACAACACTTACTCATTGTAATAAAACTAATGAGAAACATAATATTAGGATAATGTACCTTCTGAGCACGACCAATGTTCTTGAACATGGGCGCATTCTTGAGCATATCGGGAAGGACGAGGAAGCGAATCTTCGATCCGCGCACAAATACATTCTCTAGCTGGTGTGTCCTCCCGTCTCTGTACGTGACGCAGACATCGGCCATTTGGCAGTTCATGTTGTCTTCGGCCTCGATCAACTTTCCACGATAGACCTCACCTGAAATTGACAACTTACCAGAAATATTATTAACTCTACCGGAGTGAAGAATATGAAGAATCACTGAAGATACATCATACTATTACCAACTCATGCTACATGATAGTAGCAGTCTGGATCTAGATTCATCTATGTTAAAAGTCAGTCTCCCCTCTCCTAGTAGAGATTGAAAAGCAACCATATCGCAATATTTTTCACGCTTCACTTACTTTACCTTACTAGCATGTTCTCTTCAAATTGATAATTTTAAACAACGGAACAATTCTCATTTATAATCGATAACCAAACTCGTACTTAAAATTTTTTACTAACCGGTGACGGTCTCCAAAGTGACGATGTGGCCCTCAGCCTCGTGGAGGATCTTGATGGGTACACCGACTGAGGTCATCTTCAAAGAATACACAAATGTAAATAATGAATAATGACAACGCGAGCCAATCAATTAGCGCGATTTTCGAATTTCTTCGGCAAGCGTCGGTAAATGGCATAAGTCGGAACGTAACGTATCCCGCGTAGCACTTTTCATCATGAACTGTTTTATTTTATTTTATTTTCAGAATTTTTCAATCGATATCGATTAGTCGGTGTTTTCTGTGTTTTTTTCTCGTATGATTACTATTCAAAACGAGTAAATTGTTGTGTTTAGTATGCCGGACTCACTTGCAAACAGGCGGAAGCGAATCGGATCGTTGAAACTCAGACGACTCACGCAAGCATACCTAACCCCTTACGACGAGCTGAACAAGGATAATTCTGGTCAGAGGATTGACGAGATCTACGGAATAAGTCAGTTACCTATACATTGATATTTCCTTACTAACGGCAGCTACGCCTTTTCAGCTCAAGACTTGATTTTGAACTACCAGAGTGTAACAAGTGGATTGTTTCCTCGTTACTCGAAAGATAAAAGTCTCGGATATGTAAAGGATTCAATCTATTGTGCAATGGCTTGTTGGGCATGCTCAACTGCGTATAAGTGAGATCGATACAATTTGGAGCCTTTCATTGGTTGAATGTAGGAGGATGGATGATGATCGTGGAAGACAGACTGAACTGAGACAATCTGCAGTGAAGACCATGAGAGGAATCTTATTCGCATGGATGCAACAAGTCGACGAGGTTATTTTCTCTTCCCTTTTGACGATTTTCTTTGATCATGCTGACTTTCAGTTGAACACGTTCAAGAATAATAACCTGGCTAAGCATGCGTTGCATGCTCGATTTGATTTGGAGACTGGTCTACCTAAAGTGAATCCCTCTGATCATGTGAGTGCTAATTCTACCGAAATCATTATATTACTGTAGCCTAACCTTTGTGTTTCATAGGGTTACGGTCATCTACAAATGGATCTCATCGCACTATATCTTATCGCTATGGTTCAGATGATTTCAGCTGGAGCGAAGGTTTGTTTAGAATCTCCTCTAAAAATATAACTCCTTTATCTTTAGATAATCTTCACTCACGACGAGGTCTGTTTCGTCCAGAATCTTGTATTTTATATTGAACGAACCTACCGTACTCCTGACTTCGGAATGTGGGAACGAGGAACGAGGTACATTCTGATATACACTGTAGCAATTTACACAGGGCTATTACGGGGCTCCACAGATCGTAAGAAATTTCTCCTAGGGGGCTCCGCACCCACACATCCTAGCGGGGATTTCGCTCAGCAGTGCTGATATTTCACTGTATTCCGTTATTGATTGTTCAGATACAATCGAGGTCAACCGGAACTACATGCTTCTTCATTGGGAATGGTCAAGGCTGCATTAGAAGCAATCAATGGGTGGGAATACCGTACTCTTCCTTCTCTGAAAATGAGTTTTGAAGATTCAATCTGTATGGTTCATCGGGAACAAGTGCATCTGTGGTCTACGTTGATATCGATGGTCACGACAGAAATAGAACCACTTTCGAGACGATTCTGCCTAGGGAGAGCAATTCAAAGGTTTGATGAGTGAATTTCTTCAATTCCCCTTTCAATCTCAGAAATACCATTCCAAGCTGATTTGTTTTCACTTCAGAATACGGATGCCGCTCTTCTCATCACAGTTGGATGGCCTGCATTCGCCACTCACAACAAGAATATATTCGATAAAACAGTCACTAAATGTGTGAGGAAGTTGGAAGGGAAGCACGGAGTGAGGAGGTGAATCTTTCCCTTTTCTCCTTTTCATTCTTTTCATTAATTTCTTCAGATTTCTTCGTGATGGATATCTGACTGAAATGGAAGACAATACTCGTCCATTCTACGAAGAACACGAAACTCACAAATTTGATTCAATCGAAAGTCAATTTCCTCTCTTCTTCGCATGTATTGCAATTACTGCCAAGCTGAAGTGAGTTTAAGATTGAAAATCCGCTTATTTTTTTTATAGTAAATACTATCTAGCGAATTATTGATTTTCAGAGGCGATGAGAAGATCTGCGATGATTACTGGAATAAACTTCAAGGATTACTCGTGCCCGATTCCAGTGGTGAGGTTTTTGATTGTATTCTATCGACATTAGTTATGGTTAATTTATTATTTTGAGTGTCTGGTGGATGGATTCTCCCCGAATGTTATTATGTGGATGAAGTGAATGCAGAAGAAGAGAAGAAGAATGGTGGAACTGATCTCACTCCGGTATCTATCTATACATCTATACATAATATCGTACTCCATAATGAACGGATGTTGACTATTGTGTTCTCTTCTTGAGGTTTCTCCATCTGAATTTGGCCATCATCTTTGGTCGAATGCAGTTTATATCATTCTTCTTCTTCTTCGTGACAATCTAATTCATAGTGGTGATCTTGATCCCATCAATAGAAGAATGCCAGCAAGTCAACGACCGAGGAATCTGAATAGACACTCTGCATTCCAAGTATGAGTACTTTAGTCACGCCATTCTCCCTTTCTTCCTTCAGGGTAGTATGGAGGGTGCAGATCCGGTAGTCCAAATGGCTATTATATCTGAGTCAACTCGTCTTCAATCAATGCTGTCTACATATGGAATTCCATCTCAGACTCCTCATGAAGTTGAACCTATTCAGATATGGCCAAGTGCGAGAATGGTCAAGGTAATACGAAGAGAAAGAGAGAATGAGTCTAAGAGTCCTCTTTCAGGTCTTTGAATGTCTTGGTCGAAGTAAGAGACTCGGTCTATCAGGTAGACCATCTAGACCATTTGGACCTCTCGGAACATCGAAGGTGAGATAATGAGTGAATGACCATCCTATCGTATCATCTCTTTAGGTGTTTCGTGTATTCGGAGACACAATTCTGTGTTATCCTCTTTTATTCGAAGTGAAAGACTTCTATCTCTCATCCGATCCCGCAGTTCTAATTGATAATATCAAAAGAGACGTGGAATTCGTAGCCAGAAGATGGAAATTAGATGGGAGACCGACAATGTGTATTGTGTTGAGAGAAGAGAATGTAGCTGGTAAGGATGGAAGGGGATGGAGAGGGAGAGAGGATGACCATTCCAGGGGAATATCTGGATCATATCCTTGATCTTCTCGTTCAACTCAAGAATGGTTATGTGAATGGAGTAAGAGTCAGACTGGGACGAGTTCATGTGAGTACAAGAAACTACTTTTCGTTGAAGGCTGGCTATTTAGAAATTAGGCTTATTTTTCCGATTGTTATTTTGATAGATTGCAGCAACTACTCAATTCTGCTTGTATGGAACACGTCGATTTTGCATCTTCCGATGATATCGATTTCGATGTTTCCCCTTTGGAAGAGACACAGGTACGGTTGATAGATTGATGAATAGACTGGTGGATACTGTAAATACCATGTCGTTAAAGGGAGGCCAATTACTCGCCTCACACATTTCTCTCAAGGAAAGTTCGGATGAGGAATTGTCCGAGAGTGCATTCCAGTTCGTTTTTTACATATATATTTTTTTTGCCTTTGATATCGTTGTGAAATAAGGTATTTCTTTCAGTTCCCATTCCGATCACGATCTCATTGATATAATCTCGAAAGATTCTTGTGATTCCCCTCGAACTTGTGCATTCGCAATTTGGATTATGATGGAGAGACATGGGAATGAATTCGAAGTGAATGGAAGTGAGTGACCCCTTCCCTTCCCCTCGCTCTTCTCTTATAGTTCCTCTTGTCTCTCGAATGGATCGTCTCTATCGTCGAGTATGCGCCTCTCGTTCATGGTGGCTAGTCAGATATTGTGCTGCTAGATTGGGAAAGACAATGAATTCACTCGCACCTGGAATAACCAGTATTCTAGTCAGAGGAAAACAGGTCTCATATTTATGTATCCCATTTATGAGAATACAAATTGATTGAAAAAAATAACTACTCTTCTTTAGGTAACACTGGGAGATCGTCGTGTTCGTGAAGTAACACTGAATAAGCCTCATACTCCAGTGGAGATCGTCCATCTTCTATTCTCATCTTGTCCTACTGATGATCCCCAAGCTGCTGTTATGCAACAAGAATTGATTATAGCATGTGCTGATCTGGTGAGAGAGAGAGATTCCATTTTTTTTCATTCGATGAATCTCTTCTATTCTCCATTCAGATTTGTCAATCTCCCTCAACCTTCAATGGTGTTCTCACTATTCGTCTCTCTTGGTTGCAAGAAGCAATTAAACTTCTTCTCCAATACGTCAAATCATCTGAACTCGTTGGATCATCAGCCAGTTGCCCTCCCACTCCACAGACAACTGGAATACCATCCAGTTAGTTATTCCCATGTAATACCATTGACTGATCTATTCATGCACTTCTTCCTTTCTCCCTCTGTCCTTCTCCTCTATCTTTCCTATTCCTTTCCCTCTTTCAGCTCATCATTATTCGATGGCACAGATCGTTTCAAGTATGAAAAGTAAGAGAATGTGTGGGAAGAATCTAAACATGAGACTAATCCTCTTTCCTCTTTCCCTTTCCCTTCTCCAATCTGTGTCTCCAATAACATTAATGACGTCCAGTGTGATACATCTCACAAATTATCGAAAACAAATTAAGAAAGTGCATTTGAGGTGTGAAACGAGCCGATATCTACGATCTGTCGCCTACAGTAATCAAGGATGTTGTGAGGGCACTTATGACAAGAGAACATTGGCATCTATTGTGAGTGATAGAGTAGAGGAGGAAGGAGAATGTAGATTGAATATTGAATGCACCTGGGATAGATCTTGTATCAATGGACAGTAACTGTGAATTAGTTGAAGGAGAAAGAGATATTTCAGATCAAATCTTCAAACTCGTCGATTGAATGGATCTCTCAATCGAGTTCCTTCTGATTTCTATGATCGAGTCTGGAAGATTCTCGAGAGATCTGCTGGTGGAATTGTAATTGCGGGACAACTTCTTCCTCAGGTCTGCAGATGTTTCTCATTATTGCTATGATGCGCTGATTCTGAAATCTCGTCTAATCTTCATCGGTGGTTAATCATTGAATCTCTTTAATGTTGAGAATACGGTGGGGAGAGGGATGGAGGGGATGGGAGGTTAGAGCTTCATTCGTGACGACAGAGAAAGAAGGAAAAAAAGCGATTGGAAGAGGGGGGATTATAGTAGGGAAGCCATGTCCAATCATCTTCTCTCCTTTCAATTTCTATCCTTTTTCGTCACTGGAGGTGCAACATCAACACGGAAGGATTTCAAGTCCGATTTAGCCCTCTTGGGAAGGGAAGAAGAGAGATAGGAAGAGGAGGTGTCATTAAAACACGTGCATCACTTGTACTTTCTGGTACTATCGAAAGCATGAGACGATGATGAAAATATTGATTAATTTCCTTCCGTTTTCAGCAGCCAACTCTCTCAGATATGACTCAATTTGAACTGAATTTCTCGTATAAACTAGAAGAGATGATGAGCACAATTGTACACCCTGAATACAGACAATTGATTGTTGAAGTACGGTACTTCCATACTTCCGTACTTCAATAGTAACCTTCTCATATCATTAACTGGCTAATCTTTTTTTCCAGTTACTATGTATTGTGGCTACCGTACTCGAGAGGAATCCTGAAGTGTCCTTCCACGATAAATTCGACTGTGAAGATGTGAGTTTAAAGGAATGGGATACGGTAGTCTACTAGAGTATCGATTTCAAAAAGGAGGTTTGCAGAGAATATGTAATGGGATTGGGGATTGAATTGGCATTTGAGTGGGCGCAGGAAATGGGGATGAATTAGTGTTGGTCATAAGGGATTCATCATGAATCCTTCACCTCTCCTTTCCTCTTATCCTTCTCCTTATCTTTCTCTCTCACTCTGATTCCCAATTATGAAAAGGAGAGATGGAATGGAAGGTTTCGTGATGCGAGTTAAGCAAAAGATTGAGAGAGAGGATTAGAATGAGATTCGAGAATGTCGAGTAGATGAAAAGAAAGGAAGAATATGAGAAAAATACACGAGTAAGAGATTAATGAGTTGATTGAGATTATTACTGTAGTGTTTGATCAGTAGAATAATGAGAATGACCTGACCATTCTGAGATCTATTTATGTTTTGATATTATCATTCTTCATTACCATTGGAAATGTCAAGAGGATACAATTGTGATGGAGTTAATATGTTGATCTTTGATCTTTCTCAGGTGATCAAAAAGGCCTTCCACATCTATGCAAGTGAAGAAGGAATCAAAGAGACTAGTGACCTCAGTCCATTTTATCAATTAGAAAATGTGAATATGAAAACATCGACGGCCACTTATCTAACCAAGGTAAGAGAAAAGGAGAGAGATACTCATTATCACATTCTTCCTTCTCACTTTGACTGCTGCTTTATGATCTTTCATCTGTAAAATCAGTATTGGTCTCACTCTATATTCTCAAATCCATGAATCCTCATCATCGGCTCTAGGAAGATTAAAGATTGAGGATAGGGGGATATCACGTCTCTTTTCACCCTTGATATTCACTTCGCACGGGGAAATTCGTATGGATTCTCTTTTCATTTCAATTCACTTTAGGCAATCGTTGAATTGATTCTCAACAGTCGTCACATCTCCAAGGAATTCGATATTCATTCGAAGAAGAAAAGAGCTGAGAGTCCTAAAGAGCTCGATCCTGAGAATGCATGCAACGTATCCTGAACGGATTTATCAGTATACGGTAGTTTTAGAATTTGTAGATTCTGTAGCTTGTGTACATTGTCTTAATAACTGCCAGCCATAATTGCTCATACTTTGCCATAGATACTGCTAATAAACGAGTAATTTATCGAGTGATTATCTGGTATACAAAAAGACAGTGGTTATGAGTAATACAGTACGACAGAATACAGTAAATCCCCATAGGGGATACTGGGAGGAATATCCTTAGACTCAGGATAGGGAACGGGCTCACGAAGAGCAGAACGGGGTGATCTTTGATCTTTACGAGAGATCACACGGATAGGAGAGGGGATAGGGATCCCATAAGGAAGCAATTGATGGGAGTTGAGAAGGCAGATGTCTTAAATGGAAGAATTACGTCAATAGAAGCGCTACAGTATACCTCGAACAGAGGATTCTGCATCATAGCGACTTGATGAATAGCAGCTGGAGTGAGAGAGAAGGCACTAGAAGAAGATTACGGTAGGTTGGAAAACGAAGGGATACGGTACCTCTGAGAGAGAAAGAGAAAGATAGCCTGATTGAGAGCCAATTCATTCATCAATTGTTGAGAATCAGGAATGAATTGAATTGGAGTGAGAATGGGAGGAGAAGGAGAAGAGGATGATGAAGATGAAGTAGAGGAATCAGTTGATGATGAGAATGAAGATGATGAACGACGATGTTCATAATTGATCTCGGTCCCACCTGGAACATCTCTAGATTACGGTAGTTCTTTTGGGGAAGTCAGCTTACCAGGAGAAGTTCTTCCATTCTTAGGGAGGATTCTCAGTCTCATATTTCCATTCTTTGATTTAACAGTCTTGATAAGGGCAGTTTTAGTATCGGGAGCACGATGACGAAAACGACGAACGAGAGCAGAAGCACGAAGTTGCATTACGGAGATACACTGAGAGAGATTACGGTAGGAGGAAGAAAAGAGAAGATACTTACTCTATGACAGGGACAATTATTGAAAGGACATTTGGGTGCATGTCCTTTGAGAGGAGCAAGTAGACCATGTCCCTCACACTTCCTACACGAGAGTTGCTTCATTCTTTGAGAAGAGACTTCCTATCGACTGAGATAAGATAGATGGAATAGGGGGAGGAGAGAAGGAGATAGAAGCCTCATTCGGAGGGGGGAGGAGACTTCTTCCATAATCTTCTATTCCAATGTCAATCTACCGGAAGTATCGAATCAATTAGAAGCATTGAGCATGACCATCACTTTAAATCCCAACTTCTCAATTTCCTCCTTGAAAGTGGACGTGAAAGTGGAAGTGTGGATACTTTATCTGACACACGTCATTCATTCGATACAATTGCGAGTTGAGCTGAATGAGATCCCGTAAAGAAACTCCGTTAGGAGGGAAGACAACAAATATGGATAGGAAAGGGATATACTCCCAATCACACTAACGATGCATTATGAAACGAACAATTTAATATGAACTAAATAGAGATATTCTATTGACTATAATTGACTAGTAGAATGAGTAATCACAGTCTAGTCTGCATTCCTCCATTGACGGATACTGTCTCTCCAGTCATATACGATGCCTCATCCGATACCTAAAATAAAGCATCGTCAATCACTCTTTCGCACTCATGACTCCAATATTTTTGTAGGTGAGCGGCAAAATTAATTATGTTTCAACGATTTGTAGCATAACACATTCGACTACAAGTCTCTAATGATTTGAAATTTCCTATGCGAAATGTTAAAAATAAGCCCGGATACTGCTCTAAAACAAATTGAAAAGTAAAATTGGAATTTATGGTAACCCATGTATCTCCGCATTTGCGACGTTTAACATTGAAAATTTATTCGGTATCCAGAGATCAAATACCCCTCACGATAGAACCCAAGCATGTCACATTTCCCAGAAGATTTGAGCAAAAGTAGGAGAAAAGCTTACTACCGTTCCATAAAAACAGAAAAGATGACCCGAAACCTAACCACCGAAGCTCCAATAGCATTGACCTGTCTATTTGATCCCTGTCGGTATCTCAACCTGGAGACGGGTCATACGATGCGATAAAGATTCATTTGTATAATATGGTAGTGAACTAACCAAGAAAGAGACGACATCAGCACATTCATCAGCCTGTCCCAATCGATTGAGAGGAATGGATTGAAGAGCTCGTTCACGAGCTTCCTCTGTTTGATAAAGAGCACGAGAGAAATCTGTCTGGATGATTCCTGAAAGCAAATCATTGAGACAACTACCCAATTATTTCCGTGGATGCCTTCCCCTTTGTCACTACAAGTCTGGTGATTCACAACCAATTGTTGTGTAATCTTGCACTAACATGAGCTTCACAAATCAACTGTACAAGATAAAATGTAAATATAGACCAGATTGACCTAATCAAGATATTGAATCTCATCCAATCATCTTGGATGATAAATATAGACATTCTAAATGGATACCGGGTGCGATGGCGTTCACTCGAATTCCACGATGAGCGAGAGACTGAAATTATTCATTAGACTATAAACTCATAATAGTAATGAGATAATGAATAATGATTTAAGAGACAAAAGTTGTTCGTTTATTTTGTTCATAAGAAAAGAGTTGATAATAACCTGTGAGAGTGCCTTATTTATTCCGAGGAGAGCAGCCTTCATGACTGAGTATGCTCCCAGACCTTGAATAGGAGCATATGCAGCCACTGAAGAAACGAAGACTACTGCGCCACTGAAATGAAACTATTCTCGTGGTAAAACTGTATCACAATGAAGTTGAATATTTAATTTATAATCTCACGTTCCACTCGATTCGAGATGAGGGACTGCTTCCTGGGTCAATTGGAGTGCAGAGCGAACCTGGATGATATCATTATTAACAAAACCAGCATCACTCATATTCACTGAGTAGATTAAATTGAATAGCTCACGTTCAACTGCAGCATTTTGTCCCATTGGGAGTCGCTAATGGACAGGATGTCTCCGTAGTGGGGATTGACAGCTGCATTCGAGACCAGAATATTCAGCTTACCATATCTGGAGGAATCGAGAAATGATCTCCAAGAACTTGTCATATATAGCTAACCTCTCAATAGTGAAATCAATGAGCTTCTTTCTATCATCAGCGATTCCGACATGGCAAGGCAGACCTGCTGCTTCAATTCCCTCCAAACGGAGAGCTTTCACAGCCTCATCAACGTTTTTGGACTTTCTACTGGATACAACGACGGAAGCTCCATCGAGTCCCAAGCGTTTGGCAACAGCGAAACCGATTCCTTTCGTAGAAGCGGTCACAATCTAAATTCCAAGTATCGTTTTCCTTAAATTCAAATGATCTCCTCACCGCTACACGATCAGTGAGGAATTTAGTTGCCACTGCGGCCGCCATCCTGAACAGATAATAATCTCAATTGAAATGGAAAATGAGGGTCGTTCTGAGAGGAATATATAACGAACATGTCAAAATACTTAATACAATTTTAAATGAAAAAAATCAATAAAAAGTCAGGTTAAGCTACTGTAGCGTGTACCACCGGCGGGATAGTCTAAAAGGCGGCCGCGGCCCGGCGGCCCGCGGCCCGAGAGTGGTCT
>LS487837.1:27494-86283 GCA_900490705.1 Pristionchus arcanus
TTTTTACTTTTGCTTTTCGTCAAAATAAAAATCCCGCAAAAGATTAGTGCACCGGCCGGGATCGAACCAACCACCTAAGTATTCCTCAGTCGGGCGATGATTACGGTACTCGCGCACCAAAAATATTCAAAATAAAATATTCTATCATTTTCTACGATACAAACTGCACCTTGCATGAGATTGCTGGGAGGGGGCCGCAATTGGAACATGGTCGGCAAAATCGATATTTCGAAAAATGACCAAAAAAGTTGAGATTTTTAGGTGTAACTTTTATGAATCTTGATGAAATTGGGTTTCCTTTGGGTTTTAGACAAAACTTTTGATGCTCTTTCGAATGAGTTATCATACGATACCGAAATCCAAAATTTTTTTTAAAGATCAAAGATCAATTTTTTTGAAATTTTTTGTTAAAAATCAAATATTATTTCTCTAGGGGTCATACCCAAAGTTTGAGCATCTGGCGACCATTTTCAAGAGTTGGACAGCCCTTCCTGCAGTCTTACAGAGAACGCGTTTTTAAACAAACGTCGAAGACAATAGGTCAACTTGAAAAATAAGTCAGTTCGTGATGATTTCGGGTTACGGTAGCAAGATACGGTCATTTTGGTTACTGTATAATCGATTGCAACTTGGTACGGTACAATTCATCGATCGACCAAAACCATGTATGGTTGCATGTATGGTTGGTCATGGTTGCACAACCTCGACACGATGAAAAATGAAGTAGCAATCAGCCCTGGAAAAGTATGCTACGGACATTGCATACCAATAAGTAGTAATTATATGCTGAATATATGGCAATTGAAGCAACAGAATTGAAGGAAATACGCTTGTTGAGTCGAGCTGCGGGCCGCGGGCCGCGGGCCGCCTTTTAGACCATTTTCGGGCCGCGGGCCGCGGGCCGCCGGCCGCGGCCGCCTTTTAGACTGTTTTCGTGGGCCGCGGGCCGCGGGCCGCGGCCGCCTTTTAGACTATCCCACCACCGGCGTGTGTCTGCTTCATTAGCCGTGTACAACAAAATAAAAACACACGAAAAATAAGTATGATTTAATATGTCTTTGGTAGGATCTTATTTTAAGGCTACTACTAATTCGGTGCTTGCTAAAGTAAAGAGTTAATCGAAAAATTTTGCACTGAAATTTCATATTCGAAGTTTTGCGACCTTTCTATGTTTAGCGTCAGCGCTGCACAGCAACGAAATTTCGAGATTTCACAAACTGCGCGGTTTGGGTGTTGTTGTGCAATCTTTCCAATTCTGACTCTCCCTCCTTGGCTATAAAAATATCGATCTCATCGCTTTTCGACAGTCGTATACATTTGCCTCGTCAATTTCTTGAAATATATCCGTTCTGATCGATATTTTCGAAAATGTTTTCATTGTATATGATCGATCATGATCACAGTTTTCCCTTTCAGCCGCAAACCAATTATGTCCAAGTTCGGTAATCTTCAATCCGACGGTGATCCCAACGATGTCACTGTCATCCGCAAGCACCAGCCTGCTTCAAGAGTTCTCAAGTCTCAGGCCGTATGTTTCCCCGGTTTTTATTCCTTACATTTTGGCAACTATTCAAGCAGTTATGCCTAATGAAACTTTTTCTCTTTCTTCCGTACGAATTTTTCTCTCTAAATCTTTCAAATGCAGGACATTAATGCTGCTCAGCGTCGTGGAGCCAACATCGAGACCAATAAGAAAGTGATGGCTGGTGGAAACAGACAGCACAGTGCTGCTAAGAACACCCTCAGGTATTATAGCTGGTGCGCAATTTTACAGTGGATTATTTAGATGGTTAAAGATATACCAGCATATATATGCGAATCTGAGAACATGTTCAATAAGATAGTCTTTGAGATTGGACGAAGAGACGGAGGAGCTTCATCACGAAAGGGTCTCCCTCAGTCTGGGTCAGGCCATGCAGAAGGCTCGTCAAGCCAAGGAATGGACCCAGAAGGATCTCTCGACTGCTATCAATGAGAAGCCTCAGGTACTGTTTGTTTTAATCGTGTTATTGTATTCAACTCGGTATAATCTAATTTAATATGATGCAGGTTGTCTCTGAATATGAGACGGGCAAGGCTGTACCTAACCAGCAGATTCTGGCCAAGATGGAGAGAGCTCTTGGAGTGAAACTGAGAGGAAAGGATATTGGCTCGCCTCTCCAGGCTGCTCCTGCGAAGAAGAAATGAAGTGTGACTGCACTCATAACCTATCTGTGTTTCGTGATGATCTTTTGATTGAAGTTGGGTACACCCTGTTTTTTGTTCTTCAAGAAATTCAATATTTACGTTCTTGTGAGCGCTTGTACAAAATATTGTTCTAGCATTAAATATTGTTTATCCACTCACTCAATAAAACGTGAATTTTAACAAACAGGCTTCACAACAGCAAACAAATAATACAACGATGAAGAGTATGAATATCAATAACCGGTTAATACAGATTGAAGATCAAAGATCGTAACATGGGAAATGTATGAGGGTCAACAATGTGAAGAACTACGATAAATAATGAGATCAGTGGAAGAGATTAATGCATGCGAGACATCTCTTCAATTAATTTGAGTACTTCTTCGGGATTCTTACACTCTGTCTCTCCAGGTACTTGGATTCCTTGGAGTATATCGAGTGCCTCAGATCGAGGAAGATCCAATACACTCTCTACGAGATCACCATCGATGAATCCGAACTGAAATTAAGAGTGAATTATTTCATTAGCGCATCATCATTTTACTGCATAGTAAAATAAGAAATACCTTTGGTACGGTAGTCTTATCATTGGAGACAGATCGATAATCTTTGTGTTCATTGTGAAGACAATTGTAGACACGAGATGCAACTGCTTTCTCTACTGCATTGAAGAACCTCAACAGATTGTTGGCCATGTGTTCAAGGGAATATTAAAGAAATAAATGCTAAATAAAATAACCTACTGGAAGAATGGTTTATCTAATTGAAGTACGATTCCAATTGATCCCTCGACAGTTCCATAGATGATTGAATGAGAGATTGGAATGGTAACTGATTCGACACAAGCAGACACTAATTGCCCACGACGAAATACGTTCACTAATTCACCCAAATAGTACGATCCATTCTCCTGCAATCGAAGAATAATTAATAGAGCAGACATGTTCAAAGGGAAAGATTAGATCAGAATGAGCATACAATAAGTCGTTGTTTATCCTCTCCTCCAACTGAAGTTGTATCCTTCTCAACATTGAATAGACTATACGTTGCCTCTGCCCCCAAGAATGAATCAGCATGAATAATTTCACACGCACTAATCCATTTAGGAGAACAATTCCTGAAAAGAGACATTTCTATCTCTAGATTGTCTTCCCTTTCTCACCTCGCAGTTTCCTCAATAGAACTCTCCATACTCTTATAACTGACTAGACAGACACTTCGCATGAGATCACCCACCAGAATGAGATCACCTCAATTGAATTCATTATTACACCAATCACCATCGTAATCAGAGACGTTCTAATTTGTCATCGATAGTGATCCATTCCCCCCGCTCTCTTCCACCTCCAGTTTGGAGAATCCTCATCCGTCAGCTTGGGCAACCGGATGAGTATCGCCCACTTGGTACACTTCAAGAGGAGGACCCAGGACGGATCAACAACGTCTCAAGTGATCTACCGTCAAGAAAGGCACCATTCAAGAAGCCTGCTTCGTGAGTTTACTCTAAACCACGTTTGCCAGGACTTCGGTGCTGGATGATCTACTTCAATCCTCAAACGAACTCGACTAAGTGCGACCGGACATTGAGAAGATCAACCTAAGAAGATTCCATCCCTTGACCCACCAACACTTTGAGTACGAAGATCCCACTCCCCTCCCTAAAGTTACCATCCTGCAGGCCCATTGCCTTGATTTCAGGATAAATATGATGATGATGATGATGATGATGAGTGATCCATTCAATAAAAACTAAACGATCTTGCTCACCTTTAGTCTTGAGAGTGACAGCATTGACATAATTGAAGTGAGAGCATTCCAATTTGAGTTCTTTCTCTGTTGACCACTCGAATAGACGAACCGAACTGATGCACACTTATATTAACCAATTCTCATACGAAGATTGAATAAGTGATGCTATCAAAGTAGAATTCTACCTGTTGACACAAGCGACAAGTTTTCCGGATAGAGTGGATAGTGCATTGGGAGCTCCTTTGATCTCTTTCTCGTGAACGAGACGAAGTGCTGTTCGTTGATCATTACGAAGACATTCGAAGACAAGAATACGACCCTGATTAGAGAGTGAGATTGAGGAAGAGAAGGGGGGAAGGAGTACTCCTCAACTCACAAGTTTTGGTTCCGTTTCTTCAGGATGGACATAACATGATCCAACAACGTAATAAGGAGTGGGATCTTCTCCCAGATGAGATGATGTGATCGAAAGGGCTTGCTGAAATCAACAATATTCAGATAGATACACACGAAACAACGTAATGCAACTTTAGTAAAATAAGGAACCTCGGTGGTTTTGAATTCATGGGCGTGGAGAATTTCAAAGGTGTTCGCATCCATTACGATTACTGAGAATATCTGGAAAAGATTCTTCATCCTACCCGTCTCCCTTCTCTCTTCTCTCGCACCTCTCCATCTTCATCCTTACTAGTGGATGGTTTACTCGTGGAAGTAGTGGCAGCCAAACGAGAGCATGATACTCGATTACAAGTCTGAATAGATGCATTGTTATACCCTTTCCTCTCTCTCTCATCTCACATCATCTCTATGGGTAATAATCGCAATAGTTCCAGTCTGCGGTTGATGGGCGATTCTAGCAGGACTTTCTCCAAGAGGAACACATCTCATATGCAATTTCTGAATATCGTCAATTCGACCGATGATCAGTGTTTCCCCATCGGAGAGAACGAGACAATCACTAAAAAGAGAAAAGGAAGGGATTGAATAGAATAGAAAGATGGAATACTTACCGAAATGTTTCCGAGTTAAGAGTGCACACTTGATTCACTAATTTCAGATTCACGTTTGAGAATACGATTTTACCTGGAAGTACATAATTTACAATTCGATAATGTAGTTGTGGCTTAAGAAGGAGGGGCAAATAATCTAGAATAGTTGACCAGCAGAAGAATAGATAACAGCTGGTCGATCAGAACATGCGAAGATATTAGTGACTCCATTGGATATAAATGGATGAAGAGATGTCGGTTGAGTACCAAGTGTTGCCTTCTTACGCTCTCCCAGACATACTGATGAGGAGTAGATCGATTAATGAATACAAGGAGAGATCAAAGATCAAATACTCACGTGTATGGGGATTGATGAGAATATAGAATAGAGTTCCATCTCCCATTGCACACAATACATACACATTCTCATCCATTCTCACCATTTCAATCGATCGAATGACTACATCTCCTGAGAGAATCTCACGAGAACTCTTAATTAACACAAGATTATCACTTCCAATTGATTAGTCACTCACGGGAGTTAGATCGGGAAGGGAGAGGATGACTACACTCATTTCCTTCCATAGAGCCACTGCAACTGCAGTGGATTTACCGGAGGAAACTGAAAGAGAATGAAGTGAATAAGAGGGAAGAGGGAGGAGTTCATACCGACAGGAGAGATATTGAGTGCAGAGATCTCCTCTTCCATTTCAGTCTGTAATCAACCAATCAATCTACATCCCCTTCCCTTCCACACTCTTACCTGTTTGATCAACACGATTTGTTTCCCCTTAATCTCAAAGTAGAATAGATGAGCACCCGTTGCCACGACCATCTGAGAGATTACTCATTCAAAGCCCCTCTCTTTCTCTCGATTGTACCTGTTTTGTATGTACATTGACACTAGCCAATCCAATAGGAGGAAGATTGGAGGGAGGAGTCCATAAGAGAGGAGGGGAGATTGTATCCGATAGACGAATCGACTTCGGTGTCACCTTAAATTAAGATCCTTAATACACTATTCGTACCCTCATCCATTGACTATTAATACCAACCTGTAGAATCAATCCCTTGTCTATAGTTCCACAGAATAGAGTTGCCTCTTCCGTTTCCAGACCTGTACAAACCTACTGTATTCTTCCTTCTCTTCAATCTACCGTACCTTCAATAGTTGTATCTTCCAATTCCTCTCCACAAATCTCTAGAATATGAGTCTCATGAGCGAGTGAGATAATAAGATAATCATCGAGAGGAGATGAATTGACTGAGAGAGAGAAAAGAGCTTTCACTCCTTGCAGATCAACATGAGCACACTCTTCGATTCCAATTCCATTCCCTGGAAGAGAGAGATGATGCATAAAGGGAAGAGAAGGGAAGGACGCACGAATTATTCTGAGTGATCCATCCTTGTATCCTCCACTGCACGTGACAATGTGAGATAGTCCATCACTCTCCATCACTACCATATCTCTGAATGATCACATGCTCACACTTCGCAGTAGTTTATAATGAGAGTGTGAACTGACCTGATGGGTCCAATATTGGGATAGCTATCGAGGAGATTGATGTATGATCCCAATTCATTGTGTTGCGGAGAGAGACGAATTAGTTGAGAATCACCAAAACGAGAACCAACGTAGACAACCTGATGGAAGGAGATGAAATTGGAAGAGCGAAAGGAGGAATGAATCCAATCATTGATTACGATATTCCAAAATTATTTATCCATTAACTTACTGAATTATCGAGGTAGGTCACACTAGTTGCAATCGACGTTTCTCCCAGGAATTCAAGCTGAAATGAATCATCAATCTTCATTCTGGACGACAAGAAGAAATTTATGAAACTTGAGGTGTCAGATATAAATGGACTGACTCTCATATCCTTGACTAATCCATGATCAACATTAAGATCAAGAACAAGAAGGAAGAGATTGCCTGAAGGAGAAAGAATGTTATCGAAGAAGGACTATAGAGTGTTCACCCGAGTCATCGGTAATGAGTACTCTGCTGAATGATTTGTCAATGGGAGCGAATGCAGTGAAATGAGAATGATCCATGTGAGGAGGAGCTACTGACACATATTTATTGTCGTGTCTGAAGAAGAAGATGATGAGTGAGATGGATCTATCGATTGAATGATCTATATGAATACCTCGTATATATGACAGTTTCTCTTCCGAGTACAACACATCCTCCATAAGGAGCAGGAATGGGAATTATGAAGGTTGCCTCACTCTCGATGTTATTCTGAACAAAAAAGAAAATTGGAAGATGATCACAAGATCTACTCAATCTCACCGTAATATGTGCATTCTTCAATTCTCTATCCTCAACACTGAGAGTAGTCGTCTTAAGATGACGACCTCGTGAATCCTCGTAGATATAAGCAAGACGAAGAGTATCATCTGATTAACGAATACAGTACATTCATTGCATAATTGTAAAATAGAGAAGTAGATACGATCGTTAAACAATCATGATTCATCTTCTCAATAATTTCTCACCATTAGCAGTTGGATGGAGAAAGGCAATATCGAATACAGGAGTGTCTTCAAGTCTCACGAGGAATGCTCTCAATTCAGATGAAGATTCATCCCATTGAATCACTTTAAACGCGTGATCGTATGCACGCACTACGATCATCTCAAATGGAGAGCTTTTTGTACTTCCAATAAAGATACAAATTATAATTAATCATCTTCATAACCATTGATTAAACAAAAAAAAAGAGAGATTTAAACTGACTCCATTGGTGTGAAGAGTAGTTATGGTTCCTGTCTCACTGGGTCTTCCCACCTTCTCCGATATGTTACCGAATGCTCGATTCTTCATCTGACAATTACTATGTCAGACCACTCCATGTATTTGTTCAAAATCATTCAAAATTTGATTATAATCTTTTATTGAATAACTCTGAACTCCTCTTTGTCTCACCTTTCCATTCGCCATATCCCATTGCATAACTGCCATTTCCTGTTTCACTGTCACAATAACAATCGAATCAATTGTCTGAATATCTCATTTGTGAAGAAAAATAGTGAATGAACATACCTCATTCTTCCATCTGAATACATTCATAGTGGCAATTCTTCCGAAAATGGGTACTTCCACAACATTACGGAGACCATCTGTAGTTACTGCGTAGATCTGAACAAAGGGAACGCATTTTTTCCCATGAATATATAGACTGCTTGAGACCAGCCTTGAGCCATCGCTCCCCTTATCGATCATGTAGATTATGTACAGTAGATATTCCTAATTATGCTTGTCCCAGAAGTAATAGTCTATTCATTTATCAATTTCTAACCTCGAGTCGATTTGTTTTCGCAAGAATGAGATTGAGTTCATTCGGTCCCGTAATAGCTCCTGTCGCACTGAATAATACAGAAGTGGCCTTCTTCGCCGATACTACATAGCCCATTGACATCTGAGACAAAAATTCACGCACCAGCCAACTCCACACCCATTCACCACATAGATAGCATTCTTACGTCAGCAAACGTATTTCAAGAGTTAATAATTAATTAAGCAAAAACAATTATTTATTGTAGAAACATGTAGCGTGACAATTAAATGTGCAACATGCTATTCAACAACATCATTGTAACGGCGGGTAAATAATAAATATCTATGAAAATGTATTATTAACAAAAACGGTGGGACTAGTGATGATCTATCACTGGAGGAAGAATGACATAGATATGTGGTACCACCTTATATTTAGACATGGTACATGGTACCACCTTATATTTAGCAATATCTCAAATTTAGGAAAGAATAAATGACAAATACGAGTTGATCTACTCCGTTCTTTCTTCTTCTTCATCATCCATCGAACCAGAAGGAATAGCAGATATATCGCAAGATATTGACTCTTCTCCAGTAGTCATATCCATCTGAAAGAATACTAACTCCCATTTTGGCACATGGTGCTATTAGTGATCTTAATAATGACAAATCCAAGTTCTAATCTCTAGTTAATTTAGTTTCCAATGTTAATTTCTCACCTCATCACCGACATCATCAATTAAATCATCATCATCCGTATCATTTCCCACTTCGTCCAATATCCTTTCATCTATATCAATCATCCGTTGTACCTGTAATCAATTCATAAGTACAATCACTTGTTTCATGCAATGAATTGAACTAACAGTTTCTCCTCTCCTCTTCTTTGCTCTTTGTACCATTCTCCATTTCCTCACAGCAATAGCTCTTTCCGATGGTCCGAATAGATCAATATGTTTCTGTCCCAACCATCTACAATATCCTTGCACTCATTCAATCAATCTCATTCCACTCACTTCTTCATTTCCTTTTTTGTTTCTCCCGTTATTCCGAATTTCCGACAGAATTCTTCCTCTTCCGTTGGTAATAATTGACGACCAATCTGAACAGAAATCCTTGTTATATCTCAACCAATACCACCACATAATGGACCGAAATGTACAGAATATACAACTGAATGAAATTGATGTTTAAAGAATACCTCGAGACTTGGTTTGGGAGCATGGGCCTTTCTCCATCGCAATACAATCAGATTCTTCTCTTCTAATCTGTGTTCTTCTTCAACTGGTCCAACCAATTCACTCAAATATCGATGAAGAAGTCGAAGACGCAGTGCTTGAGCCTGCACCAATAGATCTCTCTCTTCATCTATTCATATTCAATTCAACATTCAATTCAACATAAACAAACAACAGATGACAACTGTTGTAACTCAATAATTACAAAACATAACCCACTTGTTTGGTAGCCTTGGAGAAAATGACTTTTCTATTGGGGAGACAGGGCATTACCGTTGAGGTCTGAAATATATAAATTGAAAAGGAGTATAATTGTATGATTTAATTAAATGCCAATACGAAGATGTATGAAAGATATTTCTAATATGAAACCTTTTTCCTCTTATCTCTCAATGCCATTTCTTTCTCAAATTTCTTCGTCATATCTTTATCTTTCCGTCTTAATTCAGCTGCAGTATTCTCAGCCATTGCCAATTCCATTTGCTTAAATGAGAAACATTCAGTCAAATACAATATGGCAAAGATTTTATATTAATTAGGAAATATAGAGGTATTGAATAAAAAAACCAACATGCTTCTCAATTGTTCTTTCTTGCTTTTGTATCTGCTTTATAAGCTCTCTTTTTTCCTCGCGAAGTTGTGACACCTGAAAATTGTCAGATACTGGAAATTATAAGTTTCTAATCTGGAAATTAATCATTGATATCTATCCAAATGAATTAGTGATTACCTCTTCTCGGAATCTGCAATTCGAATCGATCAGTTGCGCTAATCTCGTTTTCAATTGATGATTTTCAATCAACGCCTGGAATTATAGTAGTGAGGGAAGTAGATTGACATAAATCCTTTGCTACCTTGCTATTCGACACTATTTCATCAATATTCGTAATCACTGTCAAATCTCATATTGAAATGTTAAAATTTGTATACAGATTAACTTACTTTATTTTCGGAGGGATGGAATACAGGTAAAGTCTTCCTGATGATCATCTTGGGCATACTAGTGGAAGGCCCTTCAGAAATTCCCTCCACGTCAACCTAAGAGAGAGAGATTACTAATTCGACAGATTTCCTTTTGATAAATTTTTTCTTATAGCTGATAAAAGTGGGGAATCTAGACATAGACTAACCTCTAAATCATCTTCTAATCTCTTCATTGAGTGATCGTGCATTCTCGTAACCTCTCCCTCTCCCTCTTCTACTACTTCTTCCTCTACCCTTTCTTCCTTTGCTGCACTTGTCGTTCGCACCTTCAACATTTTAATTCTCGAAGAAAACATGAAATAAATGCGAACCGTTTCCTCGTTGGCATAGGCGCCCAAATATGGTGCTTCGTGGCTGGTTGATTCATCTTCCATCATACCACGACGGTCATCTACCCGTCGCGGCATCTGAAGCATTTATACACCATCCGCATTACATCAACTTTACAAATTGTTTGCACATATAGGTGTCCACGAGTCACTCCGGGGAGTTCCCAAGCCATTGGACACTCCCCGGATGGTCCCGGACCCATCTAAGGTTCAAAATGGGTTAGTAGGTCTTGGTGAGTAAGCCCACGTACCGTACCTGATGAAGCCTACAGTACCCCCAATTTACTATATATGGCTACCACATCATGCCCTACCGACCCATTTTGGATCATGACTTCCTAGGCATGGGTTGGAGAGTTCCTATGATTGGGCACTCCGCGGAGTCACTCCTTGGGCACCTGTGTTTGCATACATACATATTGAAAAATGTACGTGAAATACCTTGACTAATCTGACAGGATGGACGATTGGTCTCATAACAGACAAGTGCTGCTGAGTTGCAGGGCGATTGTATGTAGTTCGTAAATGGGTAGGTCTTCGCATTATGTGGGGAATTTTACGAAACACCCCTAAAAGTACGGTAAAATAAGAAAAGATAATGCATTGAGTACCTTGTTGCGGCACCATGCGTTCAGATGACATCGTGGGCCGTTGCATCATCTGATAATCCTGAACCGGATGAATGAAAAGGTTGAATGCGTCATTATTTCATGCACTATTAAAATATACAAAATATGAAAAAAGTTTAATGTAATAGCTCACTTGGTGGTATTGCATTCTCATTCTATTGGGAGCGACCATATTTCCCACTTCAGACCACTCTGCATCGTCCTCCTCATATTCAAAGTCCTTGAAAGGAAATGGTGAAAAGACAATGCATGTATAAAACGAAATAAAAGCTCACATCATGATCATAATCTTGTTCTCCTGAGTTATTGTCCATCGCACTTTCGCAGCTATGAAACTGAACGATTGTTGGGCACTGAAGCAGTGAAAATATTATTTAGACAATAGTCAATCTCTTAAAACATCGCAGACACTTAAAACGGGCAATAAAACAACGGTGAAAATTAAATTTCGACAGAAAAATTTCAAAAGAATGCCAACTACCGTACCCTATTAGAGCGGGAGTGCATGCTAGGTCAGACCTAATATTACAGTTTTCTGAAACTGCAGAAATCGTTTTTTTTTAAAAAATATTTTTTAACTTCCAAGTTTCTTAAAGAACATAAATAAAAACTATAAATCTTTAAGTTACGTAGGTAGTTGGAATCAATTCCGATGTATCTACATTTATCTAAAATGTAAAGAAGGTTCTATAGAATTGAAATGGACGTTTAGATGAAGATTCGACTTTGAGTCCACTTTCTAATATGATTTTCGTTTCCCTTGGGAAGAAGGGGACTAAAATCGATTGGTCTTCTTTCCCCCTTCTTCCTCTGAGTCCCATGAACTCCATTCCTCTCTTTCCTCTCTTTCTTCTCTCTCTACTAGTAGCCAATCTCTCTCTCCCTTCCCTACTCTCACAACAAATCGACTTCATCCATTCTGTCCCCCTTTCTCCTTTTCTCCTTCCAGTCATCTTATTCATTCCTATCAAAGTCTTTATTCATTCTCTTATATTCTTCTCTCATTGTTTCTCATCTCAAATATCTCTTTTCTCTTCTAAACTCTGTTGTAATTCTTCCGTGTGTTCATCCCTTCTTTCCTTCTTCTCTTCATATTCCATGACTTCTCTTCTCTATCGACCTTGAATTCTCTAGTAACTCTTTTCCATCTCTCCTACCTTTCCGATTCACTTCCTCTCTTTTCATCTCCTCTCCACTCTCCTGAATTCTATCACACATTTTCCATTCTTCACTTTCCAATCAAAGAATTAATTGAATCCGCTTCTTCCGCTTCTTTCTTTTCTTTGTTGTTTAAGTTGTAGTTCTTTCATTTGATATTATCCGCAATTAATTCGTTCCTATCTCAACATCTCTCTCAGTCTCAATATCCCATCTACCTCCTTCCTTCCTCTGTCCAATGTCACTTTTATGGGTTGACCACATGTTCGAACGTGAGATTTCTCATTGACGTCTATTCTACTCTCTTTCTTCTCTATCTCATAACTCTCACCGTCGATAGAGTGTTCAATAATGAGAGTTTTCTCTACGAAACCCTCCCTCCTTCCTCATCACTTTGTCTATTCTTTATTCATCATATCTCTTCAACTCTTCTCTTCTGCCGTAATCTCTTCATTTTCAGACTGAACAATGCTTCGAATCCTTCTCTCTTCTCTTCTCTTTCTCTCTATCGCAGGTAGACATCACTACCATTTCTAGAGTAAACAATCAACAACTCCAGTTATGGAAAGAGAGACAGAGGACCATTCTGACACAGATTATCTCACTCTCTATTGAATAAGAGAAAGTGTAGCCATTGAAGCGATACCAAGACACTTTTGAAATCAAATCTCACGTCCAGGAAAAAATATCTTTTCAGAAATGATCTCAGCTGAGATGTATCAACCGAACTGCACGGATAACAAAGACGGAAGGAAATTGGTGAGATATACGAATTATGACTGATCAATCCTATTCATTTCAGGCGTGTTATTCATGTATGGGAAGAGATATGGAGAATTGTGATTGGGGACTAACTTGCTGCAAGGGAAGCTGCTTCAAACTAATTGATAATGGTGAGAGCAAATATAAGGACCAAGGAGTATCATACGGTTCTTTATTGTAGATCACGAATTAATCGTGAAGGGATGCACTAATGGAGGAGAGGAAGACGCTTCTATGAAGGTATCCATTACTCATTATCTTGCATAATACTTTCACATACAAAAATGGTCATAAGTGTTCCATTCACATTTCAATTTCAGGTACGTGAGCTCGACGTAAAATTGTACTGGGATAAGAATGCAAAAGTGAAGGGTGAGATATTCCATCCATTACTGATCAACACTTCTTCTTCTCTTCTTATTCATTCTTTCTTCAGGAGAATCATAATTCTGCAAGGGAACGGAATTCTGTAATTCGTCTCCTTCATCTCTCTTCTCTCTTCTAATCGTTCCATTCATCGCTCGTCTACTCTAATCAATCATCAATAATTAACAGATCGATCATAAACATCCGATCAATAACTGAAGATATGTCTTACAATATTAGCTTTAATCTCAATAGCCTTGATTTGTATGATAATCGGTCGTCATTTTCTCGTTCCACTTCCAATCACACACCGCTCATCGTTATACTCTCAATGCCTCTCTCTCATTGTGTATACTCCCTTTCTTCCTTCCTTCTATTAACAATAGACCTTCAGTGTCTCCATAGTACCTCATCTCACTCATTAGTCTCCTTCTTCCCTTCTCTCTCTTGCCTTCCTTCCTTCTTTCTATTAGTCCATTCGATTCGTAGTTATCAATAGTGTTATGTATTATTCCATCTTTTGCGTGATAAAGATGTATGTAGTATCTAATCATTGTCTATCAGATTCAATTCATCAATGAATTCTCTTTTACTATTGTTATTCAGTTCAGTCATTGCCGATAGACATTATGGTGAGCATTCGTCTCTCTTATCAGTGTGCAATAGGGACTGATAATGGATGATAATGGGAAATATCGAATTCGTTTCACAGATCGAATCTACAATGAATTGTCTCAATCAATTGCCAATGCGAAGATTAAAGGGGAAGAAAATAATGAAATTTCGAAGGAACTATATTATGAGAGGTATTTGGAATGAGAAGTGATTGAGATACATAGATTGTTTATTTCCAGTGAATGGAAACGTGATTTAGCCCCTTTTCAATCGGGAATTACACGTGAAATGATGGGACAATTGGAAAGTCTAGGAAATAAATACCAAATAATTAATCATACAGTATATCGAGCGAAAAGATGTACTTTCCCAGCCAGGTTTGTCCTCTCTATTCAATTTTCTAAGGACAATGACAATTTCCTTCACTCTTTCTCATTTCCTCATTTCGATCTTCATTGCTCACAATCTTTAGTTGTTTGACCTCCCAGAATCTTAAATTTCTTTTAGATGTAAAGGAGTCGATCAATTTCTCACTCGATTAGCTCATCAATTGGAGGACACGGAATTCATACTCAATGATTTCGATAATCCTAAATTAACTAAACGAGCGAGACCTCTTCCATTGTTCAGCTTCAGTAAAGTGAAAATTCGTATTAATTTGCGTAAATAACAATATTACACAATTGAAGAAAGAAGATGACTACTGGGATATATTGTATCCAGCATGGAGTTTTCATTCGGGTGGTCCAGCTATTTCAATCTACCCAAGTGGAATTGGAAATTGGAGTGAGACGAAAAAGGAACTTAGAAAGTTAGTGGATTCCTCCACAGTAACCTCTCTTTTCTCTTCTTTTGAGATATTCTTCATCTCATCCATGGTCAACTCGTGAATCTCGTGGATTCTTCATTGGATCACGTACTAATCATCAAAGAGATCCACTCGTTCTTCTCTCAAGGTTCTTCATTCAACTCTTCAAGGGGGAACGTCCATTCCAATCTCTTTCTCTTCAGACGTTTCCCTTCTCTCGTTGATGCATCCTTCACTAAGAATCAAGCATATCGTAGCCCACAGGCTAGTTCTTCCTTCGACTCCTTCATTTGATTACATTCTCTTAGGATACGCTGAATGCCGAACCTTCTACTGAACGTACCTTCGAATACAATTGCAATTACAAGTGAGCTAATGAATAAGAGAAACAAAATCGTTCGTCATAATCATATATTTATTTCATTGGTGATGAACTCATTTTCCCATTCTCACGATGTTTTCTCTTCCCTCGAAGATCAGTTGTTCATTCACGAATACATTTTAGATTTCTCTTCAACTTCAGAGGAATTGCAGCTTCATTTCGGTTCAAATATCTACTAGCATGTGGAAGTACCGTATTCCATTTAGATGACGGGTATATGGTAGAAAGAGGAATAAGGAATGAATGGGACTGTTAAGATGGATCGAATTATTCTATCGCAAATTGATACCGTACTATCATTAAATTCCTCTGAAAGAAAGGGAAAATAATCAGAAAGGATTGAAAACTCTTCTCGAATACGCAATTGAACACGATGAAGAAATGAAGAAGATTGGAGATAAGTGAGTGAAATGAAGATAGATCAAATACGGATTATTGGTTTGATGGATCTAGTTGGAGAATCCGTTAGAATGTACGCCTTACATGCATAGAAGAAACATTTTTTCTATGAGGAAGTTTTCACTTCAATATTTAGTGGTTGATTCAATTTCACAGCGGGAGTTCATTCCTTCTCCCATTCTTCTCCCTTTCCAGTGCAGCTTCGTGGATCTCTTCCCATTTGGATGAATTGTCAATTGATTCCTATTGGACTGGTCTTCTCTCATCATATTCATCATTGCTTAAGTTCCCTATTGAAAGGGACATTTCATTAATGAAAGTATCAAATGAGGGGTCAATCTCATCTCAATTTCCTTAAGAGAAGCAAGAAAAGGGGGAAATTGGAGGGAGAGAAGGACTCCTTTCCTCCTTTCCCTTAGGAAGTCTCATCACACAATGAGACTCCGCCCCCAATCTCACCTTTTCCTTCTAATGCCATTCCCACTTTCTGTCATGCAATCCGACCAAGATAAATCTCATTTCTCAAACTTACTTCCATTTTTGACTTCTTATTTGCTACATGTTGATTTTAATGTAAATCCCCTCGTGACATTGTTAATCTCCTTGAATAACATTCGCAACTACGGAGAATAAAAGGAGATTGAGAATGAATTGAGAGAGATTAGAATGAGGAATAGACGTAATTCATTTGTTCTTTCCTTCGTCCACAGTTCACCAACCAGTCAATCTCTTCTCTCTCATCTCAATAATCTTGGATACCTCTTCCATATCTTCCTCGTGATCATTCGAGTGTACTATTCATTATGATTCTTCTTCAATGAATTCTTCCTTTTATAGATGGATTGGCATGAATTGACTAAAGAAGAGAAGGGAATTCTTCTCAAGGCTTGGGCTGTGATCGAACCAGTGAAACAGAATGCAGCATGTGATATCTATGAGATGATATTCAATCAGGTCCGTTCCCCCTTCCTTCCTTTTCCTCGTTCTCTACGTAGAAATGTGTGTGAATCGTCTCTGTTTTCACACTATTAAACGGGAAGAAGAAGAACTTTTCTCTCCCAGAAGAATTTAATGAACGACTCCATTTTATTCGTCTTCCATTTTCCCATTTTCAGTGTCCTGAAGCACGAAAATTATTTCCACGTATGAAAACGACCAAAGGACACAAGAAAAACACGGAGTTCATCTTCCAAGCACTCAGATTCATGCAGGTTCATTCCCTCCCCCCCTTCCCTCCCCCTCTCCTTCCTCCCATCACCTAATCTCGTAGGTCATCGAGAGTTCAGTGCATGCAATCGATAATCTTGATACGATGGATAATATTCTGGATAATCTGGGAAGGAGACACGGCAAATTAGAGGTGGGATAATAATCTTTCTCACGAATATTCCATTCCAAGTCAACAAACCTTGTCTTGTTTCCATCAAATTCATTCGATCGTCACGAGTTATTTGAGGTCTGCGGGAAATTCCGTTCGTACTACTGGTCTGTCTTTCTCGAATGCACCATCTATCAATTCAGAAAGTAAGTTCATTACAATGACATCCAATGTACTCTTATGAATCTCACGATAGAAATCTGAACAAAGATACATGTATTATTTTTTTCGTTCGAAGAAATCCTATTTTTTTACAAAATATGTGAAGAAACGTAGTTGAAACCTTCCTCCTCGTCAGAGACCATAAACAGAATCACACCCACATTGTGAATCTTTCGTGCAAAAAGAAACGTTTTCCCTTGGAAGAAATGTCCCATGACCATTCTTCCTCTGCATGAACCAATTGCATTAGGAATCATGAAGACACTGAGATTGCAGATAATTAGAAGAATCCAAGAAATTCAACCATGAAACTACGGATGATGCGATTATCATATGGAGAACACTACTGAAAGATGTTATGAGGAAGATTAAGGTACATAAGTGAAGGAATAAGGACATAGATCATCTGAAGGGAAAGGGGAGATAAACGGGTCATATGATGAGTCACAAGGGGTCGAAAGTATACGAAAACAGTCTGTTGTTCAATGAAATCTTCGTTTTCATTCGGAAATTGACACTCGTTGGCACTATTTTGAATTGAATTGAAGAAACCGGCACGAGACAATTTCCCATTAGGACCATGATGACCTTCTCCTTCTCTGAGAACCAATCATTCATCATCAACATCATCAAATTCTTCTTTCAGAATGGATATACAGCTGATATAGCCCATCGAATGTCTCAATTGGAAGTTCGAATAGAAGATCGTAAGATGTCTCTTCCTGGTGTATCTGCAGATGTAAGTCATCTCCCTCCCCCTCCTCCACCCGCAGTACTCCATCACTCCAATAGACGATACTCCAAGCTATATCTTCCTACTATCTGATATCTCTCGTTCGTGTACGGTGCACTCACCGCACGCACTCCACTACACCACGCACTACATTTCAGTCGGCATTTGACGATGAAAACTGAGCCCTTCCTTCACCCTCTCACTTCACTTCACTCTTCTTTTGCTACCATTCTCCGTTTTTTCACCCATTTAATATAATTTATTCATTGATCTATTTGATGTGCGATAAACCGTGAGGAAAAGAGGAGGAAAGCAAAATTGGTCAATAGGATCATAGGGAGAATCACAAGAGAAAAGAATGAAGAACTGAGATGAAAAACCAGTGAAGAGGAATTGGAATGCATGAAACAATTATTATGAGATCGAAGGAAGTGATGAAATCATGGAATATGATATCACGAATAGAAAATTAAACAAAATCATCGTCTGTTGGATAAGTGGATCCTTTTCTACTGAGAGATCTCATTGATGATGTATCGAATGAATGAGAAACAGAGAGGAATCTGAAGAATAATGAGTTCATTATCGATAATTCGAATTTATTACCTAGTGCTTCGTCTTCTTTCTGGTCTCTCCACTCGTAATAATAAATGTTCGTTTTGTGCTTCCGTCTCAGAGAATGATTCCTGTAATGAATAAGGATAGATGACATTGTACTCTCTCTCTCTCTCTCTCTCTCTCTCTCTCTCTCTCTCTCTCTCTCTCTCTGATGTAATGCACTATTATTATGCTGCATTCCTGTATAATACGTGAGAAGGAAGGACTACTCTGACGGGGCTAATAAAGTCAATGAAGATAGGAAGAATATTAAGGAAAAGAAGAGAAGTAGACGAGGATATTCTTTCAAAGGGACATCGCTCATTCACGTGAAATTATTAAAGATCCACATCATCATTCAAAAATTTCCCTCAAGAATTTTCCGAAAAGGACTTTGAATGAAAGACCATCCCTTCCATGGAATAGTTCTTTGAATTTGGGAAGAACCCCCTCAATTCATTTACACAACCTTCACAAACATAAGAAATGGGTAATGAGAAGTTCTCTGTTTTTTTGTCCCTTGTCTTTTTGACTAGGTATTGAGGGGATAAGTAATGAAAATGATAGGGAGGGAACGCTTACTCTGCGAGGAAAAGGTGGGCCAAAAATATCGAGTTAAAAAAAACATAGAAAGTCAGTTTGATTACCTCTGAATCTCCAACATCGACGTCATCGTCCTTCACAATGACATAGTAGGCAGTTAGAAGGGCAGATGCATTAGCTGCTATTGTTATCATTTGAAGGAGTGGTTGGAAATGACCTGTGAACACTGCTAGAAGCATCACTGAAAGAGATATGGATTTGGATAGAATGAAGAGAATGAAATGGCCTAGATTTTCAATAGTATCTGATAAAGAAGTGCAAAATAGACGTACATGCTCGATTATTAGAGAAATGATTGACAGTGAGTGAGAGAGTTGTGATGAATGCAGTAGGAACTTGAGAGACAAGGAAGGATACGGTTACTGTTGTGATGAGAATTCGAGTTTGATCACGAGGAGTACGACCGAATCGATTACTGTTATCAATGATTATCGATTAGATTAGTTCCTTCACTTACTGTCGAGTGAGAGCTCCCATATCAATCACTGGTTCACGAATGAATCCAACGTGAAGAAAAGCGAGAAGAAGGCCAGGAATTAGAAATTGAACTATGAAATCAGCCAAAGGAAGGAAAACCTAAAGGGATTCCGTTCAATTAATTCCATCAATCTGCACAAACCTTCCAGAAACTTCGTGATACGACATTCATCAATGCTCCTTCTCTCACCATACAACGAGAGGCCCAAAGAGGACCTGGTTCAGTGTCTGCAACACTTCTTTTTAGAAAAACGATTCTTCGCTTTTCCTTTTCATCCGAATTTTGAAGTATCTTCGTATTTGTTCATAGAGGATCAATCAATAAACTCAACATACCCATGCAGAATTGGTATACGGTAGCATCGTGTTCGAAGAATCTCAATACTCCGAGTGCAACACACATGAAGATTACACACCAAATTGCACGGGAAACTCTTTCGACCGTTCGAAGTTTGAGGGTATTACGATGATATTGAGTGACGAATCTGAAGGAGGAACGAAGTGGATTGACAGAGGGATGCCATTCAGTGATACCTTGCACAAGCGAGTAGAACAGAGAAAAGAGTCATCATTGAATCGATAGAATGGGGAACTGCTTCCATTGTAGTTCGATAGAGATGACACATAACCACAGATTGATTCATAGATCTGCAAGTAATTCTCAGTATTCAACGTTGTCTGCCCTTCTTCCCTTCTCTTCTCTGGATTTGACACGATAAGTGTGGTAATCTCCCCTCCCTTCCTTCCCCTCCTCCTCCTCCTTCTCCTCCTTCTCCTCCTTCTCTTACCTTGTTCCCTCTCCTAGAATATAATACCATAGAGTGAATGGAAGAGGAGCAATCACACTAATCCATCCACAACCAGCTAATAACCAGATCATTTGATAGAGAGGATTTGGCTGCAAAGGAGAACATCAATGGATAGTTCATGAATGAGAATATAACGTACGAATCGTGAATCTCCTTCTCTCTTTTCTCTCTTAGCCATTCCCAATAGAACAGCAGCGAGTGGAGCAATGAGAGATAGAAGAAGACAAGGATAGACAAATGCATAAACTATCATATGAGACCATGAATCATTCAATCGACCGAACATAAATCCAACGTGAGATGCAACCTGAAAGGGATGAGATTCACGGGAGAAAGAGAAGGTGTCTTCCATCTCTACGTGAATAGTCAATTCAATTCCACCTCAAGGATTCACACACCATCAAGTATCTATAACCACAATATCTTTGGTTCTCAGACAACAGTGAACTCGAATGCAATCATTGTAGAATAATTTCCATCTGTTCGATCATCGATGCAATCTATAGTTGACAGGTGGTCTCACATTTATTTTCCTATATTTCTCAGCAGTATTTCGTCAGTATTTTTCTTCCCTAGAGAGTCCCTCTTGATTTGACTCCTTTTCTAGATCTCGAGTCATACTTCTCCCAATTGAGAATTGAGTTAGTCTAGAGTCAAAGTTCACTTGAGGGAGGGAGAAATTCATCCTCTATCTGATATAATACCAGAGAATGTTAGGAGTGCAGACAAATCAGACTGATTGTAGACTAGTCTCATTCTAATGATAGGAGGGCATTCCCTCCTTCATCTCTCTCTCTCTCTCACCTCGCATCTTTTGTGTGGATAATCGTAGAACATTCCTGTGCCACAACAGCATTTTGCTGCCTGCAAATAACATTTCGAATGTCTTCAATCCAAAACAGGAAAGTAACACGGAAAGTTTTATTCTTCTTCATTTGAGAAATAAAGAGATATAACATACTCGTTGATCTTCAGTAGCACATTGATCAGAAGGGAGAATAGTGAAATTGTGAATGCGTAAATCGCCTTCTCCATCGATGGAAACCTGATGGGAATATGATGTGATATTGAATGGAACTACAATTGAAGTGACCTCCTTCTCTTCTGATGAAGAAAGAAGGAATTATTCACACATTCAAACCATTCTTCCATTCAGGAAAAGAAGTGAACAGTGAACAAAATTGTGTAGTCATACCACAGAATGAAAGAAAGAACGGAAAATATTCGAGATGGAACTTGGATGGAAAGGGGAATGAATAAATTGATGGGACAAGAAAACGTTTTTTTTAAATGTCAATAGGTATAATCATCATAATATGAATGAATGAATAAATGGATAACTAACCAACTGCATTGAATCGTTCTTCTCTTCTCTTCTCTTCGTCTCACAATTCTTCTCTTCTTTTCTCCTTCAGATTTATTTCTAATCGCATCTTTCCATCCGTTGAAATCTCTAATTGAGAAGACCATTATTCACGGATAAAAAACAATAGCAACAAAAAATGGAAAGGCGAGATATGAATAAATGAGAGTGGAGAAGGGAAGTTTTGCCCCCTTTGAGATGAGAGGAAAGGTTTCATATGACAAGTTGGAGATGGAGAGACTTATGATAGAAAAGAGGACTATTAGGGAGAAGAAGAAGGGAAAAGAAAGAAGGGAGGAAAGATCACCTTTTCTCTCGAACAGTAAAGATGAAGTAAAGGTAGAGGTAGATATGAATTGAGATGAGGATGAGAGAAGGAAAAGATTTAGGAATGCTTAATATTCGTGTCTACTAGAAGATGGAGAGAAGGAATGACTCTGACATTCCCTCTTCTTTCTCCTTATCGAATTGAGAGTATGAATTACAGAGTAGAAAGAATCAACGAAAGGGCGAATTAGAAGAGTTGCCTGGGGGTAAAATGAAGAGAGGAAAAGAGATTGAAGATATTTGAAGAAAGAGGAGAACAAGAAGAAGAAGAAGGAGAAGGGAGGAAGAAGGGAGAAGATACAGGACAAAGGATGGATTCAACCAGAGAGGAGATACCGATTCTTATTCTACCAATTGTATCATTGTTGTTTCCTTGTGAGGGTGGTAAGGGCAACGGATTCAGAAGGAGGAGAGAGGGAGAGTAGAGAGAGAGAGAGAGGAAAGGACTGTATTGTATCTGAGTATGGATAGAGGAGGAATGGAGAGACAGAGTATAAAGAAGAAGTGGTTGAATGGACAAAGAAAGAGGGTGGAAGGGGGGGGAATAGATCAAGAAAGAAGACGACTGATGATACTATGCAATTGTCGGCCTCTCTTCCAACAACTACACTAACGAGTGTCAATTCAGAGTCAAGATTCAGAGGGAAACGAGACATGGAGAGAGAACTCCTTTATTCTTCCATCCACAAACTGGTCAAGATTCAAGGATTGTACTTGATATGAATGTTCTTCCGAAGTTTAAGAGTAGACAACTGAAGAGAATTCTCTATTAGGGCTCATCCAACCGTAATCCTTTCTCCTCCTATCAGACAAAATCTCAATTCTTTCTTTGCTCTAATGGACCGAAAGTTTGAGATGAGGCATAGTATAAGCTCATTGGTTGAGAAAGAAGAAGTCTCTACTATTAGGCTAATCTGGGGGGGGAATAGATCAAAAAAGAAGACGACTGATGATACTATGCAATTGTCGGCCTCTCTTCCAACAACTACACTAACGAGTGTCAATTCAGAGTCAAGATTCAGAGGGAAACGAGACATGGAGAGAGAACTCCTTTATTCTTCCATCCACAAACTGGTCAAGATTCAAGGATTGTACTTGATATGAATGTTCTTCCGAAGTTTAAGAGTAGACAACTGAAGAGAATTCTCTATTAGGGCTCATCCAACCGTAATCCTTTCTCCTCCTATCAGACAAAATCTCAATTCTTTCTTTGCTCTAATGGACCGAAAGTTTGAGATGAGGCATAGTATAAGCTCATTGGTTGAGAAAGAAGAAGTCTCTACTATTAGGCTAATCTCGTCATTCTATTCCCATCTCTTTTCCTTTCCAATATTCCGATTAGGAGGAGAGGGATTGAGTCTCTCTTCACTCTTTTTTACCTGGAGGAGTTTGAAGTCGAATTTCTGCGTGTCTTCAGGTACTCTCACGTACTCGAATGCGATACGATCCTTCATCACAAGAGCATCATCGAATTGATCCATCTTCTGAAGAGATCAAAGATCAATTGGATGGGAAAAATCAAAGATCAACTTGCCTGAACAGTGACAGCAATGTAGATAGACTTTCCGGGTTTGAGTATTCCAGTGCAGGGAGAAGCCGTTACTCGAGGAATTGCATTCGATTTGATTGCGAATGCAGTGGGGAAACGAGAGACATTCTGAGATGAAGAGATGAGAGGAATTCACTCTTCATTCCTTACCTTCATTCGAATATGATAAGTGAGATGAGCATAGTCAAAGGGAGCATTGTACACCTAAACAAGAGATTCTCTATTCCTTCATCCTCTTCTTCACTTACAATTCTATCCTTTGGTTCCCATTCGATATCATAAGCTCCAACTCCTCTTCCATCCAATGGAGCATTCGGTCCATTCGATTCATTCGATGAACTTGAATCCAATTGATAAGGAGAGGGTGAATCTTCCATTATATTCCTTCCCTTATTCGGTCTGAATCCCTTACCTGCAATAAGATCATTCAGTTCCTTCTATTCGTGTAATCGTGGGACACTGAATGCTGTCCAAATGAGTGCTCCTCCTCCCCCTCTTCCTCCCCTCCCCTCCTCTCCTCCTCTCTCTTCCTTCTTCCTCTTCTCACCTCCTGGTTTATCAGATATCTGGTGGGCAACGGAAGGAGAAACAGCAGTTCGGACCTACAATGGAGACATCTCACGATAAGATAATGGCTGCCAAGGTGAGCCCCCATCTCTTCCCTCCTCCTCTCTCTTACGTGTTCGGGTGGTGATCTCGCTTCGATACTCTTCATTTCACTCGATTGAGGCCATGGAGAAGCAACGGTAGTACTGTAATCAGTCCATTCAATCTCTTTAGAGGGGAATGATTCGTACGCAGTCTTTGGTTTCTCTCCTTCGGGTTTCTCAGGCGGAGGACTCTTCGATTTACGATCGAACAATTTCTTCAATTCTTCCTTGCTGAAATATTCTTGATCTTATTTCCCACAATAGGTTTAATTTCTAGTCACGAGATATCTCGTCATTCCCATGGAAGAAATCAATCCCACGAATTTATAATACCCTTCAATTAGAATCCCTTTGAAGTTCACTTCAGTCACAAGTAACTTTTGATACCGATCATCTGTTCATTGCTCCTTGCTCCTTTTCGCGACATAATTCTCATTCAACCGTAGCCCTACCGTATCTCTTCCATACCCTTACAGTACCTGAACAATTTGTGATCATTCTCATCTCCTTCCTTCTTCTCTTCATTAACAGTCTGAGACATAGCCAGTATTTTCTCCGCGAGTGAGTAGGGACGAAGGAAGAGCAGAATGTGCGCGATTACCTTCAAAGAGATCAAAGATCACATTCAGAGATCAAAGATCAATCTTTAGTACCTTGATCAAGTAATAGGCAGGGATGTTTCCCTGAAGGGCGGGGTCGAGAGTCGTAGAGACGGCATAGCAGGCACTGGAGTATGGTGGGATTACGGAAGGAGTACGGTAAGTTGAGCAGTACCAATAGATCATCATGAGCTCATGCTTCGGTTTCTCTTGAGGGGCGAACATATATATGAATAGAGGAATTCCGATCTGAGAAGGAAGAGATGGAAGGAGGAAGAGAAGATTCTTCTCACTAGAATACAATTGGCAAAGATTCGAGCTTGGTCTCCGAATGTGAGATAGATTGAGATTAGACCTCCAATCAGAGCAGCGAGCTAGAGAAATGAACGATCTCATTATGTAGTGAGGGATACGGTAGAGTGGGGGGGGGGCTCATTTCTCGCATTCGTCATTTCATTGAGAGGTTTCTTCAAGAGTTCTCAGTCGTTTTCTCGACTATGACATGAGAGTATTCAATTCCCTCTGTCCAATCTCTCTATCTCAATCTCTCCAATCTTTCTCCTTTATAATGAGATCGCAGAATGGAGTCAAGAGTAGAGAGGGGGAAGTCTCTCTCTTCCATTCCTCTTCTTCCGAGTATTCTTCTCCATTTCAATCTCTTCTCATTACCTGTTCAGGATCCAATCCCGTTGCTTGCGAGGCCTGATCCATTATCTGACCCCATACTCGATTCTGTAATGGAATGGATACTGAGTGAGAGGGTGGATTAGTTGAATCCACTGATCGATACTCCGGGATCCAGTCTACCGTAACCCATCCCCTCCCTTCCCTATTAATCGTACCTTATCGTGAAGGATCTCCTTGACGTGTTCGACAGCTTTCGGGTCCATTATATCATTCGATGAGTGGAGTGAAAACCACTCCGAACCACTCTTCTCGAATAGACAAGTGATAAATGAAAGGAGAATCCACATTCTCCCCTCTCCTCTCCTCCATAAATTCAATTTACATGTAATATATTTCTTCATTGTGTGCGAGAGAGTTCAAAGATTCGAGAGAGTGCTAATCTGTGCAAATTTGTTCAATCTTTGTTTCATTCGTGTGTCTTCTTGCACTCAACGTGATAATCTCCAATGGAAAGATCCTGTTGACTCTCAAGATGTATCCATTCCATTCCAATGATAATCCCTCTCGTCATTGAATGTATTAGACATGATATTGAATCTTCTCCTCGAATAGAAACGATGAATCTCCATTG
Source organism: Pristionchus arcanus (assembly GCA_900490705.1). Lineage (NCBI taxonomy): Eukaryota > Metazoa > Nematoda > Chromadorea > Rhabditida > Neodiplogasteridae > Pristionchus > Pristionchus arcanus. The sequence goes on from LS487837.1 coordinate 53,885, forward strand.
CACTCATTCCTTCCATGATGTATCATCAATCGTCATTCGTAATTTCCCTCACTGAATCCACCCCCATCTCCAAGTGGATAATTAGTAGATAACTCCGCCTCCATCATTCCTTTTTAGTATCCGATGCGTAGCAAGTATTTTCACCTTTTAGTGATCTCTCACTTCTTTTCTTTCATTCCACACATCACTTTTTCTTCAGATGGAACCAGTCGAGAAAATGAGTCATGAAGATCGAAATCTATTGAGAGAATCATGGAAATTGATTACAACGAATATAGAGGATACGGCATATCTCATATTCGAGATGATATTCAGTCAAAGTCCCGATTGTAAACAGGTTTGTATCTTTCTTCTGTAAAAATGTCGTTGATTACTCTGAAAATGCCTATTTTTAGTTATTTCCATTTATGCGAATCATCGATAGCAACAAGAAAAGATCTCCCGAAATGGAATTCCATGCACTCAGATTCATGCAAGTGAGTCAAGGGAGGGAAGGGAGGAGGGGAGTCACTGAGATGGGTATCGTGCAGGTAATGGAATCAATGGTGAATTCACTTGATCGACCATCTGCTATTTCTCCACTTCTAGATAATCTCGGAAGAGTTCATGGAAGATTAGCACTATCGAGGTCAAATTTGGTCTTTTTGAACAAATTGATCTTTGATCTTTAAGAGGTTTCAAGCCACATCATTGGGGGGTCTTCATTGAATGCACTCTTTTTCACTTCAGAAAAGTTCTTTCTCAAGTACGTTTCTCTTCGAAACTATACAATTCAGCATTCCGTTTCCCCATTCGTATGTAAAATACTCCATACTTATCGCTAGGTATAATAGTAATGCTAGGTATAACTTGCATAATTTGAAGACTAATATGATATTAGCACCCGCTTCCATTCAATTTACGAAGCAGGAAATACGTTGCAAGTCTATTGAATACTTGAAAAGTTTTAATTGCAGCATAGACGATTCAATCAATTGATAACACTCGATAAGACAATTATTGCATGGAGAACTCTTCTCAGATGTATTATTAAAAGTATGAAGGTACGATAAAAGTTACTCTTGCGAGCATTATCATGGACATTATCATTATGTTTCACATTTGTGTCTCTAGTTCAGTCGATTTCACACGTTTCGTCAATTTATTCTCAGTAATTCCGAACTATTCTCACACATTTGGAACATGGTGTTTACAACTTCCTACAAATATGTAGCACGTGCGACATTTATAGCCGAATACATAGAGTTACTCATTTTTATCGCCAATTTGAAATTTATTTATCCACTCTTTTATCTCTACCAAAAGTTCAATCTATGTAGGTGGAATTAATTTTGCGGGATACAATCTCTTTAGAGAGTGAAATGTTGTGGGAGGTGACTACTTTGAGAATGCTATGATTCCTTACTAAAAAATTAAAATTATCTTCATCGATTCTTCATCATTTAATTATCTTCAATTTCAGATAGGATTGAGTCGAGATCTCGCTAATCGTGCCTCTCACAAAGAACTAGAAGATTCATCATGGACTCTCCCTTCAATTCCTCTGTCTATCACTCCTCCTGATCCCATTTCACTCCCTTTATTCAGCAGGAAATCAGCCTCTCTATTCTCCATTCTTCCCAAATTCAAGAACGAAAGATCGAGTGAATGAAGAGACAACGAGTCACTATCATGTATATCAATTATGAATTTATCTGTTCGAATGTTCATTGAAATGGATGGATAAATATGATCTTGCCTACATTCTCTTTCACTCTTCTCATTCTTCCTCCTTCTCTATTCATTGAGATTGCGTGTTTCTCTCTCTCTATTCTCATCACTTCCTCCCTTCTCCAATTACTAACTTGTCCTCTGTTCCAATTCGTCCCTTTCATGTCATTTGACTCCATCAAACACAATGATAGTGTGAACAGGTCTAAGTCCGTTCAATATCTCCATCAGAAGAGATCGATGGGAATGAATCTAGTAGAAGGGGTATATCTCATCTCTTCTCTGTTCTCTCTTAGTTTCCTCTTGTCTCTCATCGTAATCTTCATCGTATCCAAACAGTGAGCTCCTCTCTCTCTCTCTCCTCATATAGTGTTTGCAGTATTCCCACTGTCTCTCCATCTGAGGTCGTCCTTCTCTCCCTCCACCTCCTCCCCTCTCCCCTCCCTCCTACCTCCTCCCTTCCCCCCTCCCTCACCTCCCCTCAAGGTGTTCCGTTCTATGGAACTGTCCCCTCTCCGAAGTGACTAAATCCTTCCATTACCCTCCCCTTCCATGCCTTCTTTACAATCCCTTCGTTCTTTTTCCATTGTTCTCTTCTTCTCGGTACCTCGATCTTTCCCGTTTCATATGATCTTACAATTGCAACGATAGCTTCACTATATTCATCATTATTATTTCCAGCCAATCTGATTACTTCTCATTCATATCTTACAGTATTCCTTCAACACTTCTCAACCCCTCCACCCTCATTCCTTATGGCGATTCTCGTTGCCCTCTCCGTGGATAATTCATAATCTGGTGGTCAATCACTCTCTTTCTCTTCTCTTCTTCTCCTTATTCTCCTCATAGTCTTTCTATAAACTGAGAGTGTTTCCATTTGAAAGAAGAGAAAGATCAGTCCCTTCTTCTGATCGAAGTTCTTCCCTTTCCACCCATTCTGCATCTAATCCATGATCCAATTGTCCATACCGTATCTGAATGTCCTTTTCCTTCTCATCCCTCCTCACAATGCCCAAGCTGGTTACTGTACATCGTTCCCATCATAGTAATCACTCCGTTCTTCACTTGAGATCCATCAATCTCTCTCTCTACTCCACTCTCTTCTTATCTTCTTCGTCTTCCCTCCAAATGGATATCCTAATATTTGCGTATGATCCCCTTGACCGCACCTTTGTCGAGAGTGGAATCAACTTCATTCTCTTCTATTCTCATACTATCTCGTTATCAGTGATAATCATAGAATGACTGGCAGAAGGAAGGAAGGAATCTACCGCAACTTCCTTCCTTCACTTCCATTCCAATTGTTATTCCATGCTCTCTCTTCTCTTTCATCTTCAACTTCTTCACCTCGAGTGACCTCCCATTGATCTACTTTCCCTTCGGGGGAATCAATCGAGACGAGTCATACACTTCTTTTCCCTTTATCCGTGTTCTTCTGTTAGCTTTGATCTATTCGAATCGTTCACAATCATCATTATCGTCCATTCCCTTGAGATCTTCTCTCTCTTTCTCTCTTCAAAGTGTGAACTTTGAAAGTGGATCTTGAATCCATTACATGATGATCCATCGATGCATGGATCTCTTCCCCTCCTCTCCTCTCTATCGATCTCTCTATTCTGATCTACCATTATCCGTTGTCCTCCGTAGTGTTTATCCACGTCTTCTTTGCATTGTGTCTATAGTGCGTGTCACTCTCTCGAAGGGGACAAATCTGTCTCCTCCCTCCATCCCCCTTCTCTCCCTTACCTCCCAGATTCTTTCTCGACATGTCATTGTGATGAATCTTCTCTTATTATTCCTTCCCCTCTCATGGGCTTTCACTCATCATCAAATTCTACGAGATTCATCACTCAATCAACCATTCTTCAATCTAAATCCATCTCAATTATCCAATTCAATTGAGGGATCTGTATCTAACTTCCCTCCTGTACTTCAGGTGTCTTATTCTCTTTCAATAGAATGAAATAATAGGAAGAATCTGAATGGGTTGAACAACAAATAAACGAGAAATGAATCGACTGTCGTGTTTGCTTTATCGGCCAACAATGACAAATCAGAACAACTTGTGAATAGTGATCTTCGAAGAATAACTGAATAATGTTGAGGTATCATCAGCAGTTGGATATTTGGATGAGAATGCTGAGATTGGAACGACAGTTCGAATTTCTCCTCATCTCCATTCGGAGAGTCTTCAGATAATCGTATCAGATGCAGACTTGGTCAGTCCCTCCCCTTCCCTTCCCCCTCTAATGTCTTCCTCTCTTCAGAAGGCAGGAATGCCTCCAGCCACCTATCAATACGTTCTCACTGGATTGGGAGCTACTGTATTCGCTGTTGATCAGAGAGGATTCGTGTATCTCAATGTTAATTCTATCGACTCCGATCCACCAAATCCACAGACATATCAACTTACGGTTAGTTAGGCATAGAATTCCATCAATGCATTAAAATTAACTTTTAAAAAATTGGTCATAGACTGGCATAAGTGTACGTTGTTCAGGTGCAAGCTCGTGAAGTGGACACAGTTCCCATTCGTTCATCTGCCCCAGTCACTATCACCATTCATATCGTTGATGCCAACGATAATTCACCACAATTCGAAATTCCCATTCTGACTGCTGAGACTGCGGCGAGAGGAGGAATGAGAAGTATTGTGAAGGTAAGAGAGAAAGGAGTAGAGAAGAGAAGAAGGGTCATTGAAGGTTGAAGCAACGGATAAGGACGATGGACTATTCGGATCTATCACTTATGCTATTACACAAGTCAGTTATGATTTCAGTGAAGAGTGAAGACCGAGAATATGGATAGCAGATCTGATTAGAGAAGTAAAATTCTTTGTTGATTGTAGGTAGACGGAGGTGCAGATACTCATCTCTTCTTCTATGATCAACCTACTCACACTCTCATGACGAAGGAAGATCTTGAACCAGGAAGATCATATCAGGTATATCAACTACGAGACCTATTGAAGATTCTTTCTAATTGAAGGTTGTGGTAACAGCGACGGATGGAGGAGGATTAACAGCCCAATCTATAATTATCGTCGTGGTCCTTCCTGATTCTGTAATGGAGACATCAACTTCCATTTCCCTTTCTTCCCATCAATCGACTGATGAAGAGACAATCCAGACAATTGTGACTGATCTTCCCCATTCATCCTCTCCCAATTCCCTCGTCGTTCAATTGGGAGATGATAGACCATTATATGATCTCCATTATTCAATTGAAGGAGGAAATGAAGAAGGAAAATTCACTATTGATCCGTCCACGTAAGTACAACTTATATAACTCATTAGTCCATAAAGAAACATCTGATTCTGATGGTTGGAATGAGTAACATTTCTTCAGTGGTGCTATCCGCACCGTTGGTTCATTCGATAGTCAATCTTCTTCTCTTTTCTCTCTTCAAGTTGAAACTCGTTCAAGAGAGAATAATCAACATCTATATTGGACACTCGTTCAAATCTCAATCACTGTAAGTCCCTCTCTCTCTCTCGATCTCTTCTTCTTCATCTCCCACGATATTCTCTTCTTTCAGCGTCCTCCTAACAAGAACGCCCCTCATTTCGTGGGAACTCAACCTCTTCGAGTCTCTCTTTCCATTGATGATTTATCCCAATTGGAAGGAAATGCTAAAGTAGGAGAAATTGGAGTGAGAGATGAAGATGAAGGAGAGAATGGAGAGATTGAAATGGGAGTACTCTCACCTCATGATAGGTATGAAGAAAAGAAGGGGTAAAGAAGAAGAGACCAGACAATTCCAGACTTTTCACTATCGATTCTCATGGAATTATTCGAATCAATGGAGAATTCACTGCTGAACATCTTGGAGAACACGGAATTATGGTAAATAAGGAATCCATAAATAATGAAATTGATCTTTGATCTCTTAAGGTGTTTGCTCGTGATGGTGGATCTCCACCTAAAGAAAGTCTTGCTTCTATCATTCTCAATATCAATACTTCATCCAATATTGAGATTGTAACAGAGGTTCCCACTCAGGTATTAGATACTCTATCGTTCCATCTCAATTCTTCATCACCAGACCTTCTCTTTCTTCACTTTCCCTACTGAGTCAACCACTCAATCCTATTCCATTTCTACTTCATCCCAAGGTAGTTCACTCTTTTATTTACTCCATCAATATCATTCATTAATCTAGAATCATCATACGAGACATCGACAGAGGCGGAAAGACTCTCTCCCGTCTTCTCTCCTCCTTCAATCGCAGTTGCCATTGAAGAGAATAAGGCTGATATACAGATTGCTACTGTCAGTATTCCCTTATTCCTTCTCTTTTTATCTTTCTCCTCTCTAGGTCTCAGCAGCATATCCGGATGGAAATGGAGGACCAATCACGTATATTCTCATGGAGGGAGATCCAACTACGTTCAAGGTATTTCATCCCTCTCAATCAATTGAGATGTCTTTCATTCTCAATCTCAGGTTGATTCATATACTGGTGCAGTTCGACTTATTCGACCCCTCGATGCAGAGAGTGAAAAGAGTCTCTCACTTATTGTATCAACTGCTGAGGTACGGTAGATCATCCTATCGATAAGTGGTTATTCAATATCAGTCATCTTCTCTTCTCATCAATCCCGTTCTCGCTCATAATGCAACAGTGACAGTTGTGATTGGAGATGCAAATGATTGGATTCCTGCCTTCGAACATTCTCAGTATTCATTCAGTGTGAGAGTAAGTAGAGTGTTCAATAGTCAATCTCCTTCACTCCTTCCATTCAGAGTGATACTCAACCAGGATCGATAATAGGACAGACAACGGCATTCGATGAGGATAGAGATGTAAGTGGATTGAGAATGAACAAATGATAAAGAGAGCATCACAGGCTCCTAACAATGCGATTGTCTATTCAATCGTCGGGGGAGGTGATGGACTCTTCTCGATCAATGGACAAAATGGATTGATTACTCTTGCAAGACCACTCAATGGAATGGCTGGACAGAAAATATCGGTGAGATTAGACGAGATCAACGATCAATTCATCTTTTCTCTTCAGTTGAGAGTGGAAGCTAGAGATGGAGGGGAACCGAGACAGTCTACGACTTCATCTGTATTGATTACTGTTGAAGAAAATGATAAGATGATAACTATTATTGATGATGGAAAGGAGGCTGAGAAGGGAGCATTCATTCGATTTAAAACCAAGAACTTCACGTGAGGAATCATTCTGGATACCTTTAACCTTCTTCCTTCAGTTCATCAGTATCTGAATCTCTTCGTCCTCCTCATTTGGTCGCTGTTCTTCAAGTAGAGAGTAGCATTCAATCTCCATTTATCACTTGTTCCATTCTCACTGGAAACTTCAAGGGTATCCAATCTGTTCAACTTTCTTTTTAAGTTCAATGATCTTTACGGAAAAAATATGTTTGTAGGTGCATTCTCCGTTACTCCGAATGGTGGAAATTGTGAGCTACGAACTCAGATGGAATTAGATAGAGAAGAAATCGAGAGGTACGAATATTCAACTCTCATCCATTCTAATTCATTCTTATGCAGACATATGCTCAATATTTCTGTCTCATCATCGACTGGTCTCTCTGATTGGACAGTTGTCCATGTGACTGTACTCGATTCGAATGATAATACTCCCATATTCCAATTTGATAATGATCTCTCCCTTATGCATTATTATGCTGGAGTATCATCTGAAGCTGGTGCATTCACAAGAGTTCTCACTGTAAAGGTAGACCATTTGATAGATCGAATGTATTCTAATCGATAATTGGCAGGCAACAGACGCGGATATCGGTAATTCGTCGATGGTTCGATACTCTCTCGATGCTCTTTCACTTCATTCCAAATATTTCTCCATTTCCCCTCAAGGAGATATTTCAACAAGACAGAGTATGAGTCAACTACTCCATTCAACTAAGATAGATAAATTCGATCTCAAGGTATATCCTCAGTCCTCGATTCCCTGTCTACCGTATTCTATTCAGATCTTAGCATGTGATACTCCATCGATTGGAAGTCCCCTTTGTTCTCGTGCCCCTGCTACAATTGTTGTTGTCAGAGATGAAAATAGAATCAGAATGGCAACGAGTGGAATGAAACCAGCACAATTGCTACCTCATCAAGTGGTAAGTTACCGTTATCCGTACCTATCTATCATATCTATCCCTATTTCTTCAGGATATAATTCGTTCACTTCGTTCTCATTCTGGTCGTTGTTCTCTCTTCCTTCTCGATAGAATGATTGAATTACCTCCTTCAATCGATGGAAAGACAAGATCGAATCTAACTTGGATTGCACTTGATCCCATTGCAAGAACTCTATGTGGAAAGGAAGAATTAAAGTGAAAATGATCTTTGATCTCTAAATGTCATTCCTTGATTTCAGACCTCTATTCGAGCCAACTTCTCTGGTAGTTACTCAAGGGAAACTTCGTCCATGGTTCAGTGTCGAATCAATTTCATCTGAGGCAGATGTACAGAAGAGAGAATCGAGGTATCCTACCCCATCTCCTCTCACTCCTTATTCTCTCCCTCTCAGTCTCTCATCACTCGAATGGAAGGCATCCTCTGCCATTCTCATTCTTGTCTCAGTCTTCATTGCTCTCGGAGCACTTATTGCTACTTGCTCAGTCTGTTATTTCTGGACACGATACAAGGTCAGATACGGTAGTTATTCAGATTGATCTTTGATCTCTTCCACCAAGTGAGTTGGTTACGAATTGATCTTTGATCTCTTCCAGCGATCACAGAATCACAATCTTCCCCATCCGTATCCTGCCCATGCATATCCACCCACTAAACTGGGAACGATCTTTCTTCCTAATCCATCCATGAATATGAATATGGATAATAAGATGTATGAGACACAGGTGAGAAAGGGGAGAAGTGAAGGGAGAGATGGAATGAATGGGATTGAAGATGCTGGAGATGCCGATATCAGAGGAAGATCTGACATTGAAGGGACGACAGCAAAGTGGATCAAGTGGAGAAAGTAGAGAGAGGGAGAGGTAAGTGAAGCCCCCCCCCCTCTTCCTTCCTCTGAATCACCCCTTCCAGAGTGAGCTATCGAAGCTATGGAAGAGATCTCAAGAATTATGAACAAGGAGATTTGGCATTGGAAGAAACGATGTATGCGCCCAATGCATCGACGAGATACGATATCCATTCCAAGTGAGAACATTTGAACCATTTTTCCATTTATGACAATAACTTTGTAAACACATGAGACTTTTAGCAGACAGCCTTGGAATGAGTACACTGGTGAGTAAAAACATGGGTCATAACACCGAGATTAACTAATAGTAACTTGGAAGGCTGAGTTCAACCAAATAAATTTCTTGACTAACAATAAAACGCGATAACCAGCATGGAGTGCATTCCTCTTCTTCCTTTCCTTCTTTTATCTAATCCCTATCATCTATACAATAATAATATATTCAGATCTTTCCAATCGGTAATCATTCCTTCTCCTGATTATCGATATTGATATTAATCTTCCCTTCAATCCACGACACTTCCATTCATCATCTACCTTATTTCCTTCTCTCTCTCAATCGAATATTCGATATTCTCTCCATCGCCATTCCAAAACGAGTTCATCCATCCATTTCATTCTTCATTAGATTATCATGGTTTCCACTCATCAAATGATCCATGTCAATCAATATCTCTATCTAGCCCGTATATCATATGCTCATCAATTCCACACTGAGTATTTATTGATTGATTTTATCATTCACATCTCCACTATCATTCTCAGTCGATTTCGTCAGAGGACTCATGTCTCTCAGACGATCGGCCAACCAAAGCTGAATTAATAAATTAATATTTATGAATATAATTGTCGAGATAGATACTCACAATGGGATCAATAGGTCTCTCAACAGTCATTTGAGAGAGGAGAAGATTGAGAGTTGGAATGACTTCAGATGAGAGATATTCATTCGCATCACGGATTATATCACACGATTCAACCAATGAAAAAAAAAATGTTATGAACAAATTGAAATAAATTGTTGAATGGAAACTAACTTGAAGGGAAGAAGTATGAAATATCGCGAAAACCAGACATGAAATCAGCAGAAGAATAACATGAAAGAGCACCTTCCCTCCTTAATAACGTCAATACTAGGAAAGAAAAAGATGGTGAAACTGACACAGTAGAAGTATCATTGTGATACTTTGCCACTTTGGCCATTTTATCGAATAATTCGATTCCTTGAGTGAGAATAACCATGGAAGGACCCTCCTGTGAGATCACACTTTCCTTTCCATAACCCTCATAAATATCAAATACCTGAATCTCAGGACAAAGTATATTTGATTCTTCAGCCATCCATGCTCTCATATCTTCCTTTTCCATTCTTGTTGCTCGTTTCTGAGATCAGATCAGTTCTCGATAACTCATTCTACCGTACCTCGATCACATCAACTTTCTGTAGATGAAGATCATGAAGAATCTCATCTTTCTTGTAGTAATAACAGGGAAGAATGAGGAATATAGCACGAGAATTCAATTCACTTCTTCTCTCTTGACGATACATGAATAGAATAAGGAAAGGAGTGGACTGAGATACAACTATTCCTTCCCTTTCCTTCAATTCTCCGCTTCTCTTCTCTTGACTTCCTATTCCATTCAATTCGCTTCATCGAATCCATTTCGGGAATATGAAGAGTTCACGGTTAACAAGAGTAATTCTCTTTATGGATTGGATCGAATGCAAAATCTATCGTTTCAAATTAAAGAAGGAGTCAATGAGATCTTCAGGGTCACTTGGAACGCAGCCAAATGGTCAGTTCAAGCGAAAAATTATAACTTAGGAGTTTCGAAAATGTGATCTTCATCAACCCACATTGAGACCTCAGTTAGCCAGATAATCGTGGTACTCCTCCTTTAAATCACGCGATAAGTCTATCTTGCATGAATCTCCAATGACATTCTGCACAGCCATATCAGCAGTGAATGTCAATCCACCAGTGATATTCGATGTCTCTCTGAATACATTTAAATAATTTAAACGTTTCTTTGTCTCTATTTGCCTCTTCAATCACCATTCTTTCTTTCTTTAATCCCATCACTTTGCATCTTCAGATCTTTCTCTTCATTTTTTCCCATTCTCTCCCACTTCTCTTCCTCTCCTCACTTTCTTACTTTTCCTCGTCAGCAGTCGGTTGGCTGCATTCACTCAGGTATCGTTCCCCCATCCCCGTGTCTGACCAAGCACCATCTACAGTACTTCGATCAACAACAACTATCCTGAATATCCTCCTCCTCTACAGTACCAGAGTGTCATTTTCAGATAGGATGAACTATTTTCTGGATGTAACCGTACTGGCTCTAGTCGTGGCTACCGTATTCATCACATGTGAGGAGAATCGATCCAAAGTCAATCGATAACTGACTGTGATTACAGTATGCAGCAAAAAGAAAGCAGATCAAAACAAACAGAATGTGGATGGAGGAACTCAACCTTTGCCACAGGAAACATCGTCTAAGAAGGGAGAAAGTGGGAAAGAAGAGAAGAAAGAAGAACCAAAGATCATTCAAGACAGCCCGGTTGCAACGAGTAATACACCCAAGTGAGTTGGTTACGAATTGATCTTTGATCTTTGATCTTCATCAGAGTGGGCGCTTCTCCAGCAGTTCCTCCTCTTCCTGCCCCTGTTGAGAAAGAGAAGAAAGAAGAAAAGAAAGAAGAAGAAAAGAAGGAAGAGAAAAAAGAGGGTTAATAGATTGAATCATGTATCAACTATATTATTTGATTGTTCAGAGAAGAAAGAGGAATCAAAGGACAAGAAAGAAGATAAACCATCCAAACCAAGGGAAAAGAAGGAGGATAAGAAGGATGAGAAAAAAGATGAAGAGAAGAAAGAGGGAAAGGATGATGTATCTTATTACCGTATACTACCGTATTCAATCATTCTCTTCAGGAAAAGAGTGCAAGATCGAAATCGCAGAGAGACAAATCAGAGAAGAGCAACAAAGAGAAGAAAGATAAAATATTGAAAGAGGAAGAAAAGGATGATGGAGGATACGAACAATGTGCTGATATGTCACCCGAAGAATTGAAGAAGGTTAATATTTGATCTTTGATCTTTAGCCCAACAATGAATTGCAGGCACTGGTACAGTAATCCATCCCAATCAATCGATTTGGTCTACCTGCCTCTCCTTCTCATTCCCCTCAGATTGCGTGTGATTGAGGCAATAGTGCAAAGCATTTGATAAACCGATTTGGATGCGATCTTTGATCTTTGACCTGTGACCTGAAGGGAGAATCCGTTCCCGATCACGAAAAATGGAATGGAGTGGGGAATGGAATAGCACGATATCTAGCCAATCGATGGTGTAGAAAAGATAGTCACCGTACATCGATTTCCTTCGATCTAATGGCAGCATTGAATGCAAGAGCGAGTGCTACTCTTCCTGCTTTATCCGAATAGATGATACGGACCTGAATGGGAGGAAAGTAATCAGAGTTTTCACATCTGATTTATGTTGTCGAAACTTCGTTGTAAATTGGCGAGGAAGAGACAAATAATTTTTTTTAAATTTCGCTTGTCTGACTTCCATTAAGTGGTGTTGTTAGATTTTATTTTAACACTTTGACTCGAATGAATAATTGTGAGAATACATTTAATTTTATAATAAAAAAAATAATTTGAAAAATAAAGTCAGTTGTTGACGACTCGTGTGTAAAGTAGTAATTTTTAAATGCACAGTACCTACAGTACTTGCGAGCGGGAAAATTTCCCGCGCCCTCTCGTTTCAAAATGGTTCTTTACCGCGCTGTCTCGTCTCTCTCCATTGTTATTTCACCATTTTCGCTTTCCTGTTGCTTCGCGTTTGGCTCTCGTTTGTCCCTTTTAACCTCTCCTCCTTCCCAGAAAGCTCTTCCACCATGTTCGAGGCCAAGCTCGCCAACGCCGCTCTCCTCAAGAAAATCGTCGAGTCCATCAAGGTAATTTCTGCCCAATTCAAATAAATGACTATATTTTGTGTTGAGGAACTGGTGACTGATGCTCCCTTCGATTGTTCTGAGTCGTCGATGTGCCTCCAGGCAATGGACTCTTCCCATGTCGCCCTCGTCTCTCTCAAGATGGAGGTATCCTCATATTACCCATCCCCAGCCCTTTCACTTACTATCCTGGTTCCCTCCTAGTGATAAGGGCAAAGCTACCTGCTCGTTTCCCGCCTTTTTTCATTTCTCCTTCGTTAACTCTTGAAGCATTTAGCTCAATCTTAATTATGGTGGGAATGAAATCATTAGGCTTGAAGCACCCATCCCCTTTGTTCCTCTATTCCTCTACTTCCAGATATGGAGTCTTACTGAATACTGTGTATTGAGGTTGGTCTCTTCGACACGTACCGATGCGATCGAAGCTTCAACCTCGGAATGAGTCTGGCCAATATGAGCAAGGCTCTGAAGTGTGCCAACAACGACGACACTTGCATGATCAAGCACGATGACAATGAAGGAGACAGTGTCACTTTCACCTTCTGTGATACGAAGAGAGATAAGACTCAGGTGAGAGATTGGAGAAATCCCGTTGAGAAGAGAAGAAGGTCATTGTTGTTCCTTTCAGGATGTAACAGTGAAGATGATGGATATTGATTCGGAGCATCTGGGAATCCCCGAACAGGATTACTCCGTCGTCATTTCGATGCCTTCGTCTGAATTCCAGAAGACGTGCAAAGATCTCTCCATGTTCTCTGATTCTCTCAATATCACTGCCACTAAGTCGGGAGTGACTTTCTCTGGAAAGGGAGACACTGGTTCCTCTGTTGTCCAGTACTCCAACTCCAGCTCTGCTGATGACGAGAAGGTGAGTAGTGCATTCTACTACTATTTGAATTATGATGTGTGTACATTCCTTTTTGCAGGAGGCGATCAACATAACTGTGAAGGAGCCGGTGAATGTGAACTTCTCAATCAAGTACATGAATCAGTTCACGAAGGCATCTTCGATCTCTGATCGAGTGACTCTTTCTCTTTGCAATGAAGTGCCCGTCGTGGTTGAGTATGGCATCGAAGACAACGGCCATCTCAGATTCTATCTTGCTCCTAAGATCGATGATGATGATAACAACATGGACTAAATTCCCCCCTTTAACCTATTCAAAGCTAACGAGTAACGAATCTCATGAGTTGGATTGCCTGGCGCAATCATTTCATTTCGCCTTATATTTCATTCCCCGTTCTTCTTTTATACCATGCATATGATTGTGACGTTTTATTGTACTCTGTAACACGCTGATAAATTGATGATCTCGATAACGGAGTGTTCTGAATTATATTGACTTGCTTTCTCTCTCTTCCTCTTCTAACTCCTCCCTCTCACCTAACAGCCTTTCTCCCTCCAGTGTAATCTCCCTCAGTCCTCAATACCTGCCAGTCCATGGGATTCCCCCTATGGACTCTTCTTCTATTAGTCTCCTTTCTTCCATCTCAATCCTACAGTACTCCCAATTCTCTCGATTCGAATTGTCTCTATAGAAGATCTCGATGTCTACACGATACTCCTTGTAGATTGAGAATTGTCGGATTTGATTCCATCTGTGGAGAGTCAGCTACAGGTATGAGGGATACTGTAGGATTGAGGGGGGTTATCGATTGCGATGATTAGTGAGAATGAGTGAGTGAGTGGGTCAAAGGGGGGAAACAAAACAAAGAGAAGAAGTGAAGAACAATTGGCAATGCGGTGTGTAAGAGAGATGTGGAATTTGAGAGATTTGAGATGTGTATGAGAAAAAGAGAAAGGTAGGTCATGAGATATTGAAATGACCACTGTTTCAATTGATAAGTACTTTGATAAGTATTATTCATTCTTCAGAATGTCTTGCTTCTTCTCCCTCAGATTGTGTGAATCTTCTATGGCAGATGAAACATTGGTTAGGAGACGATCGATGTGACTGCAATCCTCTATTTGGTACTACTGTACTTATCGTGGTGGGATTTTCTCTTCCCTGATTCAGGTTCTCCTCGAGAATGCGAGAGATTCGGTCATCTATTGTACGATCATCCTTGTGAATCTATTCTGAAGAGAGAACCAAGAAGGGATAATTATGGTGTAGTGGGTGTAACGAAGGATTACGGTAGACGACGAACGACGAGAAGTCCATCGAGTGTACAGATTAATGAATGGAAGAAACAATTAAGTGGTGGTAAGGAGAAGGGATCGATAAATGGATACAGTACTCTATTCAGAATTATTCTCTCTTGCAACAGCCACTCAATTACAATCACAAGAATGTGATGTTGCTCTTCATCAGGTTTGACCTATTTCTCAATATAGTCATCCCCTTCCCCTTCTTTCTCCTTTCTCTTGACAATGAAGGACCTCTTCCGTTTCACTCTTTCTCTTCTCTTTTCCCGATTCGAAATAATAATGTGTTCAGATTTGTCTCCGTCACGTTTCGTGCTCTCAACTATGGAATCTTTTCCGGAAGAATTGTGATGTCGATTCAGATAATACATGTGTCATGACACAAAGGTACGGTAGTGAATGATTGATTTCAATAGATGGATCCGATCAGGGAAGCGTGTTGGGAATCATTCGAAGGATTACTGTGGACGGGATTGGGAAGATGCCATTGTTCATCTAATGTTTCCGATTGTCATTGGATAAGATTGCATACCAACTTCAATAAGTGTATCTGTAAGTGCCGTAGAGTAAGGCAGAATAGGATTTTTATATCATTCAGATGATATCTCTCGTGCCTCAGGAATGTCTCTATCATCATTTATTCCTCTTCCTCAACCAGCTCTCTCTCCTCCTCCAACTCAACGTGTTTCATTCGTCAATTTCGCATCTCAATCACTATCCACTCCCTCTCCATCCATCTCTACAGTACCTCCTCCCACTCCTCCTCCTACTCCTCCTCCTACCGTACCACCTACCGTACCCCCTACAGTACCATTAATCCAATCAACTGAATCAATCCCCATTCCAACAATCACAGTCCTCAGACCATATGAGGTTCAACCTACTCACCCATCTCAGAGGATCGCTAATGTGCAGAGACCGGAATACAGTGTGCAAACATCTCATCAGAGCTCTCAACCATCTCAGTCAATCGATAATCGTCAATCCTACCCTGGATACCGTAATCCTCCTCTATCCACTCAAGATCCGAGATACGATGATAGATCTCAGATTCGAGTGAGCTACAGTAATCAACAGACGGATAATCGGTATTCTTCCCGAGTGGATGAATATGGACAGAATTCTCCCTCCCGATCAACGAACCAAATTGATTATCGTAATCAATACGATCCATCGAAACAGAATTATCGTACCCATGAAGAAGTGAATCGATCTCATTCTTCTCGTCAAGAGCAGATGAGAGGAAGAAGTGATGATCATCGTAATTCAAGGGGAGATCCCTATCGAAGAGACGAATCAACTACTCAATATCCATACTCTGCCCCTAGTCCTACTTATCCCATTCAAGATTATGATAGATCGAATGATCAACGGAATCAGCAGACTCAATATCGACAAGAAACTGGTAGATCAAGGTACTCAAACTACGGTGTCTCCTCTACGAGATCTCCTCCTGATTACGGTAGATCAGATAGAGAAAGATATGGTGAATCAGAAGGATATCGACGTGAAGATATGACGAATGAAGAATCTCAACGAAGAGGATCCTCTTCACAGAAACAAGAGAATGAAAGAGAGAAAGGAAGAGAAGATGGAAGAATAGGACAGATTACTCAATCGAATGGAGAAAGAGGAAGAAATACAGTTGAATCGAATAGACAACGAATTGATCGAATGAGGAATGAAGTATGATCTCTGCTTATTCCATTCAATTTATCTTCTCATTCAGGATCGAATTGACTCCTCTGCTGAAGTTCCTCAACAAATTTCTCTTGTGACGAATCAAGAACGAAGTCGAGATGAATATCAGGTATTTAAAGTATACAATGGAAATACTTTCTCATTGAAAGGTATCTTCACCGGGAGTGAATCCATCTCATCAGAATCCGACTATAATCACTTCATCATCGAATATTCGTGTGAGTTCTCTTCCTTCGATCCCTTCATTCTTCATCTTATCCATTCAACTTTCCTCATCTTCCATCATAAAACTCATCTCATTCATTCATTCATTCTTCTCCTTCATTCTTCTTCTTCCTTTCTTCCTCTATTTTCTGTTATGCTCGATTGATGATCACAACCCATTTTCTTTCTATCTTTCTTTCTCATCCTCAATGTTTTAGTCCCAAGGGGGAGATGGGTGAGGGAGGGAGGGAAGGAGGGGGGGGGGTATCCCCCTCTCCTTCCCTCCTGCAAAGTGAAGGGTCCGAAAGGGAGATACCAAGTAAGGACCTTTATTGAGGAATTAGGAGAAGAGAAGAATAGAAAGATTGCAGACTAATGGTATGGAAGAAGAAAAGAGGAGAAGAAAGGAAGAAGAGGAGAGGAGGGAAAGGGAAAAAGAAGAGAAAAGGGAAAGAGAAGAGAGAAGAAAAATGGACGAGATGAGAAGGAAAGAAGAAGAAGATCGTCGAGAAAGACAAAGAGTTGAAAAGATAAGAAAGGATGAAGAGGAAAGGAAGAATGAAGAAGAAAAGAGACGAAAGGAGAAGGAAAGAGATGAAAAGAAGAAAGAGAAAGAAAGACAAGAGGTAGATGATCTACCATTGATATATTCATTATATTTTATTCCAGAAGGTATCTCGTACAAGGGAGAAAAGTGATTCGAGTAGGTCATTCATTCCTTCGTTTCTTTTCCAATCCTTCACTTCTTGCTCCGCCCCCTCTTTCACTCTTCAGTAGTGAGATGGGAGATGGGAGGGAGACTGCTTCTCCTTTCCATTCTTACATCATCATTAGTCAATTCATCATCACTATCTCCTTCAGTCTCAACATCTTCAACTTCTTGTCTCTCTGCACTAAGAGAATGCGAATCAGTTGAAGATTGCAAGTTTCAATTGGCTGAATTGAAAACGAGATGTACGAAGAATTGCGATAAGAAACAATGTCAGGGGGTACGTTACCTTCCTTTTTTATCTTATGTTACCAATGTTTACAAGCTTGCAATGTTGCAAGTCCCCTGAAAACCGTATAGTTTGCAATGACTGAATGTGATTGGATGTGAGTGATTCGTAGGGATAAGACAGGTGGAATGCATACCAATCATCTGTCTCTATTAACATGCAACTGAAATCAAGACTAATCATTGATCATAACAGGCTCTTCGTCGTTTCTCTTCATTTGTTCCTCCTTCACTTTTAATGTCTCTTTCCTTCTGTTCATGTCCCAATGGAGATGATGACTGTCCAGAAAAGGTAATATCATAATTATTAGACATGAAAATGGATGAATCTGTCCAGTTTGAAATAGAATATAAGTGAGAGAAGGAGATTCGATCAAGTATCAAATATTTGTCAGTATTTCTTCACTTTCCCATATGTTATTCTTTCTCTTCATTTTCAACCATCTGCTATCTCTTTCTCCATTTTTCGTAATTGCAATCTCTGCCATTTCTCTTCCTCTTTTTTGCTAGTCCATTTCATTCCAGATTTCCTCTCTATTTCTCTCTATTCCGATCTCTTTTTATTCTCTCCGTTCCTTTCCTTCCAAACCCATCATTCTCTTCATTCTCTTCATTCTCTCAAAGGATCCTCAATTCACAATGAATTCGTGAGCATTCTCCTTCACAAAAGAACAGAATAATCGGAAGTTCTTGTGCATATCTAAGTACTCCTCCGCCCCTCCTTTTCTTCTGCTTCTCTGCAAATCATTCTCATTTCATCAACTCTATCGGAATCATCAATCGTTCAAATCGTTAATCTCTTTCTCTGACATCCTATCAATCTTCATCCTTTCGTTGATTCTCTCAAATGAGAGTAAATCCTTTTGGTAGTTGCCCCATTCTTCACTTCTGCCACCTTTCCATTCTTCTTCCTTCCTCTTCTTTAAGAGAGAGAGAGAACTTGTAGGTGGAAAGAAGTCGAAGAAAGAGAAGAAGAAAGAGTAAAAGTGTGGTCACAAATAGCATTATCATACGGAGGAAATGAAGTTGAATGTGAGGAGAAGAGAAGAGAAATGAGAAGAGAAGGGAACTTCTTAAGAAAAAAAGAAGGAATAGATGAGAGATGAATATGAGAGATCATTGCAGGAGTTATTGTATCCTCCTTGTATCTACGAATCAATTGATATTCCGAAATGTGAAAGTGTCGTCGATGAATGTAGAAGAGAACATAAATGCAAGTGAGTAAAGGATGAACAATAAACGACGATGAATTACTCGGGCTAAAGATGGAGCACATCATGTTCATAGAAGATTAATAATCAAATTGTAGACAATTGAATTCATCAATGTCCTCCGAGTGTCATATAGTGAGAGGAGGATGTGATGGAGGAACAAAATGTACTCAATTATTACTCAAAGCAAGAGGATCAACCATCGACACTCAATGCACTTGCAATACCAATGTATCAACTTATCTCAACTTCTCAATTGATCTTTGATCTTCTCAGGATAAATGGTGTCTCTCAGTTCAATCAATGATGATTCCCAACCATCCATGTCTCGGTCAGTTCCTTCCTTCCTTCTCTCTACAGTGTTCTCCATTCAGCTGAATCTCGTCGTGAATTCTATCGATTGGAAACACAAGAATCATCCATTTCCCTTAAAGAGAGTCTGCAGCCAAATATTTTTTTACCTTATTCTCACTAGCGATTTTTGACAAGATAGAGCTCAAAATTCTAAGAATTTTGAAGAAAACCGCATATTTTTGCGATTTTTTTGAAAGCAGTTATGATTTATGGTGTATTGAGGGTTACTGTCGCTCTCGCATATTAAGAATTTCTGTCTTTTCCTAAATTTTTGTTAAAATTAACTGTTCTGAGTAGAAAATCGGAAACCTGACCTGATTTTGACTGTCAACTGATAAAAAAATATAAATTTCATTAAAAATTACGCTGGTCTTATCGTTTACCAAGTTAGATTAGGAAACAACAGACACACCACGTATGCAGGAGCTACAGTAACCTTGAAACTTTGAAAAATTATATCTGCCTTCAAAAAAATCGCAAAAATATGCGGTTTTTTTCAAAATTCTTAGAAAAGAAAGCTCTTTAATCTGAAAAACACTTCATTTTTGACTGCCGACTCCCTTTAAACCGACCAAGGTTCAAAGATTTATCTCATTGTACAATTTCATCATGAAAAAGTGTCTACTATGGAAGGGGTAGGCCTTCTCTGACCCTCCCTTACTCATTTCGTTGGTCCCTCTTCAATTCTTCATATTTTCTCTCCTTCCCCAAAGGAGAGATTACTTGGGCTAAAAAGAGGGACGAAAGAGGGGAAAAAAGAAGAGAAGCTTATTCATTCCAGAACGACAACTCAATCGATGGACAAAAGAAACCGTGAGTTTATCAATCGAATAGAGAACTTGACTCTATCCATTCCATATACTCTCTCGTAGTTAGAGTGAATGAGAGAGAAGAGAGAAGTGAGAGAGACAGTGTTTCATCCTCGAATGAACCTAATATTGGGGGGAAGTTTATGGAGAGAAAGGAGAGGGAGAAGGGGAGGATGGAGGAGGGAGGGAAAGGGGGCGGTGCTAAGGTGGAAAGTACAAATTGTAGACTCGTCTCCATCACTCCTTCTCGTACACGTCTTACTACAACGAGTGAACCACAGTGGAAAGGGGAAGAAGTGGAAAGTGCACCTTGGCTCACCACTATTACCGTACCTACCACAACGACAGTTTACACGACGCATGCGCCTCCTCCTCCTGGTGTGGTGTAGTGTCATCTCTCTCCTCATTACGGTAGTCGACTATTCATATGGAGAAGTCGTCCATTCAGAAGGATGCAACGTCAAAGATTCAAAGGGAAGATCATTATTCTTCCATGTTGGAACTGTTCTAAGGAGGAATCTTGATTGGTCTGGAAGGTATGTCAACCATCACTGCACTCTATATTTCGATGAGGTACACCACTGTCTAATTTTAATTGGAACTCAATGGTTTTGCATCTCTCATAAACTTTTTACTTTCTCCCCTCTCACCTTCCAAGAACCTGAAATAGATCCAGAGAAATATTAGATACATTATCTCGAGTGATAGTCGTCAGAGGGTGTGGTTCGATGGATGGGGGAAGACATAGAAATGCATTGAATACGTTGACTCATAGGATGGGTATAGAGATCAATGCAGACAAAGAAATTCACAGTTCATGTCTATGACTTTATTCCAAAATAGATATTGACGTAGAAGGAAGTTATAGGTATCTATATTCTACCTATTCTTTCCATCTTCCATTATGTTTTCATCATTTTTCTCATCCATTCGACTCATCATTTCCTTCTTCTTTTCCTCGTTTTCTCTATAGAAACTCGTCCTCTTTGTTTCACTCCTGAATACATTGTCCTCTCCTTCTCCTCTCCCTCCCCTCCCCCTCCCTCTCCTTCTTCTTCCATCTCAATCCATCCATTTGGGAGGTAGGATGACTTAATGGAGAGAAGGAGGTCGACTACAAATGAGTGAATAATAGTTGATCTCTGATCTCTTCCAATTGTATTCCACCCACGTGTAATCACAAATAGACATATCAATCTCTCTTCTATCTTCAGATGTTCCTCATGGTGTGAATGTGTATCAGAGGAAGTCCTCAAGTGTCATGGTCTTCCCTGTTCACAAGATCTCAATTGTACTTCCAATATACCTTCATTTACTCATCGTAAGTACTTAATCATCTTCCTTCTTCATCTCTCTCTTCATGATCAATCCTCTTCCTACTTCTCATCTTACTCTTTCTTCTCCCTTTTTCCTCTTCTTCCTATTCTCGAACTAGAAAGAGACGGCTCCTATTTCGGAAATTCCCTTCACCTTCTTTTCTCTCTCTCTCTTCTCCTTCCAATTCACATGTTTCCACATGAGGAAAGGGCCAAACATTCAGAAAACCCTTCATGCCAATCAATAATCTCCTTCCTTTCAGAATATGGAGAACGTCTTTATCTGAAGGATCGAGGGCCATGTATGTGTGAGAGTGGAGACTACACTTGTGCATTACCTCCTGAGGAATCTGTTCCTGAGCTATATCAAGGTACGAATGAGAAATGTAAAAGTGATTACTAAAGATATCTACATCACATTGGACCGAAGTAAATTGTAGTCCGTCTAACAGGTGGCATTACCAGTGGGTCCCATCTAGTGTTGTCTAACGAGTACAATCGTTTGACGTGGATACACCTTTCTCTTTACCTACATCACAAATAAATTAACCTCACATTTTCTGGAGATTGAATTTGAGTAGGAAGGTGTACCAAGATAATTCATGGAAGCGTCAAGATGTTAATTCTAAATATAAATGAACTAGCCAATACAATGAATAAATTGATCATTCTTCCTTCAGGAATTTATCTGTTCCTTGGATATTCTCAATCAGACATCGATATGCTTGAGAAAGAGATGCCATCTGATGTCTATCAACGAGCTGGATTTCTATCCAATAAAAGAGCCACGGATATCGCCAGTCAATTGCAGATCGTATTAGAGAGTCTTCTACCTCATGTGAGATTACATTTTGGCTTTTTTTTAAGTTTTGATTTGATTGAATTGAGAAAGGTTCTGCAAAATACGAAGATTCAGTAGGAATTGTATCACACTACCAATCGTATCACACTGCGTTCACCATTCAATCTCTCTCATTCAGGGTCTTCAATGTCGTCTCTCTGTTGTCGATCAATTTTATTCACCAGGAAATGCTCTCATAAGAGTCGAATGGTCAGTAACCAGTTCTTTTTAAATTCTCACTTGAATTTGAATTATTGAGGAATGGAATAGTGCAGAGATTGAATCAGACGAAAGCATCGTGGCAATGGGGAATGGCTGAAAAGGTGAGCAAATCAACAATTAGGGAAGACATTAAAGGAGGAATTAAGATGGTTTACTTGTTTTATACTGATTTTTTCAATCGGTAATCGTAATCTCGCTTTATTCAGGCATGTTCCAAATATATTCGTGCTCTCGAGGATATCTTCGATTTGGATGATTCACCACGATTCCAACTCGTTCTTTCCACTGTGAAACAAATTAAAGTTCACGATATGCTGGATTATATCCCTGACTCCGCCCCCTTTCATCAATTGTCGATCACTCTCTTTACACTATTCTTCTCGCTACGGTATATCTTGTAGTTAGTCTATCAAGTGCCGATAGGATTCAATTCGTCCCTCTAGTCAATCAATAGGATTCAGATGTTCATTCCCTTCTATTCGTCTTCCCTTTTGTGTCTTTCATTTACGGGTTCCCGATTAGGGGTCGAGAGAAATGAGGTAGTGATTCGAATAAATCATTTATTATATCATCAGTGAATTATGAAGATCTATCCCGGATGATTCCCTTTATGAAGGGAAAACAAGGACAAATCTCGATCGAGTGAGAAAGGGAGGAAGGGGAGAGGGTGAGGGGGGAGAGGGAGGGAAGGGAGGAGGGGGGAGATGGAAGGGGGTGAGGGGAGGGAGGGAGATGGAAGGGGAAGGGAGGCTAAGGATGGTGGAACATATTGAAGAATGTTGTCAAGTACATAGAGGATGCTCTTGAATGGAAGCAACTTCTCGAGAGTGGATAGATCAGTCACTCAAATGGGTCTCCCTACCATTCTTACTATCCTTATTACTGCCATTTCAATTACGGTAGCAGGTAAGTCAATATCGATTGACTAATCAGCATCATCATATGATACTTAGGCATTGATGTGAATGGAGATGGAGAATGTCCATCTGATTTATCTCCCGCTCTTCTTCGATATTCGAGAATGAGATCAACCAAGGCATCATGGTCTATCAAGGTACCCCCTCCTCCCTCCCCTCCCTCTCCTCTCCTCTCTTCTTCCTTTCAGACAGATCTCCGTCGTTGTTCTGATCTGTGTAAGAGGAACATCGATTCCTCTGGTCGTCCCTTTCCTTGTTCTGGTTTTAATCTCCATTCGGCTCTCGTTCCTCTTTGTGAATTCTTCTCTATTTCATTGGATGATCGACCTCTGGAATGGACATCGAGAGACAACGTCTACTATTATTCCAAGACCTGTCTCAAGTCAGTCCCCCTCCCCTCCCCTCCCTCATCATCCATCCTTCTCTTCAGTGTATCTCTGGAATGTCGTCCATCAGTATTCTCATTCGATATTCTTCCATCTCTTTCTCTTCAATCTTCAATTCTCACTTCTCTCTCTTCTCCTTCAGCTGATCATTGCATGCAATTGTGTCTCCAACTCAATTGTCCTTCTGCCAGATTTGACTCCACAACAAGGTATTCTCAATTGATCTTTGATCTCTTCCATCTCTCTCTTTCTTTCCAGTGAATGTCTTCTTCTCAATGAAACTCTTCGTACTGGATCATTCGAGAAGAATACGAATGTAGTCCATTTGGAGAATCATTGTTTACCTCGTAAGTCCTTCTTATCCATTCACATCTCAATTCTTTCTCATTAGATCCTCTCGTTTGTCCTTCGGGCAGGATAATCTCTACATTGCTCAAGAACTCTGATATCGCACCCTTCGGATTCTTCGCAGGTACGATGGATATGAGATCAACTTAATCATCACAATAATCAATGGCAGGAGTGATGTCTCTTCGTGATTGTCAACGTGAATGTATTCATTCTCGTCTTTTCCTCTGTCGTTCCTTCCTCTTTTCCTCTCATTCCTCTGAATGTCATCTCTCACCCGAAACAAGTCAATTGGCTGTTCCATCAGAGAAGTTGCATCTATATGAGATGTGAGTACTCCCTTCTCATCTCCCTCTCATTCTCTCTCAATCAGGGTTTGCATTCCCTCAATCGCATCATCAATAATCGATCGATGTAATCGACCGTATTCATTCGAGAGAATTCCTACAATGAGAAGTGTATCGGATGAAGAGATCACGACCATCAGAGGTATCCTCCTCCTTCCCTCTCCCACAATCTCCTTCCCTCTTCAGCCATATCATCAGAAGGATGTATCTCCTCTTGTCTCCTTGAATCATCTTGTCTCTCATTCAACTATGATGTGAGAGAGAGGAAGTGTGTACTTCTATCAACGAGTAGAGAAACGACTTCAATAGGAAATCTGGGTGAGATCTCTCCCTCTCTTTACCCTTGTATTCCTCCATTCAGTAACGGATGAGAACAGTGATTATTTCGAATTGGCGTGCCCTCGTTCTTCTTTTCCATCTCGAGAGAAAATTTCTCCCCCACGTGTAAATCGACCAAAGAATGAATCGCCTCCCTTCGATCCATCAAGTTTGTATTCCTTTATATTCATTGTCATCATTTCTATTCCAGGAGCATTCCTCCTTCTCAAGTCGACTTCATTTTCGTCTCATTCATTCGATCGTCATAATCATATTTCATCTCTTTCTCTCTGTCAAAATCTCTGCAGTCAGAGGGATAACTGCTCTAGTTTCGCATATTCCATTCACAGGTATCTCCTTAATTGCACAATTCAAGATAGAATGACCTCTCCATTCAGAAAAGAATGTCTTCTCTCTCCGATTCCTCTTCGTAAACAAGCGGATCTCACTAAATTCACAATGAAAGATGCTCATTTCGATCTCTATGTCTATCCAAGTACAATTCCTTCCTTCTATTCTTAATTCTTCTCAGATCATTCAGGAAGGGATGATTCAATCTCCTCTTTCCCTACTCTTCTTCCTAAGACAACGACTACATCAACTCCCTCATCGACAACATCTTCGCTTCCTTCGACAACTTCCCCTCCTCCTCCTCCTTCTTCATCTCCTCCATTCATATTTGCCTCTACTCCATCTCTCTTCGATGATTCCATCTTCGAGAATCCCATTCAGTCAACAGATTCTCGTTCCTTCGATGAATCTCTCTCAACTACTTTCTCTCCTGAAGAAGAGACGAATTCGATTCCATCGACGACAACGAAGGAAATGGAGAGAATGATTAATCAGAGACCGTAAGTGAGAAAGAAGAGAAGGAGAAAGAGAAATGGAATAATTTCAGTACATGGGAATGGGAAGGAGGAGATACTCCTCCAATTAGATTATCTCCATCTGAGAGAGTGGGAGTCGTCCCGAAGGGATCAATTGGAGTAGATGCTGATTGTATGAGTCATGGAGTCAATATTACTGTCACTTTCAATTCAACTGTTGTGAGTATTCAACCCTATCCATGACCAAAATCTCTATCTTCCTCAGCCATACACTGGTGCCATCTATGCAATCGATCGATATTCTGAGTGTGGAGTGTACGGTAGGGAATCAAGAGGACTTTCTCTATTCGTCCCTCGTCCCAAACACAATACTGTATGCAATGCTGTCGAGATCGTGAGACTTTGGCCTTCCCCTAATCAATGAATAATCATTCTTCTCAGAATGGCCAATTGGCAGTTCTCATCGTTGTCTCTTCTGATTCCATTGTTCCCCACAGTGTAACCACTTCTGAAGACACTTTCTTCCATATTAAATGTCAATATAAAAAGGAAGAAGAAAGAAGAAAGCAAAAAGGAACTGTCAAAGGGTATGAATATCATTCAATCACCTTCATAGTCATATTAATTTCAGTTCATCCCTTCGTTCTTCTAATCCTAATCAAGTGAAGATGAGGGAGGAACCAACGAAGACTCGAGTCTGGTTGGAATTGATTAGAAATGGAACCGAGGTACGACAAAGGAAGATAGAACTCAAGCCATATTCTATTTTCAGGTCCATTCTGCTGCCATTGGAGAGAAATTGACTGCCAGATTGAAAAGTGCTCTTCCTGGTGAGAGATGAGAGATCAAAGATCAAATGGATATAATATGATTTCAGCTGATCGTATTCGTGTGACAGAGTGTGTGGCCACTCGATCTCCATCTGAAGAGGAAGAAGGAGGGAATAAAGGAGAATCTCCCTCTTCCATTCCATTGATATCCCAAGGGTGAGCATCCATCGAGACTGATCTCATTCCTCTTCTTCCCTATCAGTTGTCCTCTTCTTCCTCATATCATGTCTGCCATGCAACTCCACGATGGTCATTGGGAAGCGAATCTTTCCGTCTTTCGAATGGAAGGAAGTAGACACGTCGATATCGTCTGTCTAGTACAATTGTGTACCCATGCACTATGTCCACCTATGCAGGTTGGATATCTTCTGACTTAGACGGATTGATCAGTGATCTATTGCAGAATTGTCAGCAAGAGAGAGGTCGACGTCAAATCACTGAGGATAAGGGAGAATCGTTGAGGGTAAAATGAGAACCTATCTTCAATAAATCAAAGAGTAATCACAGGCGTCGGGTAGAATCGAAGTGAATGGAGAACCAGAAAGACCTCCTTATTTCCCATTGAAGGTGAATCTGATCTGTCTTCTCTCAATCAATCTTTCCTCATTCAGAATCCTCTTTGTTTCGAATTCTGGACGTATATTCTTCTTCTCGCTTCTTTCTTTTGTCTTCTCATTGCATTTGCTTGTTCATGTTCAATTACGAGAATTCGAGCAAAGAGAGAAATAAGAAGATTAACGGATGAACTGTAAGTGGTTATTACCATTGAGAAGAGAAGAGGGTAGAAAACAGAAAGAATCGTACCGGCATAGTGAAAGTATCTCAATTGGTTCTCGAAGCTTCTCTAATCCTACAGTGAAAGTGGATTGAGTAACTATAGATTGGGAGAGAAGATTCCCTAATTGACCTCCTGCCCCCTTCATCTTCATCTTCTTCATTGCAGTCACTCAACATCTTCGATGCCACGGATGACATCACTTTCACCCATTTAGAATATAATAAATAATGTAATAAATATGGCTGAAAGTATGTGTCGATCCCTTCACTTTCACTGGGTCATTCTTACTCATCCGGAAAGAGAAAAGGGAGAAAGGGGAGAAGGAGGGGGAGGGAGAGTACACCCTCTGTCCTTCCATACACTAAATGGACAAGGGTTCAATCCCGGATTCTACAGTTCCGTTTCTATTCTTTCTCTTCCATTCTTAGCTTGCTCATCTTTGGGTATCTATCTCTCATTCCAATCAGATATGAATGAATCTCTTGATCTGACCCATCCATCCTGACCCATCCCTTCTCTCTCTCTCTCTCTCATTCTATCTCTCTTCTCGGATCAACTACTCTCACTCTTCCCTTCATCTCTCTGAAAGGTCTTCTTCCTTCCTCTCACTGAACAATCACTGAGAAGAAAAGGGTCGAAAGTAGGACGAAAAGGATCTTCTCTCTCTCTCTCATCTCTTCTTCTTTCGTTCCATTCAACACTATCGGGATGAGGTTCCTCATCTTATCCATTCTACTCTTTCTAACGACGAATATCAATGGTTAGTTATTACGCATGTGTTGTCCCTCTCTCCCTCTTCCCCTTCTCATACCTTCTTTTCTTCAGCTGATTCATGTTCTCCAATTTTCGTTCGATGGCCACGAGTCAAATTGAATGTGAGAGCAGTGGCACAAGGTGAACTATTCTGAAATGACTCCCATCATCTCCACCCCTCTTCAATTCCTCTTCCATCTTAGGTCCAATTTCTCTTCGTGCTTGTCAATCTGCATGTACTCTGGGAGAAGATCCCATCCATGCTGATAAGACTCTCGAATGTGCTGCTCTCAATCATCAAGATGCTGTTGATCACGTATCCAATCATTGCCAGGTCAATAATTCATTCTTCTTCTCTCAGATGACATCATTCTTGCAGGTCTTCCAACCTCATCAACTCCAGAATGTCGATGGATTCGTTGAGGCCGATGATAGATATTCATTCTATTGGAAGTATTGTCTCACCAGTGAGTATCAATAATATCACCATTTTCTATTATTTCACCATTACATCATTCATTCATGCGAAATTAATATTGTTCAGTTGTGAACAAAACTAAAATTGCATTCCACTGAATTGAACAAAAGAATCGAAATCTGTTCTTTCAGCCTCTCGAAAGTGTTCGGGAGAGTATGCATTCACATATTTCTCTGATCGATTTATGGAATCATCGGGAGTCTCATCAACTTCATTCGTTTCATCCCTTGAAGAATGTCTTGCTCTCTGTCTCGATCATCCTTCTATCTCATGCAGGTATCCATCCCTTCCCCCTCCCTTCCTCCTTCCCTCCCCTATCCCCCCTCTCTCTTCAGATCCGTCTCCTTCAATCGTACAGATGGTGGTTGTCATCTCTCTTCTCATTCTCAACTTACTCGTCCTCACTCAATCAAAATCAACAACAATCCCAACTTCAGAATCGACTATTATGAGAATAATTGCTACAACAGTGAGATTCATTTGAATGGTTTGAAAGGGTGATCAGTGTAACAGTCTCTCATTGTGTTCCAATCCTCGTGAATGGACGAGAGTGGATATTCATTGATGGGAGGAGGAGGGGGTCTCTTGTTCGGTCCAGTGATGGCCTACTTTCCCCCCTATGGAAGAGTCATGTGGAGAGAAAGGGAAAGGGAGGATTCAATTGTCATTTGCAACTGATCCAGCTTGAGGGCGAGAAAAAAACGTGGATGAGGGAAATGTGACATTTCAACGAGATTCTTTCAGTGTCGGAGACTTTCACTTTCTCATCGACTTGTGAAGAGAATGGAATAAGAGTAAAGGTGAATTAACTAGACTAATTTCACTTTTGCCTATTCATAGAAATGATTCCTGCAAGTGGAATATTTCGCAAATTTATTTATATTTTATAATATATAAATAGAACATGTATGAAAGAAGGGTAATATCTCAGGTTGATTCTCGTCTTCCATACACTGGAGCTCTCTATGGACTCTATGATTTCTTCACTTGTCGAATTGAACCTCACGAAGAGAATAAATTCGAGTATTTCTTCCCTTCTCCAATGATCAGCAAGAATTGTTCCGATTCCATCAGATACAAGGTTTGCTTCATAATACATTTTTCTCCGATTGTTTCTTTGGATTCATCTTCATTTGTCTTCATCTCCTCCTTTTAGGGTGATGACATGGTTCTTGAAGTAGTCCTCTCTACGGATGGAGTAGAACCACTCTACTTCATCACTCCTGAGGATATCACATTCCAGGTGAACGCGTTTTCTGTTTTCTCACCAATTGAATTTCTTTGCAGGCAAAATGTCCAATGAAGAGAAGCAGTCGCCTTTCTCCCACTGCAACAAAACTTCATCAGATGCAAGTTTTAATGATATTTTTTCTGTTTATTTTTTCGAAGATGTTCAGTTATTGAATACTTTTGTCAGAAAACCGAATGAACTTGATCCTCTTAATTGCAGGGAAGGAAAGGATGAATTGAAGGCAACAGCTCACACTCTCTTCAAGGATCTATCTCAATCCATTCAGAAGGATACCTTCCCTCTTCCACTCACGACCACAAGGTGAGATTCATCCATTCATTACTTGACTCATGTTGTGAATACAGATCATCCGTGACCACGACTACTTCCACAACTTCAACAACTACAACCACTCCTTCTCCCACTACTCCATCAACGACAACAACAACTTCGACGACAACTGCTCGTCCCACTACTACCACTTCGACCACTCAACGACCAACGACGACGACTACTCAGAAGATGACGACTACTGTGAGACCGACTACAACATCGACGACGACTGAAAGGTGAGAGATAAGATAAGGAGGAGGCATCGAGAGGCAATACACTGTACTTCCAGGCCCACTACCACTGCATCAACCACCACAACTACTACCACATCCACAAGTAAGGCATTACACGCATTTTGTGATAGAATTTCCAGATAAAACAAGGATCATAGAAAAAGTGCTTGCATTCAGCCCCGATGCCTCCTCCTCCCTCATCAACAATTCCTCCTTCTCATTCTCCTGCTGCTCCTCCCGCTCCCCAATCACCCGGACACAATTCGTGAGTATCATCCCTGAATGATCTTTGATCTTTCTTCCTCTCAGTGTCTCTCGTGAACCAATTTCAATGGATATCTTCCACAATGGATTGCCAGTGGGAGCAGTAGTCGTTGGATCAGCCATCACCCTCTCATTCACTCCTCATTTCGCCATTCCTCGTTAGTTTATCTTTATCCTTCATTACTATTTTCTCTACCTCTTCCCCTCATCTTTGATTAGCCTGATCAACTGTCCATTGTAGCTGAGCATATGTCTCTTCGTGGATGTCAAGTTGAACCAATTGGATCAACAAATGATTGGGAGAAGGAACCATTGGAAGTGATCAAAGAGGGATGTCCCTCTGATAGAGTTGGAATTGCTTGCCCTCCTCAGCACACAAACTTCGGATTGAAGGTAAGTTAAGAGATCTCTTTGTGAAGTTGAACCCAGGAAATATCCATTTGATTCAAATGCAAAAGTGAGCTATTTGTCAGGTGAAGATGGAGGCATTCCGATATCAGACGACAGCAGATATTCAATACACTTGTCTCGTTAGAGTTTGTCCATTCTCCGAATGTCCACTAGAGGAATGTTCTCCAGTTGATGGATGCACTGAAGGAAGAGGAAAGAGAGGATTATCACTTGAGGTAATACTCTACTCTCCTTCTTCATTCCTTATCTCATCAATAATCTCTTCAGGAGATCAGAGCAGCCATTCAAGCGGATCCATCTCTCAGTAGACAAATAGCACTCATGTCCAATTCAGTTGATGTCGTTGATACGAAGAATCAATTGATGGCACTTGCAGGTTAGAATACTTCCCTTTCCACTTCCATCTCTAATCATCAATTCATTAAGGTGATCATGTGGTCAAGAAGAGATTAGTAGTCGTCAATTCACCCGATGAACTTCGATATTTCGTTTCAACTGGAAATCTTCCTCATTGATCTCATATTTTCTCTTCCTTTTCTCATCCTTTATTCGTTCCTCTGATCTCATCCATTTCTCGTTCCTTCTATGTGTATTGTGTCTGTGTAGGAGACGTCGTGTACCGTGTAAATAGGACATATATACTCCTCGCTTCTAATCCCTTCATTCCATCTGCGGAAAATATCTGATCAAATATCATCTACTAATAGAATGATATAGAAGTAATTGAATGAAATGTTGGTACATGCGATGTCTGTTTAGCATTCGATACGTACGATAATGAGACATATTCGGCACACACAAATAATAATTTAATCTTTATAGAGTATATTTGATCAGCGTCCCTTTTCAAGGTTTAGCCACCCTTTTCAAGGTTCAGATACCCTTTTCAAAGTTTAGCGACCCTTTTCAAGGTTTAGATACCCTTTTCAAAGTTTAGCGACCCTTTTCAAGGTTTAGATACCCTTTTCAAAGTTTAGCGACCCTTTTCAAGGTTTAGATACCCTTTTCAAAGTTTAGCGACCCTTTTCAAGGTTTAGATACCCTTTTCAAAGTTTAGCGACCCTTTTCAAGGTTTAGATACCCTTTTCAAAGTTTAGCGACCCTTTTCAAGGTTTAGATACCCTTTTCAAAGTTTAGCGACCCTTTTCAAGGTTTAGATACCCTTTTCAAAGTTTAGCGACCCTTTTCAAGGTTTAGATACCCTTTTCAAAGTTTAGCGACCCTTTTCAAGGTTTAGATACCCTTTTCAAAGTTTAGCGACCCTTTTCAAGGTTTAGATACCCTTTTCAAAGTTTAGCGACCCTTTTCAAGGTTTAGATACCCTTTTCAAAGTTTAGCGACCCTTTTCAAGGTTTAGATACCCTTTTCAAAGTTTAGCGACCCTTTTCAAGGTTTAGATACCCTTTTCAAAGTTTAGCGACCCTTTTCAAGGTTTAGATACCCTTTTCAAAGTTTAGCGACCCTTTTCAAGGTTTAGATACCCTTTTCAAAGTT
>LS487837.1:87800-99872 GCA_900490705.1 Pristionchus arcanus
GGAGTCACACGACCTTTACGATTAGGCGAGTAGGCCAGTCTCACTCCACTGTCTCTCAGTGCCAATCTATCATCATTACTCAAAGTAGCCATCGGGATGGAATTTGTGAGGGGTTCATCGTGGACACATGCCTCAATCGTCATGGGGCCATCAGATGTAGGGAGGGAAACTTCAACCACCTCGTATTCGATTTCACCTAGGCTGATACCACCTACTCCAGTGAGATCGTGAATGTCTCTCCATTATAGTCGGGAGAGCAAGCTGCGATCTCGTTTTCGCACTTATTAAACTAACACCGGCGCCACAATCGAGAAATACATCGACTCTGCTAGAGGATCCTGAACTAGGATTGGAGATAGATATTCCACTAGTGAGCATGCGAATGCGATCGCCAGATGTAGCAGTAACAATCGGAACAGGAGGGGCACTAGCAGTTGTAGAAGAGAGAAGCGCAGCAGCTGGCTGCGATCTGTTCACATACGGCTTCGGGACATAACTCTTAGTTGTCCTAGAAGGATGACCATTCCGTTTAGGCATACACAGAGATGGATGATGATTTCCCCATGAATCATATTCAACACATGTTTCACATCTCGGCCTCGTACACAAATAACTCGGATGGCCTTGCTGAAGACACTTGTAGCAACGGGATTGATCTCTAGCAATTCGCCGCTTAGCATATGCCTGCACTTTGTTACATACAAAGGAGTCAGGATGAGTTCCACAGAAGATGCATGTCTGTGCATTTCCGGAATTACCAGAGAACTCGCGAGCGGGATACTTGAAAGAGTGCTCCCGTCCCTTCGCCCCATTCACAGGTCTCGATGGTTTGTTCCTATTGCCAGCCTGTGCAGTCACTGCACTCACAGGAGTGTCAGAGGCGGCATGACCTTTCTTCTCGGGTCTTCTCGGGCAGAGTTCTCGGAGTTCGATTTCATCTCTTAGTCGAACTTTCAGAGCGGAGAGTGCCTCAGAGAGAGAAATACTCATACCAGACACGCCATCTCCACTTTCACGCATTTTGATATGAACCAGCTTCTGACAATACGGTGAGAAGCGTTCAATCACACTATGAAGACAGTAGGGATTATTATCCGGATCCGCATTCTGCGTCTTCAATTGAGCAATCAGAGTCTCAAAACTTCGGATAGTTTTCAATTGCTCTTCCATAGAATCGTTCTTTGGCCTGAGAGTACCGAATTCCTTCAGGAGATGTTGATGGGTTTTCGCGGTACCCTTGTACTCATTCTGCAAGCCATTAACGACGTCTTTGTATTCACAACCCCTTTTCAGCAGGTGGTTGAAAAGATCACTCGCTTCTCCAGTTAGAGATGACTGAAGGTAGCGAAGTTTGGTTGAGTCACCGATTTCTGACCTTTTATCGATGATCTCAGAGAACCCTTGCCAATAGGTCTCCCAACAACCTTTACCATCGAATGATTGCAGTGTAAGATTAGGGAGAGATGGGAGAGGGACCGATGCCGAATGTGTAACAACATGGGTCGGCATGGGAAAGGAGTGAGTAGGAGGGACCGTATTCTCGACCGCTACAGGGGCGACAGGTTTCAAACTCAATCGATTCAACATTCTTTCAACATTCTGCACGACACTGTCCAAGAGAGTGGACTTAGTGGTAACTTCGTCATGAATAGACTCAACGGACTTCAATGGATGAGAATCACTGTCCTCGAAATATGAATCGAGCTCACGCATTTCAGCCTCCTTAGTCTCATTATCTGTAAACGTCTCAATGAGACGTTGCCATTTGCGGCCATTCTCATTGACCACTTCATAAGTGGACGCAAGTTCTGACTTGAACCGAGTCGCCTTATTTGCGAGTGCGGTTAGCTCATCACTGGAGAGCTTAGCCAGATCGGCATCGATCACTTTCGCCACCTCGGGCAACAATAATACCAAAGAGTTTCGCTTTCTGGTGATCATGCGTCGAAAATTCGACGATGAAGCAGAAGCCATTGCAACAAATAACAAACTGCCACGCGGGACTTAGCACACACAATTCGAACCCAGATGCACCATATAAAGAAGTGCGAGAATACCGACAGACTGTCCGTAAGCGGACGGTTGGGAGTGGACCAAGAAGCACAGCTGCAGACTATCTTCCCAGTCCCACTACCCGATCCCTTACCCCACAGGTGTTCGCGGTGTTCACGGTGTTCTTTAGAGACCAGACCGACCTTCCCCCGCTCGGCCCGAAATTGGCCGAGGGCAAGGGAATGGATACGATCTGACTCTAAAGAAGTAGAGTACACTCGGGAGGGCAAGAGATAACGGGCAACAACAACAAAGTAATATCGACGAGCAACAAAAAGGATAGAGGGGTCCATTGACGAAGGGATATCAACGGCGAGTAGACGAGTAGAAGACATCAATCTGAGAGATTAGTATTCCGCGGGCACAAGGCGGAGGGGTGCGTGCGCAGGCCGCAGGTTCCACATCGGAGAGCCGCGCAGGCGTTAGGATCATGATCCTTGAACGACTTGGTGCACTTCAGGCAACGATTGAGCGACATCAGGATATTGCGGCGGATCGAACGGCTGATAACAGTGCCACAATCCTTAGCTTTATGGCTTCTGGTTGCCTTGCAGAAGAAACAGAACAAGAACTGGGACACCTTCTTCCTTTTAGCAGGCAGATGTCCGTTCATGTTTCCCCATTGGTTCTGCTGGGACACCATGCCAACATGCTGCATCGGCACCATCGCCTGTCCCGCCATTGGGATGCCCACCATGGGCTGTTGTGCCGCGGCCATCGAATTATGTTGATTAGGATAATGCTGAACCGCATGGTTCTGTTGCTGGGGTGGTACATTACTGTGATACGGTGCCACAAATTGATTCGAGTGAGAGGAATCATTGAACGAATTACCCGCAGGGGCGACATCCTCATAGGAGTCATCTTCATCGAAGCCTTCAGCGGCCGATTCTGTCATTACAAGATCTCGAGTTTCCATAACCGAACGGACGATCAGAGGCAATTGCTCAGACAACAACCTACGGAGCTCAGTGTTCACAATAGTAACCACCTGCTCCTTGGTAATCGGCGCCTCGACCATGAGAAGTGCCTCTTCGTCTACCATATCTTCGGCTCGATCACCGGACGCAGACATACTACCACGAGAGACAACTAAGCGACTGACCGGCATAAGGCGGGGTCAGGACAGTAAGAGAGGGGGAGGGGAGAGAAGAGAGTAGAGGAAGTCAGACAACCTATGACTCACAATTCTTTCTGCGGCGGCTTGTAAGATCCTCTCCTCCTTCCGAAACAAGCAATGGCCAGCCGAGGAATAATGGTCGGCAGAAGAGACACAGTCAAAAACACACAGATGGCCACAATAGCAATGCAGATCAAACTGCTCATCCAATATCTGAGGAACACTCCACCGATGTGTTCGAAATCCGGCCAATTGATCTCAGTTCCATTCCAACTGATCGATTCAGTGATCGATAGATCAGCTTGTACTCCAGCGTACTTGAGGACTCCCTTGATCGTCACGGGATCACCACATGACACTTGACAGGTCTCGGACACAGCTGCCATTGCGAAAGAAAGGGAGCGCTCGGTCGTTGCGCCATTCACATCACACGGAATAGTGAAGGAATCTCTTGGGCACTGAACCGTTGCCAGACCGTTTCCTTCTCGTGTAAAACAAGTGAATGAGACTCTTGCACCGACAAAGCACTGATAACAACCGACTATGGTAGAAATCGATACAGAACACCTGATCGG
This sequence comes from Pristionchus arcanus, assembly GCA_900490705.1. Classification (NCBI taxonomy): domain Eukaryota; kingdom Metazoa; phylum Nematoda; class Chromadorea; order Rhabditida; family Neodiplogasteridae; genus Pristionchus; species Pristionchus arcanus. The sequence goes on from LS487837.1 coordinate 91,548, forward strand.
CACGATTTCGAGATGATCAACCTTGATCTCGTCTCCTTTAAGAGCTACAGTAATCTCAGTTGACACAGACTGGAATAAGGACGCGATCGGTTTGTCATTCTCAGATCGTAGTCTCAACTGGGGAGTGACCAAAGGGAAGACCTTATCCAGTTCAAAGTTCTTCTCTAGAGAAGACTGTTTACACTCACAGTGAGCTGCACTTTCGCCTGAAGTGCATACGCAACTCTCCTCGCTAGTACAGTTCATAGTCGTTGCCTGCTCCTTTGTCTCGCAAATCACATTAGGGTGACTGGTAAGCAGAGCCATCTTCCCTTCCGTCTCTGACAGGATGAAAGGACTATTCAGTAGAGGAATTGGCGGGACAGCGAAGTTAGTCAGAGTCAGAACATACGGTACTCCGGGAATCTTCATTCGCTCATTAGGACGAAGGGAATACATCTCCACCTTAGTCTCATTTCCGATCGTCAGAGTACTCTCAATCGATATCGTAGGTCTCCACATGGGACAATCGAAAGTACGGTAGATGATATCGGATCTAGGTTCACAGAAAGTACGGTAGAACAGACAACCGGAACTTGGCCAAAAGCAATCGCATCCTATTCCACCACACGATTCTGCACAGTATGTATGACCGGGGAAGTTATTTCCAGCCGCCAACTCATCAACAAGAGAAGAGGAAGTGACATTTCCACACTTCGGTCCCTTGCAAGTTCCTTGATGGGGACATCTCTTAGCATGAACATACTTCACTTCAGTATCTCGATGGAATCCATGATTATCCTCATCACATCTCAATGAGGCATCCTTCATTTCCAATCTCAACTGACCAGCAAGCGTGTCATTCACAGTTAGGGCGATACACGCATCTCTCGAGATAGGGTTAATCTTCAGCATGGTAGTCAATACATTGGTACAAATGCCCTCTTCACAATTTCGACTGATTCCTGTCAGTTCGATCACCTCTTGACAAGCTCTTGCCATCGAAACAGTGCAGAGGATGGTCATCGACAGGAATATGATCGTTCTAATTGGCTTCGATCTCTGCGTAGCAGTCCTCCCCCTCGCCCAACGGAGGCACACATAGAGAGGCGCGCTCACGCAGTGGAACAAGTGGCGAGAGAGACACCAGAATACACCACACATTCCAATCAATGGTCTACTCAGAACAAGTGGATTGTAGCAGACAGAGTAGATCAATAACGAGATCAGATAGAGAATCATTCCACCTGCACACAGGGATGCCACAAGATTGCATTCCGGATTCGCCAACGCAGCGAGACAGAAAGTGCAGGTGATGGAATCGCAGAATTGGTAAGCAGGGCATTCCAGTGAGATCGCTTGCACATCGCCACCTCTTAGGAACTTAGCTGATACCGTGAAACCATGAATAGTGTGAATAGGATTGAACGGAGTCCATTCAACCACAGACTCGGGGAGAGGCTGCACCATTACGCAATCTCCATCTCCACACACTTGGTAGGTCGGAAAATCGGCCTCGTGTCGAAGTCTCGCACCATTGTGATAACACTCGAGATCGACAGAGGAAACAACCGACACCATCGAAAGACACAACAAAGTAATTCCGAATAGGCCAGAGAAGCTCCATGGTCCGGTCAGAGAACGAACAGTCGTTCTATTGTGAGTCCTCACTTGACCAGGGAGATAACTCGGGCAAAATGCACTCATAGGAATACCAGCTAGGGTCTGATCGAGCATTCGACCGCCCTTGCGATTTTCTTTACGATCGCGCATGCGAGACGGTAAATCGGATTCTTCCATATCTGACTCGCTGTCAGAAGGGAGATTTGCGAAATTCTCACGTGCTTTAGCGGCAGCCTTGCGGGAGGAACGTCGCAATTCGGGACGGAAGGAATCACCAGTATTTGTAGGATGAGACTGGTCGGAAGAGACGAGCTCGAGTGGAATGATTCTGTTCACGGGACGAGATATCTCTTTGCCAGAGGATGATAACAGTGTAACACTTCTCTCATTCACTTTTATCACCTTAGCCATCTTCCAAGTGCCACGGGGCGCATTCTCATCCACTACAAGCACAATTTCGTATGGAAAGGGAGAGGGCGCTTTCGCTCGGTAATTAGTGCGCATGGGATGGAGGAGGTTGTGTTCTCTTAACTCAGTCACATAGTGCTTGCGAAACAGTTCCCAGAATTTATCGAGACTCTGTTCAGCTTTACGGAAACGATCGATCAATTCCTTGCGCGATACAGTCATCTCTGAAGGAGGCACATAATCAGGATCGGCAAAGAACTCCTTATTCAGCACAGAATGAGGAACAGCGAGTTTGACTCTCGGCGATATGAAATCACAGGGTCTGAGAACCGGAAGCTCCAATGAGGATTGTAGATCCGAGCTAACATGAGTGAGAGGTCTACTATTCAAAATAGCCTCCACTTTGCACATCTGAGTCATAAACTCATCCATTGTGAGAGTTCTTCTCAGGAACACACTATTGAAAGCCGCTTTGACACATCCTACAAGGCGTTCATAAAAGCCCCCTTGCCACGGGGAATAAGCAGTAATCCATCGCCACTCAATCATACGGGTGGCAACAAAGGACAAGACAGAAGCGTCAGAACGGAATGACTCCCATCTTTCTCTCAGCAGTTTGTCGGCGAGTTTGAAAGTGGGGGCATTATCCGAAGTAATAGTGTCCGGAGCACCTCTACGAGAAATGAATCTATCGAGAGCGTTCAAAAACGAGATCGTACTCAAATCCTTCGTGGCTTCGAGATGGATCAATCTAGTGGACATACAAGTTAGAAGTAGTACATATCCCTTCTGAGGATCAGCAGAGGGATCTGTCTCATTCTTTATTCTTATCGGGCCCAGCATGTCACATCCCAAATGCTGGAATGGCCGGGATTCGCAGATACGCTCGGGAGGCAGAGGAGGAGCCGGAGGGTACTGATAGGGTCGATTATACGCTTTTCGACAAGTAATGCATCTGCGCAGAACAGATTGAACAATACTACGGCCCTTCACAATCCAATATTTCCGACGAAGTTCGGAAAGAGTGTGTTCTGTGCCACGATGCATGAGATCACGATGAGTGCTGTCAATAAGCAACCGGGGAAGTGCATCATTCTTCGCGAAAAGAAGAATCGGATTCTTCGCCGTCTCATCAATCATAGCATTATCGACTCGTCCAGAAGTAATTCTAATCAGACCATCATCATCTTTGATAATCTCTGCTCCCGGAATACAATCCCATGAAGATACATTGTCTCGCTGATGCGCGCGAATTAGCACAATTTCAGCTTCTTCCAGCTCTGACTTAGAGGGAGTTCCATTCTGAGGAGGTGATCGGAGCACTTTCGCATTTCGATAAGTGGTGGGACACCGACGTTTGATAAATCTCAGCACGAAAGCAGTAACACGGCGCAGTGTATCAAAACGCGAGAATCGAGTCACATCAATCAAATCGAGAGGGTCCACCGCTTTCATCTCATCCATTTCAGACTTTTTCTGTGTCTTCAACACAGAAAGAACAGGCACTGACTCATCACTGCTCGTTTGCGCCACAGCCACTTTCAAGTCAGAAATTGCCGAAAGGCTGGAGCGGGCACTGAATTCCCTCTTCCATTGATCTGGGGGGAGAGACAACCATCCAGGTCCTTTCCACCAGATGTGATTAACATCACTCATCTCAATAGCAGTCAATCCACGAGTTGCATGATCCGATGGATTTTCAGAACCAGCCACATGGTCATACCTAATCCATTGTTCGATGCCCTCAGGGGCGTACTGTCGGAGCTCAGATTGAATCTCATGAATCTTCCGAAGGCGATTGGTCACATATACACCAAGATTCTTACTCTTTACACTCGGGTCACCACTAGATTCGAGCCAATACAGGAGAGTTGTAGCATCCGTGTATACTTGAAACTCGAAGGAGACCAGCGGATGCTCAGCGGAGATAGACTGAGTTACATACAACAAGAGATTCATTCCCATTACTAGCGCCTGCAACTCGAGTTTGGGAGTTGTTTTCGTTCCTCGAATTGGTTTGATTTCTCGCCATGAGAAATCGCGCGCCATCCGGAGTCCACATATAGACCACTGCTCCTGTTGCCATGAAAGATCCATCGGTGAACAGAGCCAGATGGACTCTATCAGTTGGCATAGTAATACGACGGGGAATACGAAGTTCGGGGAGAAGTGCATCATTCACTCGTTTGATCCATTCAGAAAGGTCACTATCATCAATTGCATCATCCCATCCATATTCCTTCAACCACAGTTTCTGCACAAACAGCTTAATTTGGAGGAGAAGAGGAATGAGCTGTCCCACTGGTTGGTACACACCAGCCATTTTGGATGTCACGTGTCTCTTGGAGCACTTTCCACTCTTTGACGACATGTCACATTTGAGTACCCATTCATCAGTGACTGGATCATAGCCGACACCTAGAATCTTAGTCTCTTGAATAGGACCTCGATCACCGTTTTCATCGCTTAGGCTTCGAATGAATGGAATGTCCGAAGAAAAGAAAGCTCGAATGTTCATTCCCATTGAGCCAAACACTTTCTTCGCCATTCGGAAAAGAGCTTCTCGATCAGTATTCTGAGTACACGAGAAGAACACATTATCGACATAACAATTTAGCATGATGCTATTCAGAATCGATTCCTCAAGATCCCATTCCTCAATCTGTTTCTGATCAACGAGCACATTGCACTGATTAATTTCTGCTTGTTCTCTCTCGGATCTGATCTGCTCAAATCGAATATTCGCATGATGTCGAAGAGTAGCCATGAGAATAAATGGACTCTGGGCTACACCAAATGCAGCAGAGCAATAGCGCAGAACGAGGAGATTATCAATAGATAGAGGCTTCAACGGATCCTTCAGCCAGAGAACTCTCAGAAGATCTCGCTGATCCGGAAATATCTTCACCTGGAGGAAAGCTTTCTCAATATCACCGGCAAAGAGAACTTCATGAAGCTGAATTCTGAGCAACATTCTCGGGATCTGCTCGAGAAAATTCGCGCCGGAACCCTCGAGGCAATCATTGAGAGACGGCTCGTGTTTACCATGTGCACTAGCATCAATTACCACTCTGTGAGGAGTAGTAGCACTCGACTCTTTCACAACAAGTTGAAGAGGAATGTACCGTATATGCGGTCCACCATCGCCTTCCTGTACTATCTCAATCTGGCCAGCCTCAATTTGCTTCCGAAAGATCTGATCAACTGCAATGAGAGTACTCTGATCATTGGCAATCTTCTTGTGCATTCCCTTGAGGCGTACCCATGCTTGATTGAACCCGTCAGTTAATTGATCAAGCTTCTCATTGAAAGAGTATCGTACATGATAATGTCCATCTCGGAATTCAATGTTCTCCTCGAACTGTTCCTGTATCTTCTTTTCTCTCGCTTCTCTATCAATTCTCTCCGTACTCATCTGGTCATCTTTTCCCGCCAGATCAAGAGAGAGAAACTTGAGTAGCATCTGTTCCTGTTCCTGTTCTTTGGAACCAGCCGACATAGGCACTAGAGGGAGAAGAGGGCATTCACGGCGAGAGAGGGACTGTGTCTCTTTTTCGCCTGCAATCATCGCTCCTAGGAGAGTGTTCACCACAAATAGCCCGCTAGGGAGTCGATGTTCAGCGAGACCTGTGACTCGATAAAAGTCCTTTCCTCCAATTAGCAAGTGAGGAGTCACACGACCTTTACGATTAGGCGAGTCGGCCAGTCTCACTCCACTGTCTCTCAGTGCCAATCTATCATCATTACTCAAAGTAGCCATCGGGATGGAACCTGTGAGGGGTTCATCGTGGACACATGCCTCAATCGTCATGGGGCCATCAGATGTAGGGAGGGAAACTTCAACCACCTCGTATTCGATTTCACCTAGGCTGATACCACCTACTCCAGTGAGATCGTGAATGTCTCTCCATTATAGTCGGGAGAGCAAGCTGCGATCTCGTTTTCGCACTTATTAAACTAACACCGGCGCCACAATCGAGAAATACATCGACTCTGCTAGAGGATCCTGAACTAGGATTGGAGATAGATATTCCACTAGTGAGCATGCGAATGCGATCGCCAGATGTAGCAGTAACAATCGGAACAGGAGGGGCACTAGCAGTTGTAGAAGAGAGAAGCGCAGCAGCTGGCTGCGATCTGTTCACATACGGCTTCGGGACATAACTCTTAGTTGTCCTAGAAGGATGACCATTCCGTTTAGGCATACACAGAGATGGATGATGATTTCCCCATGAATCATATTCAACACATGTTTCACATCTCGGCCTCGTACACAAATAACTCGGATGGCCTTGCTGAAGACACTTGTAGCAACGGGATTGATCTCTAGCAATTCGCCGCTTAGCATATGCCTGCACTTTGTTACATACAAAGGAGTCAGGATGAGTTCCACAGAAGATGCATGTCTGTGCATTTCCGGAATTACCAGAGAACTCGCGAGCGGGATACTTGAAAGAGTGCTCCCGTCCCTTCGCCCCATTCACAGGTCTCGATGGTTTGTTCCTATTGCCAGCCTGTGCAGTCACTGCACTCACAGGAGTGTCAGAGGCGGCATGACCTTTCTTCTCGGGTCTTCTCGGGCAGAGTTCTCGGAGTTCGATTTCATCTCTTAGTCGAACTTTCAGAGCGGAGAGTGCCTCAGAGAGAGAAATACTCATACCAGACACGCCATCTCCACTTTCACGCATTTTGATATGAACCAGCTTCTGACAATACGGTGAGAAGCGTTCAATCACACTATGAAGACAGTAGGGATTATTATCCGGATCCGCATTCTGCGTCTTCAATTGAGCAATCAGAGTCTCAAAACTTCGGATAGTTTTCAATTGCTCTTCCATAGAATCGTTCTTTGGCCTGAGAGTACCGAATTCCTTCAGGAGATGTTGATGGGTTTTCGCGGTACCCTTGTACTCATTCTGCAAGCCATTAACGACGTCTTTGTATTCACAACCCCTTTTCAGCAGGTGGTTGAAAAGATCACTCGCTTCTCCAGTTAGAGATGACTGAAGGTAGCGAAGTTTGGTTGAGTCACCGATTTCTGACCTTTTATCGATGATCTCAGAGAACCCTTGCCAATAGGTCTCCCAACAACCTTTACCATCGAATGATTGCAGTGTAAGATTAGGGAGAGATGGGAGAGGGACCGATGCCGAATGTGTAACAACATGGGTCGGCATGGGAAAGGAGTGAGTAGGAGGGACCGTATTCTCGACCGCTACAGGGGCGACAGGTTTCAAACTCAATCGATTCAACATTCTTTCAACATTCTGCACGACACTGTCCAAGAGAGTGGACTTAGTGGTAACTTCGTCATGAATAGACTCAACGGACTTCAATGGATGAGAATCACTGTCCTCGAAATATGAATCGAGCTCACGCATTTCAGCCTCCTTAGTCTCATTATCTGTAAACGTCTCAATGAGACGTTGCCATTTGCGGCCATTCTCATTGACCACTTCATAAGTGGACGCAAGTTCTGACTTGAACCGAGTCGCCTTATTTGCGAGTGCGGTTAGCTCATCACTGGAGAGCTTAGCCAGATCGGCATCGATCACTTTCGCCACCTCGGGCAACAATAATACCAAAGAGTTTCGCTTTCTGGTGATCATGCGTCGAAAATTCGACGATGAAGCAGAAGCCATTGCAACAAATAACAAACTGCCACGCGGGACTTAGCACACACAATTCGAACCCAGATGCACCATATAAAGAAGTGCGAGAATACCGACAGACTGTCCGTAAGCGGACGGTTGGGAGTGGACCAAGAAGCACAGCTGCAGACTATCTTCCCAGTCCCACTACCCGATCCCTTACCCCACAGGTGTTCGCGGTGTTCACGGTGTTCTTTAGAGACAACAACGAGAAGCTAGGTACTCTTCCTTATCAACAAGTGGAGGAGAAACCTTACAACGATAACGAAATAGTTCCGAGTGAAGAGACAGGGAAGGAGATGGGCGGGGTTTTCTCCCTCCTCTCCTTTGCCCGTATCCCTCTCCCTCCGAGTGACGAAATGAGTGTGAGACAGACCGACCTTCCCCCGCTCGGCCCGAAATTGGCCGAGGGCAAGGGAATGGATACGATCTGACTCTAAAGAAGTAGAGTACAAAATGTATCTAAAGCAGATGGGAAGATCTGTCCCCTTCCACTTCGCCCTTCCCTGCGCCGTGAACCTCTCCCAACTCAGGGAAAATTCTCCTGTCTCCGGCCGGAACATTGTCCGCGTGTTGGTTTCTTTTCTTTATCCTTGATTTCATTGTCAGATGAAAATATGGCTAAATAATGGCTGATTTAGGAGAGTACTACAAAATACTCAGC
>LS487839.1:0-22045 GCA_900490705.1 Pristionchus arcanus
ATAAAAATAATAAAAGAAAAAGAAATAATGAATAAAGTCAGTCGCATTCGAAATTCGAGCTTTTCTTTGTCCCGTCAAGATTGTTAGCATACTGTAGGATTGCGCGATCAGTTCGCGATCGCCTCGCGTCCCTTCCCTTCTCCCCGTTCCTTCCTTGTTTTCGCTTGTTTTCCACCGATTTCCACCGTTTTTTCTGTTGTTGCCGGGTGCATTTACGACTGTTTTCCCCTTGCAGATGCTCGTTTGAGGTGCGCACACGGCGACAATCGATGGCCATGGCACGGGAATCGCGCGACGAGGAATTGGAGTTCGTCCTCGCCTTTTCGCAGTCAGTTTCGCTTGCCTTTTCGCTGTTTTTTGCCCCCGATTTTGCGCTGTTTTCTCTAGTGTTTAGCCTGTTTGTCACTGGGTTGATCGAGTTAGTGAGCGTGGCGAGTGTAACTCGAGTGTGCAGGGAACAGCCGCGCGTTGACGCGTGTAGCCCCCTGTTGCAGTCACTTAGTTTCGACGCTTTTCCGCCCATTTCTTGCTGAAAACCTCCGCTTTCTCTTGAGTTACTCGCTCGTAAAACCACCCGTGGGCACTCTTAAACGCCTTATAGTTGATGGCATCGTCAAATTCAACGATTTTACTCGAAAACTTTTACTCGAAAACTATTCACCGGAAACGGCGCGTTGCGGCGTTTACACGCTCTTTTTGGCTAAATTCTCGCGTTTTCGCCCAATTTTTCGCTTCAAACACGCTGCCTTCAGACAGCATGCAATGTTTTCGATCATTTTACAATAAAACGCGCTTAATTAAGCCCTTTAATTTGCCATTTTCGCAACGTTCGAATTTCACCTAAACGCCGGCTTCCTTGACACGGATGCGCTGAGTACGGTAATGAAAAGTGCCGAATACGGTAGTATTGATATTTTTTGATTTTTTTCCAAAATATTTCATTAATTTACCGTATTTTTAATAATTAAGAGACCGGCTAGGCAAGATCCCAGGATAGGCCGGACATCGATGTCTCAGATCTCGACCAAAACTTTTTTGGGGAAACCCCCATGGACCCTAATCACTATTTGGGACTTTATATGGTCATATCTTAAAAACCCAAAAAGGGGCGGGGCTTCAAACTTAAAAAAAGAAAAATTCACCATAAAAAAGTGGTGATACCTAGGTCAAATGTTAGTGTGGTTATATTATATACTGACCTAGGCCTTCAAAACCCACTTTTAGTTAATCCGAAATTTCGATCGCAAAGTGGTTTTTCATGTTCAAAAAATCAGTTTTTAATTTTTATCAATTTTAAAAGGAAAAATGCATCGCGAAAAGTTGCTAGTTTTGTAGAGCATAAAATTCTACCTAGGATCAAATAAAAAAATCAATTTTTTTTCTGGACCATCCGCGTCATTTATGACAAGAAGAGCGGTCGTGAAAAATAAAGATTTTTAAACCTACCCAATATGGTGCTCGTTTTAAAGATCTCATCGAGTTCGTAATCTTGGCATGTCCCACTTTATATGTATTTTAAACATCATAGGACCGCTCATAAGCGTCAAACTTACCAAGAATGAAAAAAAAGAAAAAAAGTGCATTGATTTCAATCTGAATCGATTTTAGAGGAAATTTTAAATCTGGACCATTCGGGTCATTTCTGGGAAGAAGAGCGGTCGTGAAAAATGAAGATTTTCATAACCACATGCACCATAGCTCGTTTTGTAGAGCTCTTCGAGCTGATCATTTTTGTAGAACCTCATTTTTCATGAATTTGTCACTGTGAAGAGCTATGAGCGTTAGAAATGAGCAGCTCATCCTCTTCCCTTCTCCCTGACCTCCCGAGGCTCCGTCATCGGTCGTTGGGAAGGGACTCCGAGGGAAGGGAAGAGGGTGAACAGTAGGGAACCGCTCTTTTCTAACGATCATAACTCTTCACAGAGACAAATTCATGAAAAATGATGTTCTACAAAAATGATCAGCTCGAAGAGCTCTACCAAACGAGCTATGGTGCATGTGGTTATGAAAATCTTCATTTTTCACGACCGCTCTTCTTCCCAGAAATGACGCGGATGGTCCAGATTCAAAATTTCCTCTAAAATCGATTCAGATGTGGCATTTCATGCTTTACAAATTAGGCTATTGAAATCAATGCACTTTTTTTCTTTTTTTTCATTCTTGGTAAGTTTGACGCTTATGAGCGGTCCTATGATGTTTAAAATACATATAAAGTGGGACATGCCAATACAAAAGATTACGAACTCGGTGAGATCTTTAAAACGAGCACCATATTGGGTAGGTTTAAAAATCTTTATTTTTCACGACCGCTCTTCTTGTCATAAATGACGCGGATGGTCCAGAAAAAAAATTGATTTTTTTATTTGACCCTAGGTAGAATTTTATGCTCTACAAAACTAGCAACTTTTCGCGATGCATTTTTCCTTTTAAAATTGATAAAAATTAAAAACTGATTTTTTGAACATGAAAAACCACTTTGCGATCGAAATTTCGGATTAACTAAAAGTGGGTTTTGAAGGCCTAGGTCAGTATATAATATAACCACACTAACATTTGACCTAGGTATCACCACTTTTTTATGGTGAATTTTTCTTTTTTTAAGTTTGAAGCCCCGCCCCTTTTTGGGTTTTTAAGATATGACCATATAAAGTCCCAAATAGTGATTAGGGTCCATGGGGGTATCCCCAAAAAAGTTTTGGTCGAGATCTGAGACATCGATGTCCGGCCACACCGGCCCTACCCTCGAAACTTACCTAGCCGGTCTCTTAATAATTAAATAAATTACAGGAAGACTTTTCTCGAGGAGGAGCAACGACGAATAGCCAACGATAACGACCTCATCCATCTGGAAGGAGGCGATTTGCAAGTGAGTTGTGGGGATGGGTCAAGTTTCTATGGTACCAAATACTGCGAACACGGTTATAAGATATTTGTTAGCATTACTTGTTCATATTTTCGTCATTGTTTTGATCAATAACATTGATATTTGGGTAAGAATCGCTGTTTGTTGAGGACATGTGCGATGAAAGGGGGCTGTTAGGCACATTGCTCGTTCCGGGGATCAGATTTCATGAGCACAGTGATGTTTCACCCGAATATTGATTGATTTAGTGCGACATCTATCATGGTTTGCCGACTCGCTATTCAGTGGTTGAATAAGCAACGCGCTGTTTACGTTAGGCTGTTTTCTACCGCTCTGACCAACGACTGTGAATCGGTTAGGGCGATTATCTGTCGAAACTGACTTAGTGATGATCGAATCGCCTGTGAATGGGTAGTGACTGGGAAAAGGCGAATATTTCGAAAAAAAATACGAGCATTTGTGCCCCTTGACCGAGGATTAAGGCGAGGTGCGGTCCATTTTACCGGTACATAAGGCTGGTGAGGCTTCCGGGTGCGATAGTTGTAGGATACCACTTCCCTCCGTTTCTTTCATCAAACAGTGAATTTTATTGGAAAGTGGGCTTTAATTTTACCGCAATTCCCATGAAATAGCTATAATATTGTTATTTTTCTACAGGAACGCGAGCGACAGGAGACGATCCGACAGATCAAGCGGCTCTACTCGCATCCGTCCAATCTCAACACACTCGACCAGCACGTGCCCCATCAGCAACTCTACCCCACACCGTGAGTTTGCCCCCGGGATTGGAAACTGCTGGGCATATGATAGTAGGGACCGGAAATTTTCATCACTTTGTTCCGTTGAATTACGTTGACAACAATTATGAACACAGAGAAAACACGGGGGCTAGGCACTAACGAAAATGGATTGAACAGGGTACTGAATCCTGTCGAGAAACATCAGTGATGATGATTTGATTGGGATAGTTGGCATTTATCTTTTAAAATCTTAGATTTTTGGTCGGATAGAAGTTGTGGGCTTGGAGATGTTTTAATTATCAACTGAACTGCAGGTCGATCGGTTGGCATCCACTGCTGACGACGGCTCAGCAGCGAGTGCCGACCCAGCTGCAGCAGCTACAGCATCCACCCACCGCGCACCACCACGCACCCTTCCCGCCCACCCCCGTGTTCCCAGGTGAGCACGGTGTGATTGGGATATGTTATAGGGAAAGGGAGAAAATGAAGAGAATGGAGACATTGAATAGGAGATGATAGTAAGTGGCGATAGGGATGAATCGGATTTCCCTTGGGGCGAATTGTAGTTGTTATGAGAACGGATACGGTAGTCAGGTACCATTCTCGATAATATCTCATCAGCTAAAGAATTCGCCAACTGAGCCCATTCCAGCAGGCGGTCCCTCTTCGTTCTACCCGATCGCTGGCCCCTCCGTGCCCCTTCCGAACACTTCGGCGGCTCCTCCGCTCTACCCGCGAATCAAGCGAACCAGCGAATCGGCCACTCAGCAAATACGACCGAACTGTGAGTCATTTAGAGATTGTTTAGCAGCAAGAATCTGCTCTCCATAACAGGTTCAATGAAAATGGGCATATTCTTGATGATTTTGGCATATTTCCGTGTCTTTATGTAGGCATATGTATGTGGTTATTAGAGCAATGGGTAGGCACTATTGATTGCGCAATAACACGTAAGCGTTTTGTTTTCTGAGTGAATACAAGGGTGATAACCCGAGGCGCAGTGCAATGAGTCAATGCGCGTGACGTTACGGGAATATTATCACCTTGCTCAGGCACCAGCCAAAATACCTCTCATCAATCGCTTAGGGATTATGACTAGAATATTAATTTCGAAAATAATTTTGATGCGAAAGGGGACATTCTCGTTGTTTGCTGGATGACCAGGTTGATTGAATGTAACAATCTAAAAAAACATGGAAATAATTTCCAAAGTTAGTGAGAATCGTCATTTATGTGTGAGATAGACGGGTGACTGCTTCAAATAGATAAAAGGTTAACAAACTTAGATTCACACTGATGATCTCCAATCTTGATCCTCCTCAGGGTCCGCACAGAACACGTCCTTCTCGCACTTGCCCACCGCTTCGTCGGCTACACTCCCGCCACCGCTCCCGACGAGGAGAAGGAGTCCGAATGAGGGGTCAGTTCTCGCTGAATCAGAGGTCAAAAACCCCTCCCGAAAGGACCTATGCATACCACATTTTTTGGGCTAAATTGAGGAAAAATTAGAGAAAAACATGCCACTATTCCACGAAATCGACGTAGATTACCCGAAAACTAACCTCTTCACGCCCAAAAATCGGAAAAGCACACCACATTATGAGCATCATGACCTGTGCATTAGACCCCTGCACTGAATAAATGCAATTGTCTGAGATCTGGAGTTCGCAGAATTCCCGCGTGGCTCCTAGGCCCTACTCTAAATGTTTTTTCTCCGAGAGAGTAACTTCTTTGTTAGATCTAACATGGATAAACAACAACAACAAACGCACGTCGCTGGTCCAGGCCCTTTTGTTTGTAGGCAGGGGGCACGATAAACAGTTGTAAATATTTTGCCCATTTCCCCCTTCCACGAGCGAAGTCTTTAGTTCTTTCTAAATTGTGTTCATTTGCAATGATCCAGTACCGAGATCCTTACAGACATTGGTCTAGATCTTAGTTCTTTAAACCCCTCAATTATCTCATTTCAGTCATCCCCCGTCCACGCCTCCTCCCCACACCACAGCGACTCCTCTGCCCGTCCGTCTCTCCAGTGTCGTACCCGTGCAGGATGAGTGCCCATCGTGAGTTATTGAATAATAAATGGAAATCAAGTGCAAATAATTTGATGCATATCAATAAAACTGGACACATATGGTGCACAATGTGTTGGTAGTGCATGTAGTAGTACCTCAGACTAAATGAACATGAAAACCATGCCCATCGTGAGTTATTGAATAATAAACATCAATCAATGGCAAAAAAACAGCTTTACATCAATTGTGAGCAATGTGTTGGCGCATATGGCTGTCGCAGACTAAACGACCATGAAAACATTCGCTTTTTCTGAGGCTAAGACGGCACATTTGCCTAGATGGCGATGCACCAATATGGGCGAATTGAGGGACCTACCGATGCCATAAGAAAATCATGAATAATTTGCTTTCGCATTACTGTTACATATCCTGGGAAGTCTTCTTTAGCTACGGAGTGATCTTTGATCTTTACATATCCTTAATACTTCCCATTTCAGTGTGGTGAGGGAGATCTACGTGCCCTACTGCTCGATTGGTACGCCTCGAATGGTGAACGGCGATCTGATCGATCTGGAGGACTTGGACGGAGCAGCAAGCACGACGAATGAGGATGTGAGCGTGATCTTTGATCTTTGATCTTTGGGAACTTTGAACTTTGATTAAAGAGCTTTTGAGTTGATCTTTGATCTTTATTTGGGAGTACGAGGCTCTTTCATCTTAAGAGATTGAGGCTAATCTTTGGTCTTCAATCTTTAGTTGGTAAGCTTTGAATTGAAGATTGTAGGAATTTGGGACTGGTCTGTGGTCTTTGATCTTTGGAGTGTTAGTGTAATCTTTAGAATTAGAAAACTTATCTTAAAATCTTTAGAATAGGGAACAGATCTGCGTTGTTTAGAATTTACCTTATAGTGCTTGATTGATCTTTGATCTTTAATGTAACGACTGAACTTTGAACTAGCGAGTCGTAAGGAAGTCAAGGAACATATGGTTTCGAGTTCTTTGATATTTATCTGGCAGTTGATGTTTTGACTTGAGTTGATCTTTGATCTTTGTGGCGATGTTTAGAGGCGGGATAGGTCTTTCATCCCCTGAGTTTTAAGGTGAATATTGATCTTTGATTTTTGCAGATCTGGCGGGAGTTCGATCCTCTCTACCGTGACGACGTTGTCACTCCTCCTCCCAATCCTCCGCCGTCCCTTCCTCCTCCTCAACTTCATCCCTCATCCTCCGCATCAGCCATCGACACGACACCACAACGGGCGAAGAGCGTCTTCGTCGCGAGGGATATCGGTCAGTCTTGCGGCATGAAAATGTTAAACCTTAGAAAACGGGGTATGTTTATGTAAAAGACCATGGAAACCGACTAATTCTATGAAACCCGGGTGTGTTTGCAATCGTAGGTTACGTGCCTCGTTATCGAGAAAATGGGAGAAAATCGAGAAATTTTCTCCCGCATAGCTCAATACTGTGAGAGTACCCATTCAACTTTGCTTGATTCGTTCGAGTATTTATAAGATTCGAGTTGGGCGAGTACGATTCCAAAAAGTTAATAAGGTTCCAACGTATTTTGCATCCCGAAACAAAAGGCGATTCAACATCAGTACTTTTCACCGTAGTCATTCCAGAGCCAGTTAATCCCAAATGCGGTCATTAAACAGAAAAAAAATATCCTAGCTCTGTGCGAATGCGTTTACGTCCAAATCAAAAAGCATCTTATTCAGACTAAACAGCGAACATAGTAGTTTACAGTGGGGAAATAGGACACGTCGACATTGGAATTGACAGCGGAGTAGAATGGGAGGTGACCGGGGATGATTTCTTCGATGAAAATGACACGATTCTCATGCAATATTAGGCCGGTTTTGAAGAAGATCGTGATAATGATTTTAATTCGAATGGATAATTTCAGTGCGAAATGCTCAGCAGCGGAAGAGTCTGCCCATTCGGTCGACGGCGGACAAGAAAGAGACCGAAACGCAGCAATTGGAGTTGGACTGCCTCAATGACTTCCGAGCGAGGACGCCCAGTCTCTTCGAGCAGGTTGGTATACTATCGTTATCTTACAATTAGATATTGCCGTCACCAAAAAGGTTGCCATTTCCTGAAATGAAAGATAATTCGAGTCCTTTTGAATGAAGAAAATACCAGAAGGACACCTAGATTCTCAATATTTCGCGGGGCGTATTAAAATGATTAGTAACAGCTGTAATGGCTGCTGCATCCGACCCGAAAAAACCATTTATCTTTAACCAGAAAATCATTAGACATCTCTACGTGGAGTTCCGTAAGTAGGGGCATTTTGAGTCAACGAATCTCCGTAAATCAAACACTCTTCCACCATTTACCTTTCCAGATTGATGGATTTATTATGGTTGAATATTTTTTTGTCTAATTGCAGTTGGATGCGCTCCGTACGGACTCGCAGTCGCCCACTCCGCCACTTCGATTCCATTCCGCCCTCGCACCCGTGCCTACGACGGCAGACTCTGTGAAGATCGTCGTCTTCAAGGATCATTCGTGAGTGAAATTAAAACTCTTTGGAGAAAATCGCTTTCGAAAATAGTCAATTTTTTCATAGCTTCTCGGGTAATACTCTTTATTGTCATAATGGAACAATGACTCACACCTGATGGATACATATGAACATTGACGAAACTATCTATAAACCCTCGTTATCTTGATAATATCATTGTGTGCACAATTGTTACATTTTCAGGAATTATATCTGAAGGAACTGTTTGCAGGAAGTTCAATTTGATTATTTTTCTCATGAACACTATGAACTTTGACGGAAATGAAGTAAAAAGTTAAATTTTTGACGGAAATGAAGTAAAAGACGGAAATGAAGTAAAAAGTTGCAGTTGGAAGCAGTCGTCTGCACGTCGCGACATCCCTCTCACCGTGGACACTTCCGTCTCCGTCGACTTCATTCTGAGCAGCGTCGTACTGCAATTTCTCGACGAGGAAGGAGGAGATGAGGAGAGGGGAATCGATGATTACTGTCTCAAGGTTAGAACTGGAATGATCGGGGGTTCATTGAAATTGGATAAATAGCGAGGTTTGGTTCCCAACATCGTAGGGGTTTATTCCTATATCTGCCCACGCTGATCACCATGTCTCGAGGATCTGCGGGGGGAGGGGGCGAGAGGCCCTGATCACACCAGAAGGATAAGTAGAGAGGCTGGGGGTTTAGGCGATCGTCTATGATAGCAGGGTGCCGTGGATGGATAAAGTAGGCACTATGCGCAGCATCGATATATCAACGGCGCAATTTTTTCCGCAAACCTTTTTGAAAATACGATTCGCATTTCATCAACCCTCCTTCTCCTTCATTTGGCGCATTCATTTCTCCCAAAAAAAGGAATGCGACAGCGAGCGTGTCATTTCGTCGTCTGAGTCAGTGCATGGATGTTGTGTCTCTTCCCGTCTCTCCATTCCACATGCTCTCTTGCCTTCTCTAATCGACGAGAGTGTAAGGAGATCTGAGAGAGTTCGGAAATTGGGAATCTCTCATTTCGATCTTCCAACTCGCCTATCCCCTGCTCGAAACAACGTCATCTGCAAGTATCGTTCCAGTAGTCTAGTAGTCATCCAGCTTGAATCCCTGCCCTTGACCAATTAGTCTAGTTGGCATCCCTCTTCATTCTTCAGTGCCCATAAGAACCTCGTCGAATTTCAGTTGTCCAGTAGTTTACTCTTCACTCGATACCCATTCCGTTCGATTACGGATCCTTTTCCGTCCTCGACTAGTTAGAACCCATTCGCTCGCCTATCGCTCGTCATTCTCCATCCAAGATCGTCCAAATCCAACAACCTATCAACCTTCCAACAATCCACACAACCATAGCCACCCCTCAATGATGCCCTGGCACCTCGGGCCAATGTACGCATCGAGGCCTGCCAAACTGGCTCGATCTCGTCGAAAGAGGCGTCAAAAGCGTCAGCATTGCTGCTGTTTCAATCGTGGATTGGCCGGCCTTCGAGTGGTCATCAGCTGGGCAACCAATTACTACTTCTCCTTCATCAAGAACGCGATAGAATACGACCCGTACGGATACGATCCATTTCTACTGTTCGATGTGAAGCCGACTAGTACGGTAAATTTCATGGATTGATTAAATGGATTTGTTGAGTAAGTTTCCTCTTAAATGATCGAAAACGATTAAAACCCAACAAATAGGATAAGTTCCCACTCTTCGATCTGAAGCCTTCTAGTACGGTGAATATACTTTTCTTTTGAAGCGAAAAAACGAAATGGCTGCGTTTGATATGCAGGTCTGAATGGGCAGATCGAAGCCGTAATAGCATATGGAAATTCTGGGATGTCTAGTGCAGTATTGCTGAAGAAGTGCGTATGTTACCGACCCCGCTTTATGGTTGAACTAACAATAAGCAGTGGTTGTACAGTAAAGAAAGGGGAAGATGCTAATAGCTTTGGAAAGCGGGTGCCCACGACATCAAAAGTTGGGGATTCTTTTCCCTGCCTTTCCCTTCGAGTTACAACATCTACGTAAGAGACGACGGGGGTTAGTCAGCTTGTAGAATTCTCAAAGAAAGTGTTAGTTGAGTAACGGCTATAAATCCCTCGATATGGGCTTTGAGTAAACACATGCTTTATTGCTGAGGAAACCAACGAAATGAAATATCGCGACCTGAGTTCGATCTCAACGGAGTTGACCCTTCCCTTATCTCCTTATCAACGATCGAAGCTGCTGATCATTGTGAAAAGGCTTTGTCTTGCCGCGTCTCTCCATTTCACAAGCTCTCTCGACCAACGACATACCATGTGAAATAGGCAGGGCTCCTCTCTTCCTTTTACGCGCTGACACCATGAGATAAGAATATGCGCGCGTCGTACAATTTTTCACGAAGAATCGGAATCGGAATTGCCAATATCGTCCTTATGTTTACTGTTCGCGCATTCTTCATGGTTGACTCGTAGTTGACGTATCTCATTCGCAAGCGCCCCTCTCAATGCCACCCGACCTGGCCGTTTCGTATCGCCGAACGAGCCTTGAGAGTCGAGCGAGTGGGACTAGAGGAGGAAAGGTACGCATTACAGCTTAGAGACTGAACTCTGATCGAATATCCCGAATGACGCCTGTAAATTGGGTACTATGTCGGATGAGAACCGACTGGATGAGAACCAAAAAATTTTTTGAGCGCCGTAGCATTTTTTCCAGGGTGTTCTAAACACCACAAACGGAGAAAAAATTTTTTGGCCGGTTCTCATCCAGTCGGTTCTCATCCGACATAGCACCGTAAATTGCTGCTTGGCATTTCCGAGTGGGCAATCAATCGGCGCCCATTAACACACCGGAGCGCGATGGGGATTAGCGAAACAAAGGGAAAAAATGGAATCTGAAATGATTGGAGTTTGATTCGTTGTGCCCTTGCGTATGGTGATAGTTGTAGGCCTTGGATGAAACAAATGAGTGAAACAGATGATGTCATAAGGTTTAGAGGTGGAATCGCAGGATGATGAGAGTTATCGCTTCCTTGTAGGGTGAATATGCTAATCGACGAAGGAAGAAGTGGAAACCATTCCGATTGGCACTTCCCGAACCGATGACATCACAAATCCATTGTGCTGCTTTGTTTAGCGCCGAATATGCTAGTAAACCGACTAATCAGGGGAAATGACATCGTTTGAGAGTTGATAGTTCAATCGACAATGTTACGGGCTGGACGAGATTAGGGGAATAAAGGGCGGTATTAAAACATTTTCTATTGCATCTCTACTGCGATTTATTCTAATCGATCTGTGTGAAAGGGGGGAGGGGTGAAACAGATTGATAACTGGAATTAGTGGCAACTGCTGGATTCTGGGGGTGATGGCACTATCGCTCTTCCGATTATGCTAATGTATGACCTGCGGACTCTCCCGGGGTGAAAAGGGAGAGACGTTTATACTCAATCGACAATGTTACAGGCATACATGCAAAAGTTATGTGTCAAAATCCTACGAAAGCGGGGAATGTTTATGCCAAAAGACCTTGGAACCCGACTAATTCTATGAAAGCGGGGTATGTTTGCGAATCGTAGGTAACATGCCTTGTCAACGAAAAGATTAACAGCGGGCTATGTTTTCAAATTCCAGGTAGTTTTCCACTAGCTTTTTCATGTATGGTTACATGTGTGCGACGAAAATGGGACAGAGGAAATTATGCCATTTCGATCTTCTCGTCACTGTGTTTAGTGCCGAATATGCTAATCGACGGATTAAAAAGGGGAAAATGACATCGAGTGAGAGGTGATAGTTCATTCGACAATGTTACAGGTGTACGGCCTCGACGAGATCCTGCCGAATGACTCCATCTTCGGGCGCAATCTCTACGTGGGAAAGTGCCTGCTGCAGGGCAAGGAGATCAAATTGGAGGTGGTGTGGAACTATTCCTAATTCGAAAATGTTTTTAAAAATTAAAAAAGATGCCTCAATTTTTTTATTGTACTCATATACTAATTGCAGGTTGGTCGTCGAGATGCGTCCCGTTCGACTTCCGAAGTGCGTCGTGAATCACTCGGAAGACTCACGTAAGTATCGGACCACGGCATCCGAATCAATCATCGAAGCTGTTTTTTCCATGTGAAACATAATCAAAGGCATTTGGAAAACCGAAACTGCGTCCATGCTGTTTAGTGATCGAGAATCACAATTGCGCACTTTCGAAATGCTTTGTTGTTCTAGATGCGTATCTAGATCGTAATCAGATTGCTTATTGAACAATATTCTCTATCATTGCTCTACTCGCTCTCGTTCTGATCAATGAGAGAGCACTGTGATTAGAGAGAGTCTGCTCTTCCCCTCCTCCAATCAATCTGCTCTCTCGTTCTGTCTAACCGGCAATAGAGTACTGAGATAGGGGAGAGATTCGCCCTGCTCATCTCCCCCCCCCCCGATCGAATCTTCCAATCAGTCGAATGACTACTTCCCTTGCAGCAGTCAGATCTCGGCCACGTGCGTCATCGACCCCGAGGACATACACCAGGTAGGCTTTATTAATTAATTAAATTATTTATTAATGAGTATTATCCGAAAGCCTCATTGATTCTCGATGCAAGATTCTTATACATTGGTTGAAACTGAAACAAGGCTCAATGAGCATATACAAAAATATCTATGACACATTTGAGATACATGGGGTATTTAAAAGATTGGATGAGGCAACTAGGATTTGGAGTTGGATGAGATTATATTGATCTAATGATCTACATTCTAGGTGTCCCTGCATCTCAAGCCGGAACTCATGCTCTTCGAGGAGGCCGTCAGGGAGAATCAACCACTCAAGGGTGAGTAGAACGGAGACTAGACTGTGAATTGTGTCACTGAGCATCTTCATTCGCATGAGTAGGCAAAAATTAACTAAAATCGACGATCTAGCTGAGACCTCCCTTTATAACCGATTCCTGCATTAGAGTTAAGAACGCATAAGCAGTGCCTTATGACATCTAAAAATCAGTTTTTTATAATAATATTGTGTTGCAGTCGCTCATCACCAGCTGAAGATCAAGCAGCTCGTGAAGTTGTTGTGCACGCGCTGTGGCAACATCCAACCGGTCGGCCTGCACAACCGACTGAACAAGTACCTCAATGCCGGATCGGTGAGTGATCTTTGATCTTTGAACTTCCTTTTGCTTAGCGTCCATCTGATTTCATCTGATCCGCTCGAAAATCTGATTTGCTCAGAAATTGCAGTATTCCTGAGAGGTGTCCAGAAGAAGTGTTGAGAAGTAGAGAAAAGACAGATTGGTAGACCCTCAGCAATTTCCGGCCAAAATCGTGGCGAGATCCGGGCGCATCTGGCGCAATCAACCGAGTCGCCACTCGGTGAATTGTTTACGATTTTGCCGATGACCACAACACTCTCGCTCTAACTTTCCCACTCAGCAAAGTTCTCTCTGGCTCGAGGCGCCTGTTTTTGCAACTTTTCAATACCTGTGCCTGTCCGATAAGAAAATGCGACCCAATTCGCTAATACAATCTAGCCGTTCAAAACCTACTTTTGGTATTTTTTTAGTATATCGCTACGCCGCTGACAACTGGCCATACCAGTGGGTCCCACCTAGCATTGTCTTACGACTCGTTTACATCTCTTTACTTTTATACGAGCGTATTTATAATTGAATTTAATTCTAATCATATAAATAAACTTAATCTGCAGGCGCAACTTCCGTCCGCTCGGAACGATATGATCGGTGCCCTGCACGGTCTCATCTACTCCTTCTGCGAGTCCTCACTCAGCATGCATTGTCTTGCCCCGCTTAGGGTGAGTTGGTCTTTGATCTTTGGTATCTGATATCTGATCTTCGATGGCTTATTTCTGTCTAAGTTCTTCAAGGTGGTCTGCGATCATTGGTCTTTGATCGTTGTGGTCTCGTAACATTTGGTACATATTTGATCAATAATCGTTGATACCTGGTAAAGCAATGTTTGCTCTTTGAATTGGTCTTTGATATACACTCTGATATATTGTGGTCTTCATCTTTGATCGCCATTTAGTGTAGTGTGAACTGATTTTCTCTGGTTTGGTCGTTTAGTAATAGATGAATTCTCCACCTAGCATAGCATACGGAGTTGACTCCATCTAGCGTAGTCTGACTACTGAACAACCACTCTACGAGGTTGAACATGTTTTTAAATTTTGGCTGCTTCAGAAACAGTCCGATATCGTTCGCTTCGTGGACAATTCGGAGGATCGACTGCACGTTATGGCCAACTCGCTGCACAACATCCCCGACGAGTGGAGCAGGTGGGTGGCAGTGTTGAGAGGCCCCTCCAACTTTGGTTGGACCGCAGTACATCCGAAAATTAGGGGGTAAAATATTGATTTTTCTGTATCTTCGCACAACCAAGGGTTACGGTAGCATCCATGAACCATAGTTGTTATGAACCTTGGATGAAGAGAGGTTACGGTAGATACGGTTTCTTTGTTTTACTAAGCTCATTATAACACAGCAAAGGTGTGCCTTTGGCAGCCAATTGGAATAAGTTGCAACAAGGCTGCATGAGGTAGCTCTTTGGACTGAAATAATATCTTCGAAATCAAATAATTTAAAATATATTAATTGCAGTAACTACCGTGAGTTTCTGGTGCGCGTTCACTTCTACCACGGTGTGACTGCGATCGAAACGGCGGGCGAAGCAAGAAAGAGGATCAAGACGGACGCGCTCTTTCCGTACATTGATCTGTCGCTATATGTGAGTGAATCACATCATCACATCACATCATTTTATCCAGGTCGATTCGGTTACAATAGGGGTCAGTACGATGAAAATAAATGCTCGATCTTCTTCATAGCGTAATCTTCGAATTGCTTCCTCTTCTCTACCATTTCACTTTTAGAAACTGATATCAACAGAATTTGGAAGAGTATTCAACTGTCAAAGATAGAGAATTAGGCATTCACCCGCGTAATTGGAATGGGTGTTGTTTTTATGCATTAGTGGCATTTTAAACGAAACGATAAAAAAGAAATACCTTATTTTCTTAAATATTAAATATTAAAATTACAGGCAACATTCGACCGGATGCTGTGCACGACGCCGCGAGAGGGCAAGTTCTTCTTCTCCGTCTGGGGTGAGTGAACAAATATTTTGTTATATATATTTAAATAAATATAATAGTACACATAAAACAAATCGATTATGTGCCCCAATTGTGCATCTCTTTGATCATGCGCAATTCACAAAAAGATCATTGGAAATAGTCAAAAACTAACTCGAATAATCGTTGGAAAACCTAATTCCTTCCTAATTCCCAACCCCCCCCCCAGGCATTCCTCTGGCAGTGCAGACGAACGATACGACGCCGGCCGACGAAGCACCCGAGCATCTCGGAAGTGCTGCCCTACCGTTGTTCGACCATAATAGGTGAGTGATGGGCTCGAGGGTATCAGAAACAAATAATCGTT
Source organism: Pristionchus arcanus (assembly GCA_900490705.1). Lineage (NCBI taxonomy): Eukaryota > Metazoa > Nematoda > Chromadorea > Rhabditida > Neodiplogasteridae > Pristionchus > Pristionchus arcanus. The sequence continues at coordinate 15,531 of LS487839.1, forward strand.
GAGCATGTAGAGAAGGGGCTATCTGCGTAAATATGTTATATTATACGGAAATGGACAAGCTAGAGAGCAAACTGCAGCTATTCGATCATAATAGGTTAGTAGTGGAAGAGAGTGGTAAACGGCATGAATGGGCACACGAGAGGCTAACTAGCAAGGGGTGCTATTGAATCTAAAAAATGTAGCTAGGATAGCTAACATGGTGGAGAATTTGGCATTGCTCGTTGAAAAAGCCAAATAGCTAATTTTCAAAGCGTCACGTGTTCGCGATTGTTTTTTGTAGAAGTGAGCCCCTCCTCCGCTCATTTGCACTTTCTTCTGTCAACAAAGTGTCTTTTACGGGGGTAGTAGCGTACACACATTAGATGAATCACTCCTGTGGAGCGCGCGCTCCAAATCCATGCAGAAAGTCCAAAAAGTCGCTGCGACGTCTCTGCATGAGTTCGCTATGGACCCCGTAGTCTTCCGAAGTCTGACTATGGTCATCCATTTACTGAGGAGACGAGCGAGATACAAGAGGCTGGTGGAAACGTTTTATTTTGCTAAATTTAAAGCAATAACGTATTCTCAGGAATCATAGTGGCGTTAGTGCCTTCTTTATGGAATATTGATGACTTATTAGGTGAAATATTTAATATTCATTGCAGGATTCTGCGTCGTGGCCAGTACTTCCTGCCTCTTCGTGCAGATATGGACGGCATCACCGAACCGTGGGGAGGCATGCCGATCATTGGTTAGTTGCATGTAAAGTAATCGAAAATGCAGAGCGAATTAAGAAAACAAACCCTCTTCTGGAGAAAAATTGGTCTACAAAGAAATAGTAGTCATCCGACGACTTTTTCGCCTATGCCTAGTGATCGACCTCGGGTCAAAATAGGCATCTCCTCATCTGAAAAACATCTCACTTTGCAGAGAAAACACTGTGTTTTCTAGTGGAAGGGGACAGTAACGAGTGCCATCCTCTAAAATTAGCTGGTAGCCATCCAAATGGACAAATGGAACAAATGGATTCTTCGATAGGTTGCTGGCACAGGAAAACTCATTTTAGTACACTGACCGTTCCTGATATGCAACCATTTTCACTTAATTGTCCTCAGAGGAATATAAGTGCGGGGTAGTATTGCGCAACCGATAGCTCTCTGCATGCGCGCGCTTTTTCGCGTTATTGCGATCTTTCATTTGTTTGGTGGACAACATTAACTTCCGCCGGACAAAAGCCGAAGACCAGTTTGCGATATGCATATTGTTGATGAGCGCGGACGAATCGTGGTCAGTATCATTAGTCTATTGCATCCTTCGACTCGGAATGACCTATCTCACAATCATCCTCGCGCGCCCGAGGACCAAAAGTGGCGCCAGTGGTTTGTTTTTCCAGATCATAACCGCGTTTAGAGACCGTAAATACAGATATTAAGAACAATATAGGATGGTTTATTATCAAATAATTGGCAAACTGTATTCCCAGGTACCGGGCAGGATCCGGTGCTCGCCGTGACTCTTCCCGTGGGCGATGACGTCATCAAATTCCCCGAGGTGGAAGCGGACCAGGAGGAGAATCGGGCGAGACACGAGAGGTTAGTAATGACAGAAATGAGGGCGTCAATAGGGGGGGGGGGCTGAAGATTAGGACGCTATTTTCTCTCATTGTGGAGGTTTGTATCTGTAATTTGCAACTGTACTTATCTTTAGACGTTGGAAATTAGCCTCTGGGCGTTGTTTCGACATAATTGTACTGTATGTAAAAGGATGTGCTTTCATCGATGGAGGTGACTTAAAAAATACGGATAGGCCGGTCGGAATTTCGGGTTCCTGATCGCACTTCATTCTATTCCAGCAGCAAGTACGCGTTCTCGACGCTGTCGCAGTCGGAGCAGGAGCTGCTGATGGATCTGCTGGAGAATCAGCACATTGAGTCAGTTTTACGACCAGAATTCGATCCTAATCGATCAGGCTCGTAAGGGCTCAAATTCCCCCTGCTCAGATCTTGAACGATCTACCTTAGTTAATACTTCTAGTGTTGGTAGAAACTCAACTAACTTTGTTGTAGTGTAATTATTAAGCAAAAGTGTATTAAGATAATATATACATTTTTTGTAGATTGTCGCAGGACGACAAGGAGCTCCTCTGGCAGCGTCGCCACTACCTCACAGACTATCCGGAGGTACGGTACTGTCCAAACTGTAACTAGTATGGCGACAAACGCAGAGAAAACGCGATTGCATGCGATTTTTAAATTTGATACGGGAAAAAAAGCTGCCATTTGGAAAAAGTAGTATTTTACAATCACGCTTTGTATCAAACACACAATAATGATCTAATGTGTATTTATCTTATGTATATCACCTAAACATAGTTCACATGAACGTTCGGCAGTGATTCACGCGTTAACAACTGCATGAGACCACTTAATACATTTATTCGATTGATTTAGGCGCTGGCGCTCATTCTCGAGTCGGTTGGAGACTGGTCGGTCGCCTTCCTTCCCTCCATCTACGAATGTCTCGACGCGTGGGCAGAACTCCCGCCCATCATGGCCCTCACGCTGCTGCTCCCGAAGTGAGTTGTGGGGTGTTTTTATTCTCGAGAAATGATGAAAGTGTGCTGGAAAACGATAGAGGCGGTAAACGATAGAGTCCGAAACTTGAATGTAGCTCGCCAAGGTCGATAAGTTGAAAAAGGACGTTAGATATTCTCAGGTTTGTTGGGGTCTGCGTTTGGGGAGGAGAGGAGTTGGCGACAATAATTGCGTAGTGGTGTGCCGAGTGCGGGCAGTGCGGGCGACGTTTCAAAATTTCCCCATTTAAGATTCCCTGACGAGCGTGTGCGGGCGAAGGCGATTCAGTGGATCGACGAGTCATCGAAGCGCAGCTCGGACTTCGTCTTCTCCTTCCTACCCCAACTCGTGGAGGCACTCCGATTCGAATTGCATGAGGATTCGGCACTGGCGAGGTTAGTGGAATTGAATGGATCAGTGGTTATTGATATTCCTTCTGTTGGTAGAGAGTTAAAGGAGGCGTAACATGAATATTTTGGTGACTAATCTGTCAACGTCACATTGTAGCAATCCATAACCGTATCAGAATTCCGAAACTCCCGTGTTTCTACGACATCAATGAACCGAGTTATAGCGAGTTGGCGTGGTGCCAGAGTTCCCCTAAATCCAGGCAACGGCGGGGATTTGAACTGATGATTTGGCTGGGGAAGAGAGTACCCTTGATCTACCCCTGTCTCCCCCTAGTCTCTTCCCATCGATCGCATTCATCCCTCTCTCAATCAGGGGACGGGAGAAGGGAATAGGGATTTTGGCAAAGATCCAACAGCTATCTACTGTAATTGAAAATCCAGGGATTTCGTTGTGGGAGTTTCTGAAATTCTTTCCTGTTACGCCTCCTTTAAGAGGGCAGCGCTCACCAATGATTGCGATCGTGCATCTCACGTACATCCAACAATTAAGAAATTTAGAAATAGAAGTCATAGAAGGAATATAATTTACGATTCGATGATGATTTAGCAATTTTATATATTTCTGTTGTAGATTCCTGGTGGATCTCACGTATCGGGACGGTAAGTACGCCTTCGAGATCTACTGGCAGCTACAGCAGCGAATCGACCACTTTGGCTCCACCAACTTCGAGTACGCCCATCGATGCAGTCTCCTACAGGGAGAGATACTCGGGAGGCATAAGGTGAGGATCGGTTGTGAGGTGGTTTTCGTACCCCGTAAGCACTTAGACGTAGATTTGACAGATAGAGGCGTGCTTGAGAGCTTGAAAAGGAAGGAATTGACTCGCAACAGAATTTATGGATGCGATAGAGGGAGATACTAGGGCGGCTCAAGGTGAGCAGATTTCACTCCCCGTTTTACAACATCAATCCGCAAGTGATAGATTGGTTGATCTAGAATTTCGGGGGAACACGAGATCGTCAAAACGAGAGAGATGAGAAGATCATGCTCTAGTTTTTTTTGCAACATGTTACATCAGTTCCTCAAACCATGAATGAGAGCGCGCACTAATTACATTCCTTCCAGGGCGAGCTCGGTCAACAGATCGTCCGACAGCGCTGGTTGCTCAACGAGTTGGAGGGCATCCAGAACAGGCTGAAGGACGTCGACGACAGGGAAAAGGTGAGAAAATTAGTGCACTAACAGAATAGGGAAATTAAGTTTCGAATTAACGCTAACTCGACAAATAAAATGAAGCCGACGACAGGGAAAAGGTGGTTGGCGACGTTGGTGCTCACAAGGGAATGGTAACTGGAGTCGGTAAAATTATCGAACGACACCCATTGGCCATCGTAGGGGACCCGATGGACGATCGATTTCCGTTTTCAGAAATGGCCCATTAAATTTTTAAAAGTTATTTACATAATTAGTTTGTGTGTGATTTTGCGCGTGCCTCTCTCTTCGGTTCTTGTGCTCGTCTCGGAGAAGGGAAGACATGACCTCCGTGGCGCAGTAGGGAAGCGCCTCGCCTATCGTTTTTGGTCTCGCTGGTTCAATGCCGCTCCAAGTCAAATATCTTTTGCTCTTTTTTGGTTTTGGGATTTTTTCACTTTTGAATCGTACATTTAAAATAAGTTAGATTTTACCATATTTTAGTGATATTGACTACACTTACTGATTAACTGTAAAATTTGTGAAATAAGTCATGATCAAGTTGCTGCACGAAAAAAATCTGTGATTATTAAACAATCCGACAAAAGAGTTATAGAAATGTTATAATAAATGTATCAAATTAAATGTACGATTCAAAAGTGAAAAAAGCCCAAAACCAAAAAAGAGCAAAAGAGATTTGACTTGGAGCGGCATTGAACCAGCGAGACCAAAAACGATAGGCGAGGCGCTTCCCTACTGCGCCACGGAGGATATGTCTTCCCTTCTCCGAGACGAGCACAAGAACCGAAGAGAGAGGCACGCGCAAAATCACACACAAACTAATTATGTAAATAACTTTAATTAAAAATTTAATGGGCCATTTCTGAAAACGGAAATCAATCGTCCTTCGTGTCCCCTACGATAGCCAATGGGTGTCGTTCGATAATTTTACCGACTCCAGTTACCATTCCCTTGTCAGATGAAAAATAAATCACTCCTGTAGTTTCCGTGCATCATCTTTCCTCGGCCACCAAACCTACGAAATCCCCCCCCCCACTTCCGGAAAAGTTCTTGCACGCAGAAATATCTATATAAAATGTAAATTTCAATTTGATTGAATCTCATTCGTAGCTAAAAATTTTTTTGCATGTTTTTGTAAATCGAATCAAAGATCATTATTATATTTTCAATAATCTCTCCCATTTCAGTTGAAAATCCTCCATGTTCATCTCGGTCGTCTGGACGCGGATCTCCTCCAATCGCCCGTCGCCCTGCCCATCCTTCCCTCCTTCTCCTGCTGCGGCATCAACGTATCGGTTAGTTTCTCCTTAATTTCGCAGGGACCCGCATTTTGCTAACCAGTGTATCTAACCTATATTTGAAAGAGGGACCAGTATTTCTTTATGGGTGCACTGTTTCATACTCCAACCGGTATTTTGGGGCTGGAGATGGAGTGTATTGCAAATGCTATTCATTGATGCGAACTCACGCAAACAGTGCATGGATTGGAGGGGAGATGATCTTTGGCGCACGTGAGGATAACCTAATTCTTCGTCTTATCAGGAGTGCGGCATCTTCAACTCGAATGCGAAGCCACTTCGTCTCGTCTTCAAGGGCATCAACGACACGTACTCTGTCATACACAAGGTAAGTGATGAGCACACCAAAAGGCTCGTTCATGGCCATAAATTCGTCAGACCTATCTGCTGAACATATTGGCTTTGGTACAAAAAATATTGGTTCTAAACTTTCGCTTCGTTCAAAGATATCAACGGGTTTATTATTAGACTCTTATCACTGTACAAGATGCCTATAGAGAAAGATTGAATTAATATCATTATTCGGATGTATTCACTAAATAAATTTAATTAATATATTTCAGAGCGGTGACGACATGCGTCAGGATGCGCTCGTTCTGCACATCGTCAATCTCATGAATGACATTTGGAAGGAGAAGAATCTCGATCTGAGGATGATCCTCTTCCATGCCATGCCTGTCGGATACAGAAAGGGTGAGTGGGTTAGACAGGAAAAGGCTGCGAATATTACATGATAGTAAAATTTTCTACTGTATTAGAGGAACTTTTGGATTTCTGCACTTTTCTCTGATCATTCCTAGTAATAAATATTAATTCCTTACAGGAATGGCCGAGTTGGTGTCGGACTGCGCGACGCTCTGCGATATTCAGAAGACGCACGGAATGACGGGAGTCTTCAAGGTGAGTAACGCAGTCTATTGAAAATGTATTGATATAACACGGGTTTTCTGTAAGAGTGTAGCAAAAAGAGCTCTCCTTTCCACTAGGAAAAAACTTTGGGTCTCCGATTTCCATGAAAGTTGGTTGGTGGGTATCCTTAGGGGTCAGGAGGAGGTTCATCTACTTGGTTTGGTCAATTATCGATTTTATCGATTTTTTGGCGC
>LS487839.1:22429-40148 GCA_900490705.1 Pristionchus arcanus
AAAAAAAAGAAAAAAATAGCTTTAAATGAGACGAAAAAATCGGTTTAGTCCAAAAAAGTCGTAGGACTGCTCCTATTTGAGATGTTCTGGAAAAACTGCTTTCTAGGGGCGGGTTTTGCCTTGTGTGACGGCGGGAGAAACGCTCTTTGCGGTTTATCTGCTTCGATAAATTGAATATAATTTAAAAGCAAAAATTTAGGAACCAATTCTGTATAAATTCACATATAATTAAGTTGGACCCTCACTAACCCTTTCCACTTTCCACTCTCGGTTCACTCTTTCCTCTCGGTCTCACTCTCGGTAGCAGTCTGCGTGGGGGAGGGTGTGGGATTCGGAGAAGTTTAGTGAGGGACCAACTTAATGGGATGTGAATTTATACAGAATTGGTTCCTAAATTTTTGCTTTTAAATTATATTCAATTTATCGAAGCAGATAAACCGCAAAGAGCGTTTCTCCCGCCGTCACACAAGGCAAAACCCGCCCCTGGAAAGCAGTTTTTCCAGAACATCTCAAATAGGAGCAGTCCTACGACTTTTTTGGACTAAACCGATTTTTTTCATCTCATTTAAAGCTATTTTTTTCTTTTTTTTAAAATCCTGAGTCGACCATTTTGAAGCAAGTTATGGTCAGAAAACCATATTTTGTGATAAATACGGCTATGTTCGGGCTCTACTAGTAAACGACTTCCCGGGGCCAGAGATATCAAAAACCAACTATGTGGTGACTTTAGAATGGGTTTGTAGAAACTATTTTTGAAAAAAAAGCTTTTGTGTTTTCGGCACACTTTCGAGAAAAACTTAGTTTTATGGTCAAAAAATCGGTTTTATCGATTTTTGAGGCGGAAGATCAAGTTTTTTCGCTTTGTGCGACTTCGACTTTGTTGTAGAAAATTCCGAGAGCAATTCAATGGCATATTTTAGATCGCTGTGCGACGAAAATGAAGCTAGTTATGATCGTTTAAAGTTTTAGGACCAAAAAATCGATAAAATCGATAATTGACCAAACCAAGTAGATGAACCTCCTCCTGACCCCTAAGGGTACCCACCAACCAACTTTCATGGAAATCGGAGGCCCAAAGTTTTTCCTAGTGGACGGCATTCATACACTCTTACAGGAAACCTGTGATAAGGCCTGCGGAAGGGTATAGAGATGGGAAGAAAAGGAAGCTGATTACGATACAAGAGCTAGAGGGAAATCTTTTTTGCACCGAAAACTAAAAATGGGCTCAGATTCACTGCTCACATGTTTGGATAGAATTACGATTGGTGAGGTGAAGTGATCTTATATATATTTACGGCTTGCGGAAGCTAGGCCCTGGATTTTCCGATAAATACAATGATTTGCCAATACAATGAATACAATGATTAATCATTATAAATAATTTCTATTCAGGACGATGTGCTCAATCGATGGCTCATACAGCACAGCGACGGCAGCGAATTCAGTTTCAAGCAGGTGAGAATGGAGAAAAAAAATTATGTCAGGAGGGCCGGAGAATAGTGTAGTCCTGTGGACCAGGAGCCAGTAATTACTCCGCAGAACTGTAAGAGCCAGATCCGGAATTAAGTAGTAGTGTAAGAGCCGGAAGTAGTGTAAAAGCCGATACCATAAATAAGTCCATTGAATTCGGAAAATCGTGTAAAGTTTTAGAAAAGACGGAGCCGTGAATTTGTTCATAGTTTTGTAATAGCCGGGAATTAGTGGGTTGTAGAACGCTCGCTGCACGAGCTGTTTGATAAACATCCTGTTCATGCATATTAGTGAACGAACATGAGCCGGAAACTATTACTAAAACGTAAACAATATTTGCAGTCCCTGGACAACTTCCGTCGATCGTGCGCTGGTTGGTGCGTGGCGACGTACGTGTTGGGCATCGGAGATCGGTTCGTTTACCTTTTTTTCTTAAAATATCAATGTGATAATTGTGGAAATGCATATCTGAAAACATATCTAAACATTTGCAAAGTATCATCCGAAATATAATACAATAGGGGTGCTTCAAGCAATGAAAGAGTCGAAAGGAAATCGATTCTTGTTTTTGTATGGATGCGTCCTAAAAAATCTGCAATCGCAGTCACAACGACAACATCCTCGTTACTCGTCGTGGTCACGTGTTCCACATCGACTTCGGCAAGTATATGGGCGATTGGCAGCGAGCGGGCGGATTCAAGCGAGACCGAGTGCCCTTCGTATTCACCCAGGAGATGTGCTACGTCGTCAATCAGGTTGGCGTCATTCGTGCACGTGAGCGGCGTCGAGAGTGGTTGTGCTCGAATATAATAGGATTATCTTGTTTGAGTGATCGTAGATACCACTTATAGATAACTAGGATAATTATGAATCGATTGCAATAACTTGATTCTCTAAGAAATCTGAATCTGGTAATCATTGATAGATCAAATAGTAGCTTAATCCCTAAATTACTTGGTAATAATAAATTAATTTGAGGGTCCGCGACAAACGGCCGAGTACCAGGTCTTCATCGACTATTGCACGAAAGCATTCAATGCACTGCGCGCCAAGCATCCAACGCTGATGAACCTCCTGAAACTGGTGAGTTCAGATCAAAGATCAAAGATCAAAAGTTCATAGTTCAAAGATCAAAGATCAACTCTCAGATGGCGTGCTCGGGCATTCCGGGCATCAACCAGGAGTCGATCACCTTCGTCGAGAACAATCTGATGCTGAGCATGAGCGAGAACGAGGCGACCGTCCAGTTCACGGAGATGCTACAGGTGAGGAGGATGAGGAGATCAAAGATCAGAGTACAAGATCAAAGATATTGCTGGAGGACGTATACCTAGCGTAGTACGTCACGTGACAAATTGACAAATCCCATAACTTGGCACTGGTAAATTGTTTCTTGATCTTAAATGAACATCTGCGCACTTCAGTCGTTGTGTGACAGTTAGTTGTATAGCAAGCTCACCTTATCTTGATAAGTCACCTAGCGTAGTCACATGCTGATTGATCACAGGAAACAATGTAGAATTCTAAAGATCTGAATTGCAGCAAAGTCTGAAGTCGGCCTTTCCTCGCATCAACTTCGCCATTCACACTGTGGCGCAGATCGTATCGGGCGGCTCCCTCGGAGGACCGGACAACAACAAGCTCAGCTTCGTGCCGCAATTGTACAAGTGAGTGCCTCCAACCACCTTTTTATTCGGAAAAGGGCCTTATACTCACGGGGAATGAAATGTTCATAAGGAGGAATGGAAGGTTAGGCTAGATTAGGCAGTAGTTGTACAAGTGAGTGCACCCTATCACTCCAGGCCTTAGCACTGACGATGAATCAAATGCTCATAATGAGATGAGGTCCGGTTAGAGATACGAGCATTAAGTCTGCTCTGGCCAACTGTTATCAATGTTGCAAGAGCCTTGTGAGAGTCTCAACTCCCCATGCACAGTGTAATCCTCAATTTGGAATCAAAGAAGAGAGATAGCATGGAAAATTGAGATAATAAGGCCATACCTTGATTGTTGACCACTCTGTTTCCTTGAACTGATAGGAATGACTCGATTGCAGTGAGCAAACGGACGGACGGATCACGGGAGTGACAGTGCAGGGAGTGACCAAGATGAAGATTCCTTCCAAAATCTACGTACGTTTCGCTCGAGCATAACTTCAGATGGGGGGGGGGAATTGATACGAGCATTAAGTCTGCTCTGGCCAACTGTTATCAATGTTGCAAGAGCCTTGTGAGAGTCTCAACTCCCTTTAGTTGCAAGCGCCAGAGTTGCATGTACCGTTCAACTCATTCGCCGTACATTTGCTCGTTGTGAGCTGTCGCGCTGATCGAATCGTATCCCATTCCTAGATGTACCGAATGGAAGTGACTCGCGCCAACTCGGTCATCTCTTCGGTCGTTTCTCGATCGTTCTCGGAACTGAACGAGTTCTACATCAAACTCCGTCGTCGCTTCCCCTCGATTCCCTTCCCCCAACTGACGAGAGGATCGAATATGCGGACGAATGTACTGGCGGTAAGTCGCTTTAGGCAAGTTGCTTATGGCTGATCGACGAGGTGACCGTACACAACGATCCTTTGTTTTGTTTCGTGTTTAAGGACTGGGCATCATGCTTAGCAATAGCCTTGAAGGTTCTGAGCTAAGAGATTATATATTCATGATTATAGGTGGCGGAGCGGCGTCTAGTGGACGTTGAAACCTTCATTAAGTTCCTCTTCAAACTCAATGGAGAAGTGGCGCATGTGAGTATCACATACATTTCTTTTGATAGGTAGACAAAGTGTTCAAAGACTTCCGTTTCCAACGAAACTGTTATCGCTCATTCATCCATGGAATTTAGGAAAAAAAATGTTACATCTGTGTAAAAAAGCTACCAAAACACTTGATTACTTCAGCAGAAGTATTCATCGATATTGGATTAAAATGTAGACTAAATAATTATGATTTTTTTACAATATTTTATATATAATAATTGCAGTGCGATCTCGTCTACACGTTCTTCCACAGTCTGCTACGCGACAACGGAGGTGACGTCATCACTGGTGAGTGACAGGAATACTCTTATAGTATCTAAAGAGAACTGGCTACCGTAACCCCTATCTACCGTATCTCTGACACACAGCTATTGCTGTAATGAATACGGCACAAGCGTTTCCCGTACCTTCAAGCTTCCGTATCGCTTCCGTATGTCCAATAACTTTCTTAGATATAAGCTGCTAGAGAGCACTGTATCCAGGGGTCTTGCAAGCACTAAATTAGAACTGCCTTGTAGTAGAGATGCACTAGAGATACTTCAACGTTACTGTACATGGCGTTCCTTATCCCTAGAAACGCAATTCGCTTCAGAGACAGCTCAAGCCGGTTCCGCTCCCTCCAACAGCCGTGTCTGCCTCGTCAATCTCAAGCTATCGTACAACCAATCGAAGGCGCTGCTCACTGTTTTCGTCGGACACGGCAAGAATTTTGCCGAGGCATCACCCGGAAGCCCGCCCGACTCGTATATCAAGGTCAGTTAGGGGATAATGTATTCAGTATGTTATCAAAGTGAGATAGCGAACGGAAATGTGGGTACGGTAAGCTCGGGGTACGGTAGGTTTCGGGTGGAAACTGAGAAGGGTACTGTTACCGGGTATTCCTAACAATGGCAATAAAAAGACGACATCTATATCGCATCAGGGGATATCGGAATTCAGATGTTAAGTACTGCAGTAAGTGTCCAATTGCAGACGTATCTGCGTCCCGATCAGCGCAAGGATACGAAGATGAAGACTGCAGTAGTGAAGAACAGCTGCAATCCCACGTTTAACTCGGAGGTGAGCATCGAGGAGGAAATAACATAATGATAGGAACGGACTTACGCTTCATTTCGGGCAGCGGAAGGAGAAATCTTGAGAAAACGTAAGGTGGTGTGGATTGTGTTTATTACCAAGGAACGCCGTAATCTCATGTTCGAAGATTAGAATCGATGTTGTTAATGCAGATAAGAACTAGATAGTGGATATTGAAGATTGAAAAAAAATGATAATAACCCAATATGTTCAGTTGCGCTACGAGCACATGGAAAGCACGTCGTCAATTGAAAGGAGACTTCTCGAGGTGAGAAATTAGTTTGATGTTCATGATTCTTTAAGGGTAATGGTAGATAAACTGGACCGTAAGATACGGTAGTTCTTCACTTTTTTGGATCCTTTGTGCAGTATTCCATATCAGCGCAACAGTATCGTTGAGGGGTACCTCTAGAGGATATGGTTGTACCGATCATTACTTTTCCACAAGTATGGGTGGGGTGATATATGAACCCTAGATAGTTTACTGTAACTGCAATGAATTTCTTATGGTGGTTAATCTAAATAAACAAACAGTCCTGTCCGGTGGGTCCCACCTAGCACATCTGGAAAATTGCTTGACGTAGATACAACTTTACGTTTACCTTTTCCTTCTAAATATACCGATCTTAATCCAATGAATCTGCAGGTCTCTGTGTGGTACTCTGGCTCGCTGGAGAACTCTAAGCAGTACGCATTCTTCTTTCCTCTCAAGAAATTGGCCGAAGCCCCGATGGATCGAAAGGGAATCCGCTTTCTCGATGAGTGGATTGAACTGCGACGATCGTCATCTGGAGCCGACGATTACGCATACGGATAAGCCCCGCCCCTAACTCCGCCCCCTTTTCCGACCCCCTCTGATCCTCCCAACCCCCCGATTGATCGCCAGTTAGCACTATTCCATCTATTACAGTACATCTAGTATCTAGTCTGAACATTCCCGAAAACCCAGAGTTCAATGTATGTATCATATAGTTAATAATTGCCAGGATTATTATCGCTTTAGCGTTTTGTGTTCTTCCCAGCCAATTCAGATTCGATTCAGTATATATATATATCGTTCTCAACATTGTGATGTCGATGGTACTTCGTGATAGCCCCCGTTTACTTACACCTATGTGCCTTGGATACTTATTTCTCATACTGTACAACCCACCACGAATACACCACGAGTTCCCCCCAAATAGTTTAGCTTATTAATTCATACAACTCGCATTTTTACGCCTTCCAGATTGTATATAGGTTAGTACCCATTGAATTATGTTGTTACAAGTAGCTTCCTAATTGCTAATTGCACTAATTTGCCTATCACCTAATATATATTATGTGCCTTTGCGATAATTTTCCACTCATAATCAAGAATACCATACTCCCCATAAATCAGCCAAAATATACTATGTTTCGTCATATTGCATACTCTAATCGTAATGATAAAGATCTTGGAATGATTTTCCTCAACCTCTTTGACGCTTTACTCAAGCTAGTCGGGATTACTGAAATACCGGAATTTCCCACTGCTTCACGGCATCGGATCTTACAGTAATTTTCACTTTTCCCCGCTCCAGCTCTTACAGTGATCTCTGCGCTTTTTTCCGGTCCCAGATCGCGCTAAAGGATGTACTATTTACCGGCTCCGGCACTTACATTTAAAAGAGAGTGACCTATTCACCTGCCTGTAAATAAGCTTTCAATGTTACGCGTTGAAGAGAATCCATCGAAAATGGGATACTAATAGACTCGTTGTTTTCGTTCTTCTGCCATGAAACCAGCCAAGTAGAGCCCATTGTTTTAGTCCCAGGTACCGATGAATATTGAACACGTCAATGATTGACAAAGCGTTAAATCCTTTATTCCTACCCAACTCGCCTTGTGTGTTTTAACGAAGAATTACCGTACCGTATCAACCCTATCATAACTTAACGTTCTGATCTCTCCAGTCAATCGATCATTTATTACCAATATATGAGTTACAATACAATATGCAAGAACATTGCAAGAGTGGACGGAGAGATGGAGTATAGAGACCACTTACGATAAAAACAACCAAGGGGGGGGGGTTAATAAATGTTGGTTGTACCCAGTAAAAACGATCCAAATTCCCCGCTTGCTTGCAAACAATACTCAAAAATTTGAGCTTGCTTGACATGAAAGCAGAAGAAGACACTCAGCACATTGCAAATATGGGGTACGTGCAAAATTTGGTTAATGGAATGCGGTTGACGTTTCCGGTCTTAGGAAGTGCAAAAGTACCAAAGATCCCTGCTGAGTGTTGCCTCTGATTCGAATTAGGCCTCTGCACTGAATCAGTAGGGGAATGTTCAGAGGATGTTCACTCCTTGTAATGTGTACCATATTATAGATTATCCTAGAAAGCCAGGAAATTGTTAGCTTTTAAATTTTTATTCGTTTATTGCGTCTGCAAGTTTCCTAGTAATCCACGTTCTTTGCTCGCTCGTTACTTCATCGTCGCTATACGACTTCCGACCGCGAAAATTATCTACTATATAAAATAACTTATTCGCGAATCCTCTGTGGATATTTTACGCAGCTTTTGCGCATATTTAGTGCATTAACAATCGTTGAACTCTTCGTTCAGTTTAGCTGGAAAGCACTTGGCGAACTTTTACGCGGAAAATCTCTCATTCCGCTTCTTCGGCAGGTACCAATTACGTCGTGGCTCTTGCTGATTGGTAGTTGTTCGGGAGGCAGTTTGGCTGAATTCACGAAGCGATTTGCCAGTGTGAAAGTGTCGGTTGAGCGGAAGGTTCCCGTGACTTTCAGCCTTTCGTCGCTAGGGAATACGGCATAGAATGGATAGTCTTTCCTTTACCTGTATGTGACCTGAGCAAGCGAAATTTGGAGAGTGATTTCATGCCAAAATGATTGATTTCATTTTCTCCCCGTTATATTTGTTGCGGAACTGTTGAATGCAATAATGAGAGAGTAGTGATCTCAAATTTTTTCTTCTTATCCCTTAGCATCTTCATGAAGTCTGAAAAAATGTAAATTATCAGCCTAACATCATTCAGCCCCTTTTTCACGCCATTAAATCGACACTCCATGTTAGCGGGTGCAATATCTTGTTTTGTGTATTTGTTTGCGGCATTTTACTAAATAAAAATATTTCGAAAGCACTTTTAGAATGACGTCATCAAACAGCTCCGGTCCATCGTCCAACTCGCTCGCCACATGGATGTTCGTGTCCCAATTGCAGTACTGGGTCGTACTTGTCGTAGTGCTGGTGAGTTGATTTGTTTCATTCGTTATAGTTCCTTCCATTCAGTTGGCTTGCCTATTGCTTCAATTTTCAATCAGAACTTCAGCAAAATCCTTTCGTCACTTATTCAAATCAATTTTAGTTTCCAATGTGGCACTATACCGAATTGATTAGAGAGATATGCTCTTACTAGGATTGCTATTCAGTTGCCTCTCCTTCTCATCATCATCATCGATTTCCGATAAATTTAGCTGACTCTCCCTCTCATATTCAGTGCGTCTGGAATTGAGTCTTCCCATTCATCCCGGCCTTCCATTCGGCGCTTCCATATCTCCCATAACATTGTAAAAGCAAAGTAAAGAAATGAACTGGGTCGGTTACTAACGCGTAACGCGTTGTCAACTACCCCAAATTGGGGCCAACATGAGAACAGTGGCCTGTTGCGGCGTGTTGGCGTGTTGTGCGTGTTGATGTGCAACACCGGCGTGTTGTGTGCACGCTGGTGGGGAATTTGGATCGTGGTTACTAGACACTACCATCATTTCTTAACCCCCAGGGAAGGGAGGATCAAACTCGGGACCTTCCGATTCGCATTCTGACACACAACCACTGCGACTGCTACTGCAATATATTTAACTGTTGATAATTCAGCTGACCCTCCCTCTCATCATCATAGGCCTTCTTCGCCTTCGTCGCATTCGACGATCGCACTTCTACCACTTCCTCATGGGAATCTGCATTGCCAATCTGGTTTCACTCTCGACTATCCTAATCGATATCGTCGGCCCGAGCTTCTTCTCCAACATGAAAGGCGAGTTGTTATTTTATATCTCCCGACACCTTGTTGAGAAGGCAAAGGTAAAAGTGTATCCACGTTAAGCGATTTTACAGTCACAAGACAACGTTATCCGCTGGTAAGGAAAACTGTTGGACCTCCTTGTTGAGAAATGCACGCCGAATGTTTTTTATCCTGCTTTCTGACCTACTTCCAATTTCGCCCCGAATAGATCACATCGACCAAAAACACATCGGCCTCTAGATGTCTCTGGAGACACTTGTCTCCGGAGAGGGTGAATTGCTTTTACAATCTCAGCAATGTGAAACGAGTAGACTCTCAAAACGTACCACCTAGTCATACCTATTCCATCAAGCCATACTAATCTTTCTCACTGGGCGATGACTATAGGGCTTGTCAATTTTGAAAATAGACCATTTGAACAATTTGAAGTTTGTGTCAGAAATTTCACGAAGGCACATTAATTGTCTCCACTAAAGATATATCATACCTTCAACTTTCAATGGTCGTGTGAAAGAACTGAAAGATTCTGAAACTTTCAAATCTTTCAAAACCCATTTTGTGCTTTCCGGCCATTTTGGCGGGTTTTCCTTTTAACGCTGTGTTTACCAGGCCCGATTTCATATTCCACCCAGAAAAGAAGCCAAAATATGCAGTATTACGGCGACAAAACACATTTATATTATTTTCGGAAACGAATACCGTAATCGACGAAAATGCTGACGCGCGAGATGTGTGAATCGCAAAATGAGTTCTCCCTTGTTTCAATTTTCGCTGTCATCCTTTGACACATTTTCAACGATTCCTTGTGTTTGCTCCGTGTTTCTATCGAGAGTCTCGACTATTACTGAGCTCCTTCAGAGGTCAATTCAAGTACGTATGATAATTTTGCAGACGAAAATATGAAGGTGAGAGTAGTTGTGGCATCATAAAGGACCAGTCCACATTATTCTACCTGCGTCGTGATGCTGAACAGAAGCACCACAGCCAGTAGTCTCCTCGCATCCAGAAGGAATCCGATGCAACCCTGCTGCATCATCTGCTTCAGAGGGAAGAGGAGAATGGCGAAGCGCTGAGCAAACATCACGACGAATCTGAGAGCGGAAGCGACAAGCATTAGATTTGCAATATCGATGTCGGTGTACCCGGAAAGGTCGGAATTGTCTTGACAAATTGTACTGAGAATTTTGAGCGAAATGTACTCTTCTCTCTAATCCTGAAACTAACAAGGTACCACTTCCACTGTCTAATGAATTATATAAATTGCACTTGATGTCAGGAGATTCTCTAATATGCATGCACCAAATGTTTTCTCATCTCAAAATATTCGTCGGAAGCGCTGCAATTTCACGTTTCCTGCTCCTGCATTCTTGGTGTTAACTAGATCTTCTGCAGCTAGAATGACTCAACGTTATCTCTTTGCTATTTCACATATTTTCTCGATCATGCTTATCAGTGTATCAGACTTGGTACTGCACGGTTATTCTCATGTCACGTTCTGGTTCTAGCCGATTCGAAAAAAGACGACGAACCATCACTAAAACTCATTAAATATCTTATTTTTCCTTTACTAATGGAGAGATGTCTCCCAGTGTCTGTACGTTAGTTTACTATTGCGAAAACCAAGTAGGCAGGTCACGAAACAGTAGACAAGGTCAAACGTGTCGCGAGCGCTTTCTACATTGCGAAATGGGTGGAGAGCGAACCGATCAGCGATGAACCTTGTCAGACGATCAGAGGGGAAATCGGCTGGTAAATAATATGTGAATGAACTTACGTCCAGTTCGCGAAACACGCAGCAATGTTCATTAGAAACGGCGTGACTTTGCATGTGACGTTGCCTAAAAATTATCAGCTGAATTTCTTGTTTTCTCAAAATCCTTTCCTGCAGAATCTTGTGTATTGCGCATTTGCGCGCGATTTGGGTGCAGCCCAAGTCAATTACTCAAAGTGTGGGCTTTGTGAAACTTAAACACCTGTCTCTGTGTGTTTCCGCAGCATCTAGGCCTTGAAAACAATTTACGAAAATGAAACAGCTTGGTGTAAAGGAAGACTACTAAAGATTAACTCCGGCGTTTATGAATAGATATAGCCATATAAAAAATCAGTGAGTGATAGCTGAACCTGACTATCATACCTTCAACTTTCAATGGTCGTGTGAAAGAACTGAAAGATTCTGAAACTTTCAAATCTTTCAAAACCCATTTTGTGCTTTCCGGCCATTTTGGCGGGTTTTCCTTTTAACGCTGTGTTTACCAGGCCCGATTTCATATTCCACCCAGAAAAGAAGCCAAAATATGCAGTATTACGGCGACAAAACACATTTATATTATTTTCGGAAACGAATACCGTAATCGACGAAAATGCTGACGCGCGAGATGTGTGAATCGCAAAATGAGTTCTCCCTTGTTTCAATTTTCGCTGTCATCCTTTGACACATTTTCAACGATTCCTTGTGTTTGCTCCGTGTTTTCAACATAAAACTTGTTTCCATTGTTGGCGGGCCTCGCGCCCACCATGCTGCACCCGTTTTTACGGGATTTGGAGCGGGCGGCAGCCGGTGAGGGCGAGGTTGGCTCCGTACGCTTGTTTCTCAACTTTTTCTTACTGTTGTTCTAGGTCTAGCTTCTGTTTTGCCTATTATATTTTATAATTTCCAAGTTTCTTATGGCAATTAAACTGATTCAGGATGCCCTCGAGCGAGGGAGCCGCTGCGACGGGCGCCTTTTGGCGCGTAAAGATGAGTTTTTTGTAATTATTACTAGTTCAAAATCCTTTAAGTAATGGTTTGTTCCTTTTTCTTATGGTTTTTTCGCATTGCGACAGCTGAAATTCAGTGTTGATCCTTATTGTGCTCAGAAATGTAAGGGACCTATCAACTTTTACGTGCTTATGTGAAGTTTCTGAGGATCCTGAGAGTTGTAAAGTATTTATCCCTTTGGAATGACTCCCGTGTTATTTATATAGAATATAATCTCTCAGCTGAAATATGTATTTTTACATCTAAGCTGCTTATTTGATCCTTTGAGGTGTTTTCTTCGGTGGGACCGAGGCGAGCAGTGTCGAGGAGAGCCACGGCTAGTTTCTTTCCTTGTTTTATTTATATATATTTGCATTATTCAATGAAATACATGGAAAAATGCACCATATAAGATAACTCTGAGTGTTTGACGAGCTCTCGAGCTGATATACCCATGATATTTATTTATAACAGCAAGGAAACTTCAATTCATAGAGTGGTAGTGAATAATTTAAAAAGGATTGAGTTTATTCTCGCGAGATTCATGTTTTCTTAGCTATCAATAGATCGTTGAAATTGGCACTTTCCAACTGCAGGACAGACGTTTGTATGATAGTATGCTGCTTATTCCGCTGAAATTGCTCATACCATTACATATCGATACGTTCTGGAGTGTTAGCAAAGCGATAGTATCCATAGTACGTTTTACCTTGCAAAGTAAACTATTACGAGATTTATCCAATATCTATTGGCCCATTTGCATTGCAATTAACTTGTTCTCTCTTATGTTAATACGTTTATCGACCATTTTCTGACCTCATTCTCACTCCAGGAAGGCTCGCTGCTCGGTCTCCCCTCTCCATTCTCCCTACCAAAGGTAATATTGACTCTTTTAGCAATAATTTGTAAGCTCAACTGTTTTCACTTATCGAAATACGCTTGAGTTGTGTAATTTATGCTTGAAACAGCATATTCGCAAATAAGCACAATCAGTTATTTTCAATTTCTTGCCATTTATCGTAACATAGCCGCTTCAGGATGTCTTCCCTCATATCGTCTTCTCTTCTGCCGCTCGAACGGCAACGCGGCATTGTCAGATTAGTTGATTATTCTTATTTTAATATATTTATATTATGGATCCAGGGATCTTAAAATTATACGGCGATTTCGCTTAAAATGTGATATCATTTCACTTGGTAGATTTGTGTTGCCAAATACCTAAAATAACTATTTTACTTGGAATGGGGGATATTTTTTCTCTCAATTCAGGTTAATCGTAATAGGAGGTATTGAAAGTATATCCAAATAGTACACAAATAGAGGGTGTTGCTTCTGGCAGACGCCAGAATGTTAAAAAGAATACGATGCTTTGTGGTTAACTCTGCAGGTTCTGGCGTCGTCCGACGTCAGTAACGCAGCAATGGCATCGACGACTTATGTCCTACCACAGAGCTACCGTCTTCTCTCGTCTTCTCTTCTGCCGCCCGCACGGCAAGGCGGCTTTATCAGATTAGTTACTCATTCTTATTTTACTTTCTTTCTGTTCGGCATCAGGGATCTTAAAAATATAAAAATGAATATGATGCTTTGTGGTTAAATCTGCAGGCTCTGACGTCGTCCGACGTCAGTAACGCAGCAATGGCATCGACGACTTATGTCCTACCACAGAGCTACCGTCTTCTCTCGTCTTCTCTTCTGCCGCCCGCACGGCAAGGCGGCTTTATCAGATTAGTTACTCATTCTTATTTTACTTTCTTTCTGTTCGGCATCAGGGATCTTAAAAATATAAAAATGAATATGATGCTTTGTGGTTAAATCTGCAGGCTCTGACGTCGTCCGACGTCAGTAACGCAGCAATGGCATCGACGACTTATGTCCTACCACAGAGCTACCGTCTTCTCTCGTCTTCTCTTCTGCCGCCCGCACGGCAAGGCGGCTTTATCAGATTAGTTACTCATTCTTATTTTACTTTCTTTCTGTTCGGCATCAGGGATCTTAAAAATATAAAAATGAATATGATGCTTTGTGGTTAAATCTGCAGGCTCTGACGTCGTCCGACGTCAGTAACGCAGCAATGGCATCGACGACTTATGTCCTACCACAGAGCTACCGTCTTCTCTCGTCTTCTCTTCTGCCGCCCGCACGGCAAGGCGGCTTTATCAGATTAGTTACTCATTCTTATTTTACTTTCTTTCTGTTCGGCATCAGGGATCTTAAAAATATAAAAATGAATATGATGCTTTGTGGTTAAATCTGCAGGCTCTGGCGTCGTCCGACGTCAGTAACGCAGCAATGGCATCGACGATTCTTCTGTCCGCCTACAGAACTAGGAGGATCTTCGTTTCTGCTGAGACAGGTTTGTATTTATTTTCATTTGTTTTATTGTTTGTTTTATAACACGAATGTGCCATGCATTTAAAAAAATACGATTTTTTTTCTAATCATGCAATTTTGTGCTTCGTGGCCATTATTAATAATTTCAATGTTCCAGATAACACCGCGATAGTTATCTCGGGCGAGGAATCGAACAGTTTTTCGCTTCTTCAGTTCTGCTAATCAGATAAGCTTTTATTCTTTGTGTGTTTTTCGGGTTTGGCTTTAACGGAGAATAGCACCAACTTTTGTTCATTAAGGTTGGGAGGAGGGAATTGAAAAAAAAAACAAAAATTGGCGTAATGTCTGAATTAGAAGTTGAAATAGGTTCATAGCTCTTAATATTGGAATTTGGTAATTATGGGACAGAATAGTGGACTTATTTGTAATGGGGAAAGATCTGTAGAAAAAGAGTAAGAGCACGAAGCTTTGTGGTAAAATTTGCAGGGTCTGACGTCCCCTGGCGTCAGCAACCTTGCGAATCGGCGATGTCGCCACTCTCGGTGGATTTTGGTTGTTTGTCAAGAGCAAATGGACGCAATGGTTTATCGATAACGAACAACGAAACGAACAACGGTTGGCGAAATTTCTTTATTGTAGCCGAGGATAGGTATAGAGAGTGTAGGATTCGGTGATTTACAGCATAGAGGGCCACGAGAGGAGTGCGCGAGGCAAAAAAGTCAATATGGGTACGGTAGCAATTGATAATGTTGATGGGAATGATTGCTATTGCTAGTTTGACAATTAAATATTTGTGTGGAATTTGCTAGGATCGGAATCAATTTGGATGGATAAATCTAAATTTATTGAATTTTGATTATAAAAATAATGAGGATGGATTTCAATTTCACAGAAATAGTTATAAAAATTTAAGTAAACGGGAAGGGCAGGATCGGGTAGGAAGGCGAGTAGAACATTGACAGTGGATTTGGAGCTAGTAAATTATCCTTAGTGACAGTTTTATACCGATGGATCAATGAGGGGCATTAGGGTACTGTAATTATATTGAATTCTATTGTTTTGAATTGAGATAAGGTAATAGATTCACGGAGGTACTATAATATCGGAAACAAACTCCTACCGTAGTTTTTGAGAGGGACATTAGAGGGCAAATTAATCAATAATCACGGAGCTACTCGCACTAGTTTGGTAAAATTTTGAGACGTAGCAGTTGAGGGAATAGACCTTAATCAATTTAGCACGGATTCTAGTAGAAAGGGGTTGCTTGTGGCCTATAGTGCACAGTGTTCCTACCGTTTCGTCTGAGATTTAGCAAGAGGAAATCAATCAATAATCACCGCGGTACTCGGAATCGTTTGATAACATTTTGAGACGTAGCAGTTGCGGGGAATCGGAAATCAATGAATAGATACGGTAATGATACGCATCAAATTAATTGGTTTTCAATAGGATTGTGTACTAATCAATGGACACGGTACTCAGGACTAAAATCGATAATGGGAAATTACCGTATTCGATTTACTAATCGTTCCGACTATGGAAAAGCAGGGGAAAATAGGCAATAAAGGGAGAGGAATACTGTAGTAAGGAGCTACCGCATCTTGCGAATTACGGGAAAAATCGATAATGGGAAATCACGTTAACTACCGTATTCAATTTACTACCGTAATCGTTCCGACTATGGAAATGCAGGGGAAAATAGGCAATAAAGAGAGAGGAATACTGTAGTAAGGAGCTACTGTTACTTGCGAATTGCGGGAAAAATCGATAATTAGAAAGTAGAAAGCACATTTTAAATCGCTGGATACTGTACTTTTGGGATTGACTAAAAATCGATAATGATAGATCAGGTGCATTCAAAAATTCGCTTGTTGAGAGAAACAATTGAGGGAAATGGAAAATCAATAGATACTGGACGCAAACATCGATATTGGATGATCTCTGTAATTACGGTAATCGGGTAGCAACCGCACTTTCGCTAGACATGAAGAAATGAATTGGATAAGAAGGAGGGGAATACTGTAGTATGGAGCTACCGTGATAGGAATATTGAGATAAGGAAAGACATAGTGAAAGAAAAGGAGACTCAATCTTTCTTTCCTCGAACGGGTTGTCCCTCTCTACGGACGACTTGAGTCATCACATGGTGAATACGGCGAATAAGCTTGCTACAGTATTCAGGAGTGAGATAGTCCTCTCTGAACTTGAGAATGGCAGCAATGAGCTCAGCCTTCGTCTTCGGCTTATACTCATTCCTCAGTCTATCCTTCAAGTAGCCGAACACCTGCTCCACCGGATTCATATCCGGTGATTGAGCAGGCCATTTGTCCACCTAAACAATCGTAGGATTATCACTTTGAGATATGAAATACCTGGAAAATTTAAGTTTCTTAATTGCAGACCAACCTTCACTCCCATCTCCTCCAATCGCTGCTTGGTGTGTGCACTGACATGCACGCCTGCATTATCATGGACGAGCCTGCAGTCGCCTCCATACAACTTCTTCGCCGCCGGAAGGTAATAATCCTTGATTATTACCTGAAATTGTATATTGTAAGATAAATTTAGAAACCAATTCCAGTTGTTCACTTGTAAAGAAGAAATATATTCCCTGTACTCACGCAGTAGTCCTCCGATTTGAGAGTCTCCTTTGGACCCAGAATCTTTATCTCCGATGCTCCCATCATCGAAATTGCGACCCAAATCATCACCTAAACTATTTGATTGAATTTTTGTCTTCTCTTTCCTACAGTGTACTATGATAGATTATTCTAAAACTCACCCTTTGAGGGTGTGAAACTCTTGCTGTAATATGTCCGTATGGGTCGTTGGACTTCACCCACACAAAACAGCTCTCATTCTCCAAAACAACCGACGATTCATCCGCGAAAAATACGTCGATGAACGCTTCCTTCTCTTCTTTTCTCTCTTCAACCCAATCAACTCGCTTCTGCTGATTCGCTTCTCGTACGAAAAACCCATATCTTTCTTGTCTGCGCTCTAGATCGAGGGTCTGACGCACCCGAACAACGCAGTTCCCAATGAGCTGAAAATGGAAAATATCGATTTTGTATCTCTAAATTCCGGGTTACGGTATCTTTGATTTATGATCTATATGATCTTACTTTCTCGTCAAATTCCTTTTCAATCTTGTCGATGACCGTGTGAGTAAGAATCTTCTTATTTTGAGCGTACATCTCCTCGATCCTCTCCTTTATTGCTGGCCATTTTCTTCCATCCTTGAGTGAGGTTGGCCGATACTCGTGAGGCTCCTTGTCGAGGGATTCGAGAATCCTTTTGACTCTTCTCCAATCTAATCCCACTAGCTCTCCGATCTCT